>JAMLFY010000010.1:5566781-5630788 GCA_030441495.1 Dalbergia oliveri
AGTGTAATCTTGGTCTCACCGAAGTGTTTTATGCTTTCACATTCTAGACCCAAGCCACATTATGAGGTTCACGTTTTTGACCCATGCTCTCGTTTGTACGTAGAATACTGATTCTCTACTCAATTACAACTCCAAATTTAACTTACCTTTTCCCCCAAAATCCCCAAAATGGGATGCGTGTGAACCGTGAACCGAGGCCCATTGAGCCCCATTCTCGTGTTCATCCTCCCTCGCCACCAGCATCCGCCTCCTCTGCCTCCGTCGGTGTCAATCTCGCCTCTCCGCTTGCTGTCTTCTGGACGAGGACGAAGATGAAGGGAGGCCCGAAGTCCACCCATCTCAGCGTCCTGTTCGACGAAGGAGTCCCGAAGTCCACCCACCTCGGCATCCTGTTCGGTTTCTTCGACCTCTTCTTCAGATCAACAAGTCCCACCACCCACCTCGCCCCTAATAGCTTCCATTTTGGTGAGTCTCATTTTTTTTCTCTCTCTTTTCCCCTTTCAGTAACTCAAGCTTCCCTCATTTTGGAGCGTTAGTCTGGGAGCTTATACTGTTAGGAATGTCAAACATTGGGGACCTGTTGCTATTGGGGCTTTTAAATTGGTCATAATTTGGGATATGATATAGTTGTTTTAGAGTTGAATTCTTCTACTATTTTCAATTGATTAGTCATGATTCGATTGAGCATTTCTTCTCATGCTATGTAGCTTGTTTACTATCTCGCTCATCTGTTACTTAGATCTATTTTTATAATTTGTAATATTGGAAACAATGTGCACTTTCCTTTTCCTTTTCCTAATTGGTGATTTTATTGCCTTTGTTTCTTGTTTTATTCCCCACGTGAATTTGTTGAAACCAAACCGATTTGAGCAGGTGAATTGCATGTCAATTGGATTTCGTACTTGAAAAGTTTATTAATTCTTTCTTGTGTTAATGACATAGTAGTCTTTGAATTTAACTTTTGTTAAGACTGTGTGCTTTGCGTACCCTTTAGAAAAAGTCTGTTCGTGCCTTCATGTTGTTGATTAGTGATTGCCGTGTCTAAGGCATACATCATATGAATGAAGTTTCACATTTCCTTTAAACTCTGTGGCCTGGGCGTATGAAAGATTTTCTGATTAAATGTAGATTTTCCAATGAGAGTTGACCATCTTCATTTTGTAAAGGATGACTATAATATGATGTTAAACTACTTCCACTTTACCTTTGCTCATGATTCTGAATGATAAGTACGTATAAGTTCATTTTATTTGAGTTCTATAGCTCCTCCTTAGCTTTCTCCAAAGGTTGGCTTAGAAATTTGATGCCTGGCTGAAATGATTGAGATGTACTTTCAATTAGAGTATAGAACTTGCATATTCTTATTGTTAACAAAAAGGCAAATGATAGAGAAGTGTGATTTTAAAGTCTAAATTTTTTTGATGGCTAGCTCATGTGGGCTAAGGTTAACTTATAGGTGGGGGGCTCCATAGGTGGGTTAGCCCATGGCCAGCGTTGCTCATCTAAAAAACGGGGGGAAAGAGGCATGTACGTTTCTGATTGCCACATTGTTTGAATGTTTTGCAGTTTGAGTATAAAGTTTTGGATTTTGGGCCTAAGATTTCGAAATGACTTCCAGGTATGATTGTATACTGATTAATTTATTAGATTCATCTATTTGTTTTTATGCATTGGATTAGAATGTTTTGAACCATTAACCTGTTATTATTTTTGAATCTTCATAAGTTATGAATCTGATTGAATGGTTGGAGGTATAGAGACTAATTGTAAATATGATAGCAATGTCGAAGTTTGATATAGGCGTTCAGTATGATTGTTACGTTTGTGTTTATTTATTTATTTTTTTGAATAAAGTTTATATGGCAATATTATTTGGTAACCCAAGGCTTGGCATTGGAGTGGAATTGTGCAATAATGTAATTTATGTTTATTTGTTGTGTAATGAATTGTGTGGTGCATTTTGATTTGGCAAATTAGCATTCTTTTTTCATTCCTGTATGTTTGATTTAGAAATCAAGTGAAGAAGATTTCGTCAAGTTGAAGGATGATTGTGACAAAGTTGATGATCGTTATGGTGAATCAATAGATCACGAGTTGGATGATGACATTGATGGTGATGACAATGTTCCTGAGGATACAAATGTGGAGGTCAACCATAAAAGAATTTAGGACTTGGGCAGTGACGAAATATGGGATTTGGAGTTTGACGTGAGGCTAAGGCTTATGAGTTTTATAACACATATGCTAGGTGTCACGGGTTTGTTACGAGGAAGGATGATGTTCTTCGTGATGCGGGCCATAATATAGTGTCACGACAATTGGTTTGTAAGGGCTATCTCGTGACTTGAAATATTTAAAAAAGGTTGATAGATGTCAAAGCATAGGCCTATTACCCGCACTAAGTGCCCAGCAAGGATTCGATTTCGCTTAGATTACGGCACCATGAAATGGAAGGTAGTTGCATTTGTGGAGGGGCATAATCATTCACTCACCCCTCCTCAATATGCACACTTAGTGCCAGCACACCGTGGGTTGAGTGATGCTGACAAAACAAGGTCGATAGCTTGCACAAATTTGGTGTACGATACCCATATCATGGGTTACATTGCTGGACAAAAAGGTGGTTATTCAGATGTTGGGTTTACGAAGAAGGACTTGTATAACCACATTGACCAACTTCGACGCTCTAAGATAAAGGATGGCGATGCAAATGCAGGCATTAGTTATTTAAATGGCAAATCCTTTAGCGATCCTTTGTTTTGTGGGAAGTACACGATTAATCCTAAAGACCAATCCTTGCATAATCTATTTGGGGCCGATGGAACTAGCATACTTGACTATGAGTGCTTTGGTGATGTACTCGCATTTGACACGACTTACAAGAAGAACAGGTACAACAAACCCTTAGTGATTTTCTGGTTCAAATCATCATGCAGACAACAATATTTGGTTGTGCCTTGGTTTTGATGAGACAACTGAAACTTACATGTGGTTGTTAGAAACATTTCTTGAAACAATGGGCAATAAACAACCAAAGGCAGTCGTAACCGATGGAGATGGGGCAATGAGAGAAGCTATAAAGAATGTATTTCCAGATGCCTTACATCGTCGTGTGCATGGCACTTGCAAAAGAATGCCTGTGAGAATGTGAAGAATCCTGCTTTCCTGGAGGACTTCAAGAGAGTGGTGTACTCAAACTACACGTTGACCAATTTGAAAAGCAATGGGAGAGTATTATTTTGAAGCATGGATTGACCAATAACAAATGGGTTGCAAAAACATATGAAAAGAAGACAATGTGGGCACAAGCTTATTTGCGCGAGAAATTTTTGGCACATCAGAACAACTTCCCAATGCGAAGGCATAAATTCGCTTATCAAGGCTTATATTCAAGTAAGAATAGCCTCGTTGAATTTATGCACAATTTTGACTTAGCACTAAGAAGTATAGGAATAATGAGCTTACTTCGGACTACAAGACTTTTAATGGAGAACTGTGTTGACAACTCCTCTCCAGAAAATTGAGGCTTGTGGTGCGAAGGCATATACTAGGGAGATATTTATGGAAGTAAAGTCTGAGATAGAGGAAGGTTGTCGTTTAAACATTGTGCATCGTACGAAGAATGAGGATAATGTTATTTTCAAAATGAATGCATATTGTAGCCCATCAAATGAGTGTGAGGTTCTGTTCAATGAAGCTAGTGGTGTATTTGTGTGTGATTGCCGGTTGTTTCAGTCACGGGGAATTCCCTGTAGGCATATCTTTTGTGCAATGAAGCATGACCACATTGATGTGATCCCGAATAGTCTAATCTACAAAAGGTGGACTAAGGCTGCAAAAAGTGATTTCATTTGCTCAGTTGTGCTGAGGTAAGTGACGCACAAAATGGCAAAGCTTCGTTTGGCTCGTTAGCTGATTGCAATAGTTTGTGTCACTTAGTGTCGAAGGATGTTGACCTATTCATTGAGATAAGAGATGAAATTCATAAGCTTATCAAGAGGGCACAATTCTTGCTGGAGCGCAAGGTTCTAACTTCATACAAGAAGGTTGTTGGTGATCCCATGTTGGTGAAGACAAAGGGTGCGCCATGAAAGAAGAGGCATTATAAGCTGAAAAGGCGTTGTTCAAAGTGCCATAAGACGGACACTATTGGAAAAGATGTCCAAATTTTGCTTCTAGGACTTTGATCCATCTAACGAAGTTGAGGAATCATTATTGTTTAGTGATGACTATATTGGTGAATCGAAATCCCAAGAGGTTGTGTCTTGTGCTATGATGATTACCCAAATTAGTTGCATCCTTTTCTTTCATAATGTATCATAAAACTTATGTTTGTTCCATGTTAGAGGACTCAATTAAAGATGCAGATGTCCTACAATAGTAAAGTAGATTTGTCTAGTGTTGTGAAAAGGTAAAAGTAAAATCAATTACGATTAACAAGAAGGATGGATGGTGGATAGTTTTGTTATTTGTGCAAATTTAATTTTGTTATAAAACCCTTTTTTAAAAAAATTAGCAACCAAAGAAGTGTGAAAGACGAAAGTCAAAGAAAGGAAAAGTATCCTCTACTCAAGAGTCATTGAAGAAGTTTGTAAGCTCAATTTCATGCACTTAGCAGATTTTTTTTTTTTTTTTTAGGTGTTGTATGTGTTGTGTGTACTAATTGTCGTTGCTTTAGAAATGGTTCAGCAAGGAAGGATCATGGGGGTAGTGATACTCAATTGAAGGGTCGAAAGCGTGCTAAGGCATGTCATAATTGAACAAATTTTGCTAATATGTTTTGACTTTTAACTATGGTGTTTTTTGTGTTATGATTTTTGTTTAATATGTTTTAATTAAACCTAAGTGATGGAATCATTTTGAACAGGTGGGATCCAACGATGGTTGTTGGGAAAAAGTTAGACCAACGGTTTGTGGGGACCCAATAGTGAATCAAGTTCCTATTGCTCGCGGAACACACTTCAAATGGGTTATTGGCCCATTTCTAATCATGCTTGTTGTTCTCGCCATATCCAATGTACCCAAACATTCCCCAAGTCACCGTTTCCCCCATTTCAAGGATATCACATGTACTCTCACATGCCTCAGGTTAAACCAATTTGTAAATGATTTAGTACTATAATTTTTTTTTGACATATGTGCTCCTAGACCTGCATTGTTGTTTTGTGAAGATGTTCAACCCTGGTGTCAACGAGCATGGTGCAAGTGGCAGGAAAAAATGATGGGTTAGGAGGCAAAGAGGAAGTTCACACTAACTTAAATGTAAATGCAAAGTACTTTGTAACGTTTCACTTAATGCTGGCATACAAGAAATGTGATAGTGAGAAAGTGGAGTTGTTTTTTTTTAATTTGAAGTTAACAGTTATAAAACTATTCTATATATACTTTGTTGAATGAAAATGAATGATTCTAGAAAACCAATAGAAGAAATGAAGAGGAAGAAATGAATGACCTCGTCTATTTGTATTTCATTTTCCCAGTTACTCAATACCCTTTTGAAGAGGAACAAATGCCACGATGTGTTTGGTTGTCCAATAGATCCATTATGGTAATCAAGTCAGCATGTCCTTATTTTGAGTATCACTACTATAGATGGAAACAAGCTTTTGGGAGTTTGATTTGGGACAGCAATTGATAATGCTGTCCCATCATAAAGAACTTAACCATATTGATGAATCATGTATATGAGCATAAGCCAAAGAGCAAATAGCTCACAATTTTTCTCCATCCTTTTAAAATTTTCAACCTTAGAGATTCATGAGGTTGATTAGGGTACTAACCAACCACTGACCCAAGAAGCTGAACATTTGGAGTCTATAGGATTAGGATAACTAAAGGTGTTATTAGGTTAGTTGCACTGGTACTCTGCCGTACATGTGGGGTCCATATGTATCTCACTAGTATTTTATTTTCAGTTTCCTATCTTTTGGAATCACTATAAATTTCCTAAGGTATTATAATTAAACTCTATTATTGAAAATTGGATTTGAACAAGATCTGGATATATGATAGTAGAACTTGGAGAGTTCCTCAATTACATGTAATAATATTTTTTTGAGGTTGAATGTACATGGAAGTTTCCAAGGAAAAGTATTTGTGATTCTCATTGAAACATTTCATCCGAAATGCAAAGCACAATAGGTTTTTGTCCCTTTTTTACTACTTAAAATTATATGAATTTGTTCATTGATGAAGAGACCTTATTAAAACTTCTGCAATAGTATTCTTAAACCACGGGATGAAGGTAAACTTTCAATTGCTAGTCTGCATGAGAGTCCATGTCCCACTAGGCACGTAGCAACCAAGTTTGACATAAAATGGAAGATGGCCCTATATTTGCTTTCCACCATGAAATGGTTGGAACACCAGGTTCCCATGACCAAACAACATAAATGTGCACAAATTAAAACTTGCAAATGGCAAATTATGCCATTAGTTCAAAGCAAAGTTGAGGAAGGAGAAAGGTAAGAGGTCATAAAACATCAACTAAGATCGTACTTGATAATAAAATAATAGCTCTATAATAAAGTGACATTGGAGCTTCAGATAATAAGAGAATCCACCATTAACTCAATACGTTTAGTTAAAATATGACTATACAAGTGATCAAAGTGCAATCCTAATACTTATCCATGAACCTTTCAAGTGACTTATCTCCTATTAACAAAAATAAAAAAACAACCACAAACACTAGAGGGGTTGGTCCACTTCACTAACATGTGAATCCACATTGTGTCATCACTAGTAGATGGTGGCATCTCCATCCCCTACAAAGTAGGCCCCACCTGCATCACTACCAATGACCCTCATGATTCCCACTAAACGAAGCTATCCAACATACACATCGGTGCCACCAAATGGACACAATGTGGCCCCCCAAAAACCCATAACGCTTCTCTAACTTTAGCTCATGCAGTACAAATATTTCCTGTTTCATGAGTGAGAAACCAAAAGAGAGAGGTCTTCCCCTTGTGGTTTGATGATGGAGAAAAGCAAGTCATACCCTGAATACTCATGCTCTCACTCTGAATTTGGGTTCAGATAAAGATCAAGCTCATACAATTCAAGGGGCCATGCCATAAGGGAAGTGGGTTTTGTGCAGCAAATGTTGCAGAGCTTGAGAGGAAGAAGAGGATGAAGTCATATAACGTGTTCACAGTGAGAGGAACCTTAAAAACAAGTGTAAGAAACAGCTTCACGTGGATCAAGAACAAGTTTGGTGAATGGTAATGTGATCAGTTATCTCAAGTTTTGAAGGTATAAAGTTGAAGAAAACAAAAAAAATTGGAAAGAAAATTTTCTTGTATTAAGTTTGTATTGAGAAATGCGTTTATCAGATAAGATATTTACAGAAACAAAAAAATGAAGGGGTGTAATGTAAGATATATATCTTTCTGCAATTAAAATGTCATTAGGGGTTTTCTTGGTTGGTCTTGTATGAAAGGAAGAGCAAGCTAGCATGTTATATGGATCAAACAAGCCAAAGTTTAATATGTTTCTAAAGAATGAGGTTAGTCTAAAGTAAATTAATATGGTGTCCTTTACATTTGGATAAAGGAAACTATAGTCTTGTATGATTGCTTCGTTACTTATGGATGATACATGCAGACAAGGAAATTGTAAATATGGTTATCAACGTTAATTTTGGAATTTAAATGTCAACCTTTCCTTCCTTTACATCTTATTCTATATATATGAGACCTGTCCAACTCACATGCTAAGGAAGCTTAAAACATTCATATTATAGCCTCCAGGAATTACCTTGCAGTTATAATTTATATATATATAAACATGTCTGAGCTAGCTTTTATGCGAATCTTCAATATAATTCATGTTACCAAAAAATATATAAGAAACGAAGGCAACACCTCCATTGGTTCAATTTGCAAATTTTCACTTTAAATAGACCATCGGAGTTTCATTGTTCAACTTCACGACGTACCAAGGCTAGCTAATGACTGCTACTAGGTAGCCCAATACTAATCCCAAGTTGGAATTGGATTAAGGTTTATTATTTATTATGTATTAATCTATAGTACAAGCTGAATTGTTGCATATATAAATATATAGAAGAAATCCTGAAGCTGCTAATATCACCATCGCAAAACCTAAGGACTATGAGATCAACCAAACTAAAAAACTACATCTACATCCTTCCAATTTTTTTAATATCTTTTTCGGTGACACTTCAATGACTTGATTTTTTTTTTAAATTTTCTGGAAATATAAGAAATTATTCCCCTCAAAAGTTTAGCATACCTTAAAATAGTTCTAAATGTTCATAATACATTAATTCGCAGAAAAAACTCTAGTTCTTTATTTTCTTTTCTTTTTTTTTTGTCAAAAAAGGATGTAGTTCCTTGAACATATTGAGTAGAGTTTGAGACATATATATTTGTACCGATCTGGGGTAACTCAAATAAGATCAATTGTCCTGTAACAATGCTCATAATTAGGGAGAAAAAAGACAATAAAAGCATGTACTAAGAGTAAATTTAATGGTCAAACACGACAAGAAGGTTTGACAAGGATGTACTTGATACTATGACAGGTAACAAAAGAACCAAACAAAAGATGGGTTGATATATACACATCAAGTCAAGTAAAACAAAAGGAAAAAGCATAATCTACCTACCAACAATGGTTGGTTCATCTATAAGAATCGGAGCACTTTGCTTTCACTTAGGTTTAATTCTTGTTGCAGCATTCTAACTAGGTAGATACTATTGTAAAGCCTTACAGAGACTTGTGGCATATGCCGTAGTCATAAAATAAAGTATCTCCCCTCCTCATAAATTTTCTGCTAAAAAAAAGGATAACTAAAAGGGTGAATCTATCAGAAGTTCAACGTCCAAAAGTCATAGATGGTTTCACTACCAGCCTGAACATTCTAGAAGTCAGAGAAACTTCATGATTTGACCAGAAAATTGAAGATAAGCTAACATAAAAGGTATTGACAAAAAAGTTCAAGATACCAACTTAAATTGAAGCTATCATGTGGCATTATCTCCTCTTCTGTCAAGTTGACTCAAAAACTCGATTAAGATTGTACTACATCTGCATTCTGAAGTGGTGAATTCGTTTTAGCCTTACTACAGTGGGACTATCCGATTAGAATGGTTTAGTGTTTCACCGCAATGGTTTAATCAGATTTAATTGATTAAGAAAAAAGATTCAAAAAGGATAATTCATCAATTTAATTAGGTGTTATGAGATAGAAATTGGATCTTTATCATGTGATTAATTTTCTAATTGAATTAATTTAGTCATGACATTTACTTTATCTGTTAATACGCTTTTGCATTTGCCATCCTTTCCTGACTCTGGTTGTTCCTGGAGAGTTCACTCCACGATCCAGTTGAGAAGTTGGGACTTGAGAGGAAATGACAATGGATTCCGTTTTATAAATTGTGGTTGCAATAGTGCCACAATAGCCAAAAATTGCGGAAAAATATTGCTGATAAAATTGTAACTCCTATGCGATACGGTTGTAGAGACTAGCGCAACAACCATGTTGCAGAGGACCTCGATTCAGAACACTTCTTATATTGTAATATTTTTCAAACTTAGATAATTTGATAGCCATAGTAGTAGAGCTGTGAATAAGAGCATTCAATGAGATATCAAACACATTTTATTGGCTTCTTACACTCGTAACTTGCTTGAACTCAATGCAGCAATACCAAGCCATGCATTAATTTAACCCTTTTGAGCTTAACGAGTTAAGCTTGACACAACTTTGCCACTCAATATCAACATAATATCTCACTTCGCAATTCATATATTTATAGTTACACTGATCACACAACCATTAAATCAAATATAAACATAAATTTTTAAAGAATAACAAGATGAATATGTGAAAACTCAAACTCAGTTCATTTAACATATGAAGCAAATTATTTAGCACTTTCAGTTGTTAACAAACAAAGCCACAACCACAAGCATGTTCAAGAGTAGACTACTCATTGCAAGTCACATTTCAAAATGTGTCCAATTTCACGATTCAAAATCCCAAATATCATTCACTCCTGAGTGAACTCAGTAAAGACACAAAGTTAGGTTCGGCTAGTATAACAAGCATAGCCAACATGAACATTGCAGCTCCTGAAGAGAGTAGTTGTATAGTTGTGGCTTAAATTATGTCAATTATACACATTTCGTCTGCATGCATCCCAGTATTTTTTGTTGGCCAACAATTTTGGTGGCTCCACAAATAGATAAGAAACAACACACTTAATAGCATATGGGGCTAGTCTAAGAAAGCAAAACAAACTTATGAGCACATGAAAAATAAACCACAATTCGAAAACATAGCCCAACTTAGTATGGAGAAGAAACAAAACAAAAAAGGAACGACTTCAAACAAAAAAAAAAAAACAACGACTTATCAAACACCTAACTTAAAAAGGAAAAAAAAAAATAGACAATAGAATAAAGGCAGCATGATGAACACGTAAGGGCAATCAAAAGTGCATCGCCATCTTTAATTAAGTTATTCGACTCGTAAATGGGCATGTGGTATCAACGGCATACCTGGAGTATGTGGTTGCCATTGGTGTCTTCCGAGATGGGTCGAACTTTGAGCCCATACGTGTTTATCGTTAACGCATAATCTCACCTGGTGTGCACCTTCAAGGACCATGTGCATGGTCTCAAGCATCCCTAATCTCTTGACCAAACATTGATAGTCGATATGGTGTTAAGGCGACATTGAAATTCCTTCTACAAGGTCCCCCCGTACATGGTAGTGAATAACCCCTAGTTCCC
Source organism: Dalbergia oliveri (assembly GCA_030441495.1). NCBI lineage: Eukaryota > Viridiplantae > Streptophyta > Magnoliopsida > Fabales > Fabaceae > Dalbergia > Dalbergia oliveri. Next base: position 5,577,552 of record JAMLFY010000010.1, read on the forward strand.
ACTCATAAACCCGATATGATTTGGAGAAGGTTATGAATAGGGATCTTTCTTTGGCGAGACTGGGGTGCGTGGAGGGGTGGAATGACAATGGGTTCTCGCCTGAATCCATTGTCTAAAGTTCCTGAGGTCTCAGAGTTATAGTCCAATGGGTCTTCCATGGCAGATGCATAAATGTCTTGAATATGCTCGAACATCGGGGTTTGAATTAAGTTATCAATGCCACTTATTGCTATGCTTCTGTTCATTCATTAATTGTCGGACTAATGTCAGCTCCAACGACAACTTGCATGAAATCTAGCCAATTGAAATGTAGGAGGTTAACTTTCATTCTGAAAATGTTCATGCAACAAGCACTCCAACCATGATGTTGTTTTAGCGGCTATGCTATATATCTGTATGTTGTGAAGTTCAGATATATGCACAACAAGATCACGAAAACCAGCAACCTCCAACCACATCCAAGCTCCAACCACTCATGGACTTGGAAGGATCCATCCAAGAATCGATAGCCAGTTTTTTGTACACCTTCCTCTACATGGTGGAAAGCAAGAAGGTCTTCATTCAAAGGGTAATACCGGGTTCGGATAAAGCCGGGTCATCTGCTTCAGGGGAGAGTCATATTAGCATTTGCATGTGGCCCATTGACTTGCAGGTTTGGTAATGGTGTCAGGGCCTCTTAGAGCATTTTTGGTTAGGCGAAGGCAGCGGAGGTCCCAATGTGTGCCCTTCAGTGGGCTGAACCTCCTTCTGGGCCCTCCCTTAGGCGCGTCGTGGCCTACCTCTTCGTGCCATTGTTGCCAATCACCTAAGAATTAGCAAGTGTTTGTTCCAAGCAGATAAAAGATTAACAAGCATTAGATGGACAAAGCGTTAGATGCACACCTGATTTATATAGGTGGTGGTGCATGACATCAATTACGATTGATCGGAATCCTCCTCTTAGTCCCCACTCACCATGCATCATTTAATCGTTTGTGTAGGTTGTGTACGTGCGTAAAACTTGGTAAAGTACTGCACCCTAACCCATTGTGCTTAACCTCCAACGGGCTTCCCCTATATTCCATCTTGGATAGTTGTTGCAATCACTTCATGGCTGGTGGATGTTCCTTCACGCCTCTCCCAATTGGTGAGTTTCTTCCATCCTAGAGGAAGTGTGAAACGCGTCGTTTGGGCAACCACGGATTTGATTTCATTTTGGTTACATTGTGAATGAGCGTACGTCGTCGTTTTGTTGAGTGTTAAGTTCCCGATTAGAGCTTTCAAAGACCTTTATAATATGGTTATTTTTGAGGGGCATACGATAGTACCTGAACCATATTATTTAAAAAAAAAAATTATATCAACCTGAATATGAAATATGAGGGCTTGTTGTTTGGGTTGTATCCTCATTATTTAGTCTGGTAGAATAGTGATGCACTGATTTTTTTATCAATTTTTTTTTCACAAATTTACATAATAATAATCACACTTTTTGTATTTTAAGAAGAAGAAGCATATTTCATATATTTATTTTCAAATTAGGTGTATAAGAATGAAAAGGATTAATAAATTTTATGATAAACAACACTAAACACCTTTGAGGTTAAAGGTTTGGAATTATTGAAAAATAAAATTATATTTATAAATTTTTCTTTTGAAGTATATAAAACAACTTTAACAATAATACTAACTAGAATTTATAATTAAATAAATATCTTTTTATATAATAAACTAATATTTAATAATGTTAAATAATTTGAACGAAAAAAGTTAATAATTTCATATCAAGTCTGTTCGGTGATCACCTCGTAGTTCATAAAATAAAATAATATTTTTAACTTTTTTTTTCAGAAGTATATAAAATAACTTTAATAATATTAAGTATGATTTATAGTTAAATGAATATTATAGTATACACTCAGTTATATTCTAATATCAAATATAATGTTATTTTTACCATATTTTATTTGCAATACTAAGTATTCTGGTATTGACAACCTGAAATTGTGTTATCAATTTCTCAACCAGAAACAAGACATGAAAACTTGTAGAATTGATAGCTTCAACAACAAATCACACAAACATATTTTAATTCTCCCAAATGTGCGAAATAATTCTGATAGTCATTCTTAGACAAGTAAATTTGTAATTTTACTAATATATGTATGCTAATCAAAATGTTGATAACCATATTTGATAATCATAATTATTAAATAGATGTATTAGTATGAAATATAATATTCATTTAGGTGTAAATCTCCTCAATATTATTATTGAAGTAATCCTATAAACTTTGAAAGAAAAAGTTAAAAACATGATTTAATTTTTTTAAACTATGAAATTATTGTGATTTTTTTTTTTAATTGGAAGTTGGAACATTTAATCAAATAAAAAAACTTTAGATTTATTTTTTAATTTTTATTATGCATATATAGATGAGTTAATTATTATTAAAAAATGAGTTTAATAACATAAATGGAGTTGAGTGTTATATTTGTATAAGAATGAAGTGGAGTGCAATAACTTCAAGCTTCAAGAGTGTTTAGTCTTACTTAACATATATTTTAAGATATCCTTACATTCATCAATCTTTCTAGGTAGGTGTATATGAAGAAGTAGGTTTAATGGTAGAGACATATTATAAACTCGACAGATGATTTTTATTTTAAGAAATAAGAAGGTATATAAAATTTGAAGATATCCATTACTTCGATTAAATATTTCTAGTCGATTAGATGTTTACGCTTATATACGTTACAAGCAAACTTTTAGAAGATTATTATATATAATTTTTGTTACAAATTACACTTTAATAATTTGATTAAAAAAATAAACTATTGAGACTTGATTAAAAAATGAATAAGATTACCATCAACTACACCTTTATTACTTTAATTTTTGACTCCACTATTAAGTAATTGTTTCTTAAAAACCAAAATTTGACGCGTACAAGATTACGATGGAATATGCGTATGATATGCATATATATTGTTATAACTATTGTATATGATTTATCCATGTGCAATTTTTAGTTTGATTTTTGTGTAAAAGAAAAATTATTACCACTATTTTCATTATATCTTATTTTATCAAAAAAAATTAAAGTCACTAGTAATAACTAAAAGTTAACCTTAACACAACTCGGGCTTAAGGGATGGCGTTATAGGGTGATCCTTATTAAAGATTTTGGTTATGCTCAAAATTTTGATTTTGTAAGATTTACACAATCTTGTAGGCAATGCGTATTATTACACTCTTGTGTCTATTGCAATATCCTTTAGTGGCTTCATTTTTACTATTTTCAATATATTTTTAAAATAATTGATTGCTTAATAAATTACTTATCATTACTTTTCAAATTGTATATGATTACTTTTAAAAAAGTTTTGAACATGATATATATAATCTATATCTACAATACTAATATTTAATACTCATTTCGAGGAAAGTTTTATAGGTGTCATTTCCATAGTAATTTAGGCCCACGCAATTTTCAAAACCTTAAACATTAATCATTTTTAAAAAATAAAATTCATAACCTAATATATCATTAATTAAAATATCATTGAAGATAATAAATTCATACTAATTTGCACAATCTAATCTCTAACTTGATATAATAAAGCCTGATTATAAATTGATACAAAAACTAATATTAGTTTCCATAATCTAATAATTGATATAATAAGGCCTAATTGAATATTATGTTATAAATCTTTTTATAGTGTGTCCACTTTCATCCCTCTTTATAATGTGATCAAATCTTTTTTTAATAGAACTTATAATATGATAAATCTATTTTTATTTTTTAAAAGATAAATTTAAAATTGGCACACTACTCAAATCTATTTATAATTTCAATCATGATGAGCTTTGTGTATTCTGTTCTGCTTCTCCATGGCTACTTGATGCGATTTGTTAGAGAATGCTGGAGAGTAAAAAGACAAGTTGTTAGACTATGGCATTTGTCCAAATTTCAACAACTCATATATCAACAATTCTATTGAGATGATATTTATGGATGACTTGGTAAGTAACATATTCGTTTATGTTTTAATATTTTATTAGTGTGATGTAATTGTTTCAATTTTATTATTGTTTTTTTTTTCTTTTCATTGTTTTTGCTATGATATACTAGATTTGAATGGATGACTCATCAATTGGGTTGTCATGTTCCTATGTAATTCTCTTTGTTAATTATAAACATGTAAAAATGTGGCGTTATTTTGAAGGATTTGGTTTGATATGTGGGATAATAGCAAATTACCAACTATCATGGTTTATAGCCATTAGCATCCTTTGTTTCATATAAAATATACATGTAAGAATGTGGTGTTGTCTTTAACGAATTGATGTCACATGTTTAGGGTAGACAAAATTATCTACAATCATGTTCCTATGGTTTATAGCCACTGATTGCAATAACTCTAATACATATTAGTAAGTGTATGTAATACTATTTTGTTAATTTCATTCCATTTTTGTGTTTGTTTATATACTAACTTTTCAGTATTACATTTAATTATTAATTATTGTTAATATCTTGATATATTTCAATCTAATATGATGAAGGAGTTAGAGACCAGTGATAAATTAAACAATTTATGCTAGATTTAGGGATAAAGAGTTTAATTTAAACCATATTATTATGTAAACATAATATTAGGCATGATTTGAATAAATTTTTTTTTCATGTTATATTTCTTTTTAAATTACTTTCATTTTCATTGGAATATCGCTCCTACAATGTATTCAGTTATGAATTCAATAAAAATGTTGTCTCTTATTTAGACTAATATTATTTTGGTCTTTTATTTGTTGTTGATTGTCAATCTAAAATAATTGCAATGGTATTATTCAGAGATTAAAAGTGAAGATAATCAAGATATTGAACATAATAATTTAGGCTTTTATTTTTATCAATTATCAACGCAAAATAAGTACAATATGATTTGAAAAGTGGAATTTATAGATTTCAAAATGAAAGAAAATAAAATGTCTTTCAAAAGTCTAAATGTTTTAAAATTAAACTATTAACATGTATATCAGAATCAAAATAAAAATATAAATATCACATGGTAAATATTTTAAAAAATCTACATTATGTTTATTTATTAATTTTGTTTACGGAACCTATTATCATTAAATAAAATATTTTTATTCATATTTTAATGACCAATTTATCGCTTTAATTGAATTTACAAAACCTTTTGATATCAATTAAATAAAATATTAATATTTATGTTCTTAATGATCTATCAAAACAAAATGTCTTAGTTTAATTAACTTAATAAATTCAATCAAAATATTAATATATTTTTTACAATCTCACAAAATAATTTATCATCTTGATTACAAAAAGTAATATTATTGATATAAAATGGTTAGAATCAAAATAATTATATAATCATTGGTAGTATTATCTTAATGATATAATGTTGTTTAACTTAAATTAATTAAAAGTATTTAGTAATACGTACAAATAATCAATGTATGCTAATTCATAATAAATATCATAAAAAAAAATTTAATATTTTCTATTATATTAATAATATTAATTGATATCAACTTAATTTGATATACTCAATTTTAATGAGTATCAAATCTAATTAATGTCAATATATATGACAATAATTTCAAATTCTAACTAAAATGAAAAAAAATCATTGGTTATCTCATCCCATTACTGAAATTTTAATCTTCAGTATACTATTCTAATATCTTAGAGTCATATCATAGAAACTATTATACATGTCATAGGTTTTTAAGATGCACGTCATTCATATAGTAATTTAGGGCTAACTTTCTCAATATTTATGTCTTAGATTTTTTAACTTAATTTATAATTTAATTATTAATTATTAATAAAATCAAATATTACAATTATTAAAGATTACTTGAATCACTAAAATTTGAATCATTGAGATATATTCATGGGATTAAGAATCATTAAGAATGGAAAAAATATGGTTAATCATTGTGCCCATTACAACAAAAAATAGTGTGATATGGAAAAAATAAAAAGGTGGAATGCCTTAATCAAATAAACAAAAAATGAGACTATTTGCCGAGACAAAAAAAGAAGAGAAAAACATGAAAGAAGAAAATTTCTATATCTTACTTTTGGTTTTTCCTTCACACATTGGACAATGAATGTACAGAAAGAATGACTATTGCAATCAAATCACATAGATGATCATAAAATTATACTTTCAATAACCTAAGCTCTTGCAAATAATTTTCATAATTTTATATTTTAAAAGATTTGAATGAATTTTGGAAAAAAAAAATAGTGTTCAAAAAATTTAAAAAATTGAAGATTTGAAAAAAATATATATATATATGATAGAGATTTATCAAAATCTTATTTATAATTAAAAGTTATTAATGATTAATATTCCGCATAAAATTTATTGATTGTATAAATTTATCTACTATACTAATATTTCATACTCATTTCATAAAAACTATTATATTATACGTGTCATTTATATTACAATTTAGGTCTCATGTGTTATTCATAGTGATTTAGACTTTTTCTCTCAAATCTTTATGTCTAAATATTTTTTTAAACTTAATTTATAATTTACTTATTAATTGTTTTTCATATGAAATAAAATCAAATATTACAATCATTAGAGATTATAATTTGCACTAAAAGAGAACTTATGTCAATATAATTATGATCTACAATTAAGAACCATTAATAGCCTCACATTATGAAGGTAATATAAAAAATTATAAAGAAAATATTTTCAAAATAAATAAGCTTTAAAATCAACATATATATATATTTTTTAAAACGGGTAAGTCAAATTGTTAACGAATTGCTAATTGATTGATTTTGATATGATAATAATTCAAAATTCAATTTCTGCCAAATTTATTCTTCATCAAATATTTAAAACTCATTATAATACTAACATAATAATTTATTCTTAATCAACTATGATAATAATTGATATAATACTAATACTTAAGACTTATTGCATAAAAAGTCTTTCATGTGCTATTCATAGAAAAATTATACCCCATCATTTTTATGATCTTAATACTTGAAGTAAGTTTTTAAATTTAATTTACCTTCTAATTATCAATCATTTTCCAATCATACCTTCATATCTCTTTACCATTAACAAAAATAATATAAAAAATAGCATAAACAAAATTATAATTTAATATATTATACCATAAAAATTTTATATATACAATTATAGTATTAATGATAATAAAGCTATTATAATTGTGTTATATTAGTAGTATTTGTTATTATAGATATCTATGTATGTATATCATATGCATATTCCATTATAATCTTGTACGCGTCAAAATTTGGTTTTTAAAAAAACAATTACCTAATAGTAGAGTCAAAAATTAAAAGGTGTAGTTGATGGTAATCTTACTCATTTTTAATCAATTCTAGGTTATTATTTTAATCAAAATTATTAAAATGTAATTTGTAACAAAAATTATATACAATAATCTTCTAAAAGTTTGCTCGGTAAGGTATAACGTAAACACTAATCCACTAGAAATATTTAATCGAGTATGGATATCTTCAAGTTTTATATACCTGCTTCTTATTTCTTAAAATAAAAATCATCTTCAAAGTCCTGATGTGTCTCTACCATTAAACCTACTTCTTCATATACACTTACCTAATTAATGAAGGTAAAGATATCTTAAAAATATAGATTAAATAAGACTAAACACCCTTGGGGCTTGGAGTTATTGCACTCCACCCCATTCTTATATAAATATGACACTCAACTCCATTTATGTTATAAAACTCATTTATTAATAATAATTAACTCGTCTATATATGCATAATAAAAATTATAAAATAAATCTAAAGTTTTTTATTTGATTAAATATTACAACTTCCAATTTTAAAATCACAATAATTTTGTAGTTTAAAAAAATTAAATCATGTTTTTAACTTTTTCTTTCAAAGTTTATAGGATTACTTCAATAATAATATTGAGGGAGATTTACACCTAAATGAATATTATATTTCATATTATAAGCTTACATTTATTTAATAATTATGGTCATCAAAATATGGTTATTAACGTTTTGATTAGCGTACATATTTTAGGAAAATTACAAATTTACTCATCTAAGAATGACTATCAGAATTATTTTGCACATTTGGGAGAATTAAAATATGTTTGTGTGATTTGTTTTTGAAAAATTTATTAATTCTACAAGTTCTTCATGTCTTGTTTCTGGTTGAGAAATTGATAACACAATTTCAGGTTGCCAATACCAAAATACTTAATATTGCAAATAAAATTTGGTAAAAGTAACATTATATTTGATATTAGAATATAACTGAGTGTATACAATAATATTCATTTAACTATAAATCATACTTAATATTATTAAAGTTATTTTATATACTTCTAAAGAAAAAGTTAAAAATATTATTTTATTTTATGAATAACGAGGTGATCACCAAACAGACTTGATATGAAATTATTAACTTTTTTGTTCAAATTATATAACATTATTAAATATTAGTTTATTATATAAAAGATATTTATTTAATTATAAATTCTAGTTAGTATTATTGTTAAAGTTGTTTTATATACTTCAAAAGAAAATTTATAAATATAATTTTATTTTTCAATAATTCCAAACCTTTAACCTCAAAGGTGTTTAGTGTTATTTATCATAAAATTTATTAATCCTTCTCATTCATATACACCTAATTTGAAAAATAAATATATGAAATATGCTTCTTCTTTTTAAAATACAAAACTTGTGATTATTATTATATGTAAATTTGTCAATAAAAAAATTCATAAAAAAATGAATCATTGCATCACTATTCTACCAAACTCAAATAATGAACATATATGAGATACAATCCAGACAACAGGCCCTCATACTTCATATTCAGATTGATATACGTTTTTTTTTTTAATAAAATATGGTTCACGTACTATCCTACGCCCCCTCAAAAATAACCATATTATAAAAGCCTTTGAAAGCTTGAAACGGGAACTAAACACTCAACAAAACAACGACGTACGCTCATTCACAGTGTAACCAAAGTGAAATTCAAATTCGTGGTTGCCCAAAGTCCCAAACGGATGCGTTTTGCTCACTTATCCTCTAGGATGAAAGAAACTCACCAATCAGGGAGAGGGCGTGAAGGAACATCCAGCAGCCATGAAGTGATTGCAACAACTATCGAGATGGATAGGGGAGCAATGCCGTAGGTTAAGCAAGGGGTTTAGGGGTGCGGTACTCGATTAACTCGACGCACGCTACACAACCTACACAAACGATTAAATGATGCATAGTAAGTGGGGGATGAAAGAGGAGGATTCCGGATCGCTCGTAATCATGTTATGCGCCACCACCTATATAATTGGTGTGCATCTAACGCTTTGTCCATCTAGATGCTTGTTAATCTTTTATCTGCTGGAACAAACACTTGCTAATTCTTAGGTGATTGGCAAAAATGGCAGGAAGAGGTAGGCCACGAGCGCCGTTAAAAGGGGGAGGGCTGAGAAGGAGGTTCAGCCATTGAAGGGCAACATACGGGAACCTTCGTGCCTTGCCCAACACAAATACTTGCACAAGACGAACTAATTGAAATTTCATCCAGGTCCGTGTTTGCTGAATATGCAAAACCCCTCTCAATATCATTCCAAAATTATAAGTTTTCTTATGGAAATGCAATTTTTTGGAATACATGAGATTACAGATTATAATAAAATAATTTTTGCAAATGTAGTATGAACCTGGCAACTCATGAGTTGTTCTTGAATTGCTTTTATTTTTACGTTGATGGACACCTTCCACAACTACTTGTTGAATGTTAATCAATATATTACTTTCATATTCCCTTCAAACACATTATATAGATCTTAGTAACAACTCAACCTTAATGATTTGCCAGCCACCATGACAGTGAAAGGACACATTCAGCAAGGGGTGACGTGATTACTCAACCTATGGAAGTTAATGGCCGCACGCAAATGCGGTGACCAGAACTCTGCCCTTGAGCAAATGACTCAGTGTCCAAACCTGGCAAGCATGTTCATGGGACAAACGCCTCCTGTTTTAGGTTCAACCACTTACCCCCCACTTTTACAAGCCACTGGGGTCTGTGGACACCAATCAACATGTCATGCCATCAATAGTCTATGCCATGCCACCGACAATGAGTTCATCTATCAATGATCAAGATGCAACAGAGGTATAATGCAAAAGCTTGAAAAAAAGAAAACAAATGTAGACTCTTGCGAAGGTGAGTTTAGGGTGCTAGTGGATTGAAGTTGGGTAGAAAGCTCTTCTCTCAGAAGAACAAGGACTCAAGCAAAGGGAGTCCATGTGAGTATTACATCAACAATAGATCCCCTTCTTCCGTTAAATACCTCGCAAAAGGCTGGAAAAGTATCCCTCTTGGTGAGTTTATAACTTGATTTGAAGCCTTAATTGTTAGAGTAATGAGTTAAACTCAGTTGAAACTAATTAGTAACTGTCCCATGTGTAGTGGGTCCCCATGCTATTCAGACCACCCCAGTGGATGCACCTGAATGATGATGAGGTTGCAGGAGCTACATTCATTTTTGGACCTATATGTGTGAAGAGTATCGAAAGTAAGTGTAAATAACCAAATGAGTGAATATAAATTTTTATGCACTCTTTTTTGTTCACATGGAATGCTTCAAGGAATTCTTAACAAATATACTTATTTTTTGTTATAACGAAAAGGAAGGAAGTTTTGGTGGAAGGACACCTGCCATGCAACTAGGGATGTAATTGGAACGCTGATTCCAAAGGAACCTATTGATCAATCGGTAATACCTTATTTTACATATCAGCCAATGTATCAATAACCATAAATCAAACGATTGGCCAAATCCTAAGTCATGTATGCATATGGAGGTTCTTGATTTGCTTGCATGCATGCTTACACATGAAGAAGGGCAACCACCAAATGTTCCCACCATGGTTCCTTCCTATGACTTTCTTGTGTGTTTTTTGTAATTTGTTGAGTCATTATATGTTGCAGTCATTCTAAATTCTAATCAGCCTTTGGTTTAGAATATATAATATTAATGATTGTGATTTTTGAACCAACGGCAGGACTGGTGCTGAATTGGCACCATAGTCCACCATCAATGAAAGACTTTTATGCAAATGAGTTCATGGGCAAACTTAAGAGCATGTCAAAGGTATGCACATGCATTTATTGTTTTAAATTTTGTTCATGTGTAGTGCTGTAATTTGTTAATATTTGTAGAATGCTATATTATTATTATTTTGAGAAGGGATTGGATAAGTTTAATATCCCAAATGAGCAATACTATTTAATCATAAAATCATTTTTATGTTAAAAAAGGAATTTTGTTCAATTCCCAAAATAGTACTGGAATTGGCGTACTTTTGCTATTTTTCATGTGCTCATAAGTTTATTTTGCTTTCTTAGACTAGCCCCATATGCTATTAAGTGTGTTGTTTCTTATCTATTTGTGGAGCCACCAAAATTGTTGGCCAACAAAAATACTGGGATGCCTGCAACGAAGTGTGTATAATTGACCTAATTTAAGCCACAACTATACAACTACTCTCTTAAGGAGTTGCAATGTTCATGTTGGCTATGCTTGTTATACTAGCCAAACCTACAACTTTGTGTCATCAGCTCGAGTTCACAGGAGTGAATGATATTTGGAATTTGAATCTGTGAAATTGGACACATCTTGAAATGTGACTTGCAATGAGTAGTCTACTCTTTGAACAACTAAGAGTGCTAAATAATTTGGTTCATATGTTAAATGACTGAGTTTGAGTTTTCACATATTCATCTTGTTATTCTTTAAAAATTTATGTTTATACTTGATTTAATGGTTGTGTGATTAGTGTAACTATAAATATATGAATTGCAAAGTGAGATATTATGTTGATATTGAGTGGGAAATTTGTGTCAAGCTTAACTGTTAAGCTCAAAAGGGTTAAATGCATGGCTTGGTATTGCCTGGCATTGAGTCCAAAGGTTATGAGTGTAAGAAGCCAATAAAATGTGTTTGATATCTCATTGAATGCTCTTATTCAGTTCTACTTAGTATGGCTATCAAATTATCAGTTTTGAAAAATATTACAATATAAAAAGTGTTCTGAATTGAATTAATGTATTATGAACATTTAGAACTATTTAAGGTATTATAAACTTTTGAGGGGAAGAATCCTACTCGCTATATATATTTGATATTTCCAGAAAATTAAAAAAAAAATCAAGTCATTGAAGGGTCACGAAAAAGATATTAAAAAAATTGGAAGTATCTAGATGTAGTTGTTTAGTTTGGCTGATCTCATAGTCCTGAATTGCATATGGTGATATGAATGTTCAAATTCTCTTTCTATATATATGCAACAATTCAGCTTGTACTATAGATTAACACATAATAAATAATAAACCTTAATCCAATTGCAACTTGGGATTAGTATTGGGCTACCAGTAGCTAGTCATTAGTTACTGCTTTCCGAAAGTTCTGAACAATAAAACTTCGATGGTCTATTTAAATTAAAATTTGGAAATTGAACCAGTGGTTTTGCCTTCGTTTCTTTTGTATTTTTCTGGTACATGAATTAGGGACAAGGAAAAGTGAAAGCTTTCCTCTCTATCACCTTTGGCTTCCTACTCTTCTTCCTTCTGTATTTTCTTTTCCTGTCATAAACCAGATACTTGTTGGGGACCCCATCGTGAATGGTCGTTTACATGATTCCATTGTAGTTAAATACCACAATTCTAAGGTCTTCTCATTTATCATTGACTACTACTCAGGAATTTCCTACATAAACCCTTTGACTTTTAGTCTATCCGTAGCTACTCAATACATGAATTTGTAGATGGCAATTGCAAACTTTGTTTCTCCATTTGAAGAGCCAAAAGTCCTTGAGGACATTGATTTCCTGGTAGTTTTCTAAGGCTGTATATTCTGGGACAATGATCTTTGGCTTAGGAACAATTTAGGCAATCGAAAATTATTACTAGAATTAAGTTGCTAGAATGACTTTTAAATGAATGAGTTGCCACTTCACTTTATCCTATCATCCCATGATTTCTCTTAAGGATTTTCTAATTAAATATTATTGCTCATTTAATAAAAAGTAAAGAAAATATTTTCTTCCTTTTGGTCAAAAACAAACTTAAGAACCTTATCATTATGTCATTTATTCATCTAGATATTTATTTAGCAAATAACTTTGACACATAATTTGTTCACAGATATTTATCCCAATCAATGAGGATAATGTTCACTGGTACCTCATGGTGATAGAATTGGAAAGGCAACATATTGTTCTTCTAGACTTAAAGCCTTGCATACCGATGAAGAGAGAGCGGAGGCTGGCGGTTAGGACAATGGTAAGTACATATTATACATGCACTTCTACTGAATATTGAAATGGTACATGCCACAAACTAAACTAATTTTTTCATATTATATTGCCATTGTGTTAGGCGTGTTTTGTGGAGGCCATGCTGGATAATTTGTTCTATGAATTTAAAGTAACTCATAAGCCAGTCATTTTAGAATTTCCCTTAATTGCCTATCTTAGGAGAAAACAAGAAAATGATTGTAAGTATATATTATTGACAATAATTTTGTTTATGCTGCATTTTCCTCTATTGAACTAATTTTGAATTTTTGTTTTAAACTAAGGAATGATTGTGGTTTGTGGGTGGCAACCTGGATGAGAGATTGTCGTGGTCCAACACATACATTATCCATGTATGTTAATTTTTATTTGATTGTAACCATATTATCATCAGTTTTTTCTTATTAATGAATAATTCACTTTGTCAATTATGAAAATTTAGGTTAATGATTCATCAAGAATGAGGTTGGCGCTGACTTGGTGACAAAACCATTCAACAAGCGCAAGGTTGCCGTAATTGAGACAGCACGCGCTTACTTGTGGGCTTGGAGGACAAACAAAAAGGTTGGTCAGCTACGTCGTTTGTCTCCTGGTGTGGGTGATGGTTTCATGTGAGTTATGTTCTCACATGTTCATGGTCATTCGACTTATTTAAGATTCAAGACTACAATTTCCGTTTTTTCCTCGCATTTTAGCTTACCGATTTGGTTAGTTTATGTTTCATCGTTTGTGTAGACTAATTTGGTACTTGTGTTTAGTTGAGTTTGACATTTATGTTTCATCCTATTTTCGGACTAATTTAGTACCTATTTATGGAGTGTGACATTTATACTGAAGGGTACTTATTTTATATTTTGCTATGACTTTCTCTTAGTTATGTGCCCTCACTATTTTTCTATTTGGTGTATGATTTGGTTGCATGTGTGAAACATAACTTTGTTTTGTGCACAACACAAATGCGAGTCTTTTGTTTCCAATGTATTTTTTATTACATCAAAGTCACCCAAATTTTTTTGCACAATTAATATTTTTTTTCAGTTTTAATTTAAATTTTTATTACATGAAATTCTTTTCAATCTAATTTTTTTTAATCGTAAAAGGATACTCAATTTATATTTTCACATAAAAAATTGTAACATTTTTTTTTAGTTTATGTTAAATAATCTTCAAATTGAATTGAGGATATTACTTCAATAAATTTTCTTTACTTATAAATGTATTTTACAACTTTTTCAATTTAGTATAATATGACCATGATATCAAATAAAATATCACTACCAATTTAGTAGTACAAAATTTTCGATTTCAATAAAAGCTATACAAACTTTGAGTTATTCTAATAGTATTATTAAGGTCAAATTACATTATTATTTCAACTCTTTTTAAAGAGTTTATATTACAATGTCATGTTGATTTTATTTTTTAGACAAGCAAACTAAAGGGCCAGAAGCCCAGTACAAGCAAGGGGTCCTTTTCCCTATTCAATATCACTTGTTTGTGTTCTTCATTTTTTTTTTTTGTCTAAAGTATTGATCATACAGTATGTTACTTTACAAAAACAAAAAAAAAAATGTTGATTTTAATAGTCAAATCTTTCAAAGGTTTTGCCTTTGAATATCTTTATTTCCATTGACCCAAACACCACATAATTGCGCCTGGGTTCACAAAGGGATTTGATTGATTCCAACATCCATAAACAAGATGATAGCTTAATTTGTGAATTAAAATTGGTTACTATTAACCAAAAAAGAGGAGAACAATGACCACATTTGGTGCATTTGGTAAATATTATTTTTTCCCTGGCTTAGGTGCACCACTTTAACATGAGCCAGTATAATAGTTTTCGTTGGCCTTTTTCTCTTTTCATTAACTTTGCGTTGGCCTTTTTTTCTCCATGTACATGTTCCTGCTATTTTGTATTGTTCCCAAATACGAAAAGTGTCACTTTAACAAGTTTCAAACCCATTGTAGCCTAAATCAGGGGAAAATTTTTTAAAAAAAGCCACATTCCGCCAATTGGACCAATGATACTCCATTTTTTTTCTTTTCTAATCAATGACTCTTCCAAATAACAAAATTTAGTTAATTACGTTTTAAAAATATTTAATACTACTACCTACATTTTTTAAAATGCTTCAAGAATAACTTTTCATACTCGTGCAATAAGTTGTTGATTATGCTATTATTCTTCGAAATTTGTTTGCTTTTAATTATCATCTATTCAAATTGGGCAAAAAATATATACAAGGAAATGACTTGATATGCACACAGTCTTCACCAATGTCATGTTAGCAAAGAATGGTACAAATTTTATTGTGATACGGGTTTATAAGTAGATAAACTAGTCTTTTAAGTAAAAACAAAAACACAGCTAGTTATGAAATTAAAAATCATTACAATCACTTCAATGACTTTTTAGGAAAATGTTACTTCCACTCACTTTTATATAGCATATTTTAATCACATTATTTTATACTTTGTTTCTACTTTTTTTTTAATGTCTCTCAGCCAGTCAAAACACTCAGGAGGACTCCCACTTGAATACAAAAAAATATGAAAAGGAATCATCCATTGGATCACTTTTTTTCTTATTTTTGTAACTAATCCAAACAGTAGTTGCCCTGCAATCAAAATTTCTCTTATCTTCATCCTACACACCTGACAGTTGTATATAATTCATAACAAATAATGATGTGGTTCACCACATAACCCCATTTGCATATGACAGTATAACAAATGAAAATATAAGATGTTTCCATAACAACAAATCAATAGCAATAAAAATTAATCAGTGTTAATTAGAAAAGTAAATGAAAGTAAGCCAAATATGTTTGACAAATTTGACAACTAAAAACCTACATTAATCAATAATGAGATTGAAAATCACACCAACTGCAAATATTGCCAACACACCTATAAGCAAATTTAAAATGATCTCCTTGCTTTGTTTACACTCCACAAGTTTAGCTTTTAGGTTTGTAGTCTCGGTTTGTAGCTTCACCATATCTTGACGCATTTGTTCTACTTCCATGCCATCATCCGTGTCACGTCCCATCCAATTTCTCATCTGACTATTTGAATCCACTAATCGAAAGTGTGTAGGAGGATCAATCCAATCAAAGCAACCACATCTCTACAGCATACAGATACCACTTTAGGTCAAATTACCCAAAACAATTGTTGTGCACCAGAAAATTTAAAAACTATAGCAAACAACAATTATGAATGGAGTGACTTACAAGGCAACTATAGAATTTTCTTCCAGGGTTACTTTCAGTTCACGTTGTCCTCACATGTGGTGGGCTACCACACAAGCACTTCTCTCATCACTGGCTGCAGTAGTTTGTCAAGGAGAGCTGAAAGTTTGTGACTCCATCGAACAATATTCCAAATTCATTGCATGAGAGTACAAAATACTAAATATAAACCAATGACATATACAAATCCAACACATCACTACTCAGACCAATAGAAGACAAAAAGATCAAATCCAACAATACAATAACTCTGCTCCACTTCATCACATGTTAATAAGTGTATTATTTGTTCTTTTTTATGCTATAGGGCCTTGACCAAGCCAGTAATGAGGTATTTCCAACTACCCAACATAGATGGTATTGTAGACACCTATATGCAAATTTTAAGGACAAATTTCCTAGTATGATGCTTCGGAGCTTATTTTGGAAGGCGGCTAGGAGTTATTGCAATTCAGAGTTCCAGGAGACCATGCAACTAATAAAGCAAGAAGATGCCAATGCATTTGAATGGCTGGACAAGATTCCTACACATGTGGTCAAGGCAAGTGTTTGATCCTCGGGTCAAATCAGACCATATTACCAATAACATAAGTGAGAGTTTTAATCAATGGGTTAGGCAACTAAGAGGTACACCAGTTCTCACATCGGTACATTCCTTAGTAGTTAAATTGATGGGAAGGATTCATAATAAGTATAGTGCTTCCGATACTTGGGAGAATAATCTCACACCTCGGGCATTAAAAAGGGTTGAGTATATGAAAAATAGCACCAATAGATGTAGTTTGGTACCTGCTGGTCAAATGGAATTTGTTGTGAATGATAATGGGAAAATGTTTCCTGCCGACTTGAAAAAGAGTGCATGCCAATGCAAATTTTGGAAAATTTCTGGTAAGTGATCAATTTTATGTTTTTTTTTTTAAAGATTCTAGACATATTTTAGTAATTACTATATTAATATGATTGTAAATTAAACTCAGGACTACCTTGTAAGCATGCTTTGTCATGCATATCTTATTTGAGGATACCTCTGTGACTCCTATTACTCAAAGGCTTGTTACCAACAGACTTGTAGTGATATTATTCATCCAGTACCGGATCTTAGTATGATGGATATACCTGAGAATCCAGAGGATGTTGTGCTACCACCACTTCTGAAAAGGCTTCCAGGAAGACCAAAGAAAAATAGAAGACAACCAGGTGAAGGGCCTTTAGGTCCTGGGGTTGCTTGGAGGTCAGCTACTGTCAAATGCAACACATGCAAGCAATTTGGCCATAACAAGAGACATGTCAAAGAGCTTCAGTGGCTACTAAAAGGTCTAATAGCAAATCTAGTAACAAATCTAACAAGGTAACTTGATATTTGTATTTAAACTTGCATAGAAGTGCATCTTATTACTGATGGAACTTTAAATGCAAAAGAAAAACCATGTTGCCACTAGAGGGGTAGTGATTCGGGAACTATTGGACAATAACCATAGCGGACCTTCTCCTCAAAGTCAAGTATCAGCTACATCTAAATCCAAGGGGAAAAGAAAGACCAATGTGAGCAAGAGGTCTTTATCTAATGTGCATATTGTGGGTGATTTTGAGTTAGGACAATCAAACCAATGCAACAATGAGAGCTCTACTGGAACTCAAACTCATGCAGGGACTTCATCAATTGCAAATGCTACTGGTTTAGACCCTTTTTCTGCTGGAATTCAGAATGATGCTACTATGGGATCTTCATCTCACTGAAACTCAAATTGGATAGGATGCACTAGTACTTATGTTCCTTTTTCTTGTTTTTTTTTTTGTCAACAGGACTAAAAAAATTTAGAATTTTATTTACCAAATGTATGTATTTTGCACTAATGAACAGAGGTACTTATAAGTTTAGAAACTAGTTAGATGTCTACTTTTGTCAGGGGCAGACTTGTTTCTTTTTGCTTGAATGTTGCTCTTAGATAAGGTTCTTTTTGTTAGGGGCATTTTTATTTGCTTATGTACATTGCAACTTCTTCTCAATGGAAATGTTTATTTTATCTCAAGAGTTACTATCCTGGAATTATTTGAATATTAGTAGTGGTTAGAGAATTTGATTGTGGTGATAACCTTATGCATTTTATCTGGTCTTTAATGTATCTAATACATGTTCTTCTTGATTAGTTTAATGTACGTAATGCAGGTTCTTGACTGGTTTAATTATATACATGAAAAGGTCATGTATCATGTCTGTTAATTGGTTTTTAGTGTATCACTTACAACAGGCTCTTGAATTGTTTTATTTTGTACATGAAAGTCTTGGTTAAATTCACAATACTACTAACCATGGTTAACTCACGTTAGTACCGTTAAGTCATTGGGGTGAAATGATGATTTTTAGTGAAAATGGGGTGGAGTGTCGTTCTTGCAAACCTCAAGGGTTTCTATTAGTTACCTAAAAAAAAAAAAGTAAAAGAGTCGAGCCTGGTCAATCCCAGAAGTCCCAGGCACCATTTGCTCTTGCAGTGAAAATTACATGTCCTTAAATAAGCAAAGACCCAACTCATGAGGTGCCCAAGCCACCAAATTTACACATGACTCGTTAAAGATATGACTGAACTGAGTCCATTCCATTTGGTTATTTTCCTTCAATTAATGAGATGCACATCATAAAAAAACAAAGCAACCAAATTTATGGTGAGCCCATGCCACTTGCTAAGCAGTGAAAACTGAAAGGTGATTCAAGTCTTACCCACAAATCAGAAAAACAGAAAATTCATCTTCAAACTGCAATCGAACTAGATTTTTTTTTCCTGTTTCTATTACAGACACCAGTTAGGAAAAAATAATTAACTAACAAAAGTTCCAAAACTTAAGAAAAACAAGTTTATCAGATACAACTTTTCAATGCTACCCAACTATTACACACAGATAAAAAAACAGAAAAATCATCTTCAACATGTACCCAAACTAGATTTATTTTCATGTTTCTATTACACAAAATTAACAGTTAGGCAAAAATGATTAGCTAACAAGAGTTCCATACAACTTAAGAAAAAGGAGTTCGTGAGATACAACTTTTCAATGCTCTCCAACTATTTGCTAAATAAAATTTAAACATACCTGATACGATGTTTGTTAGACTTCCTCATGCTAACAAAGACAACTGAGCCAAAGGCAGCAAGCCGAGGGTTGGGTCGCGGTGACAGGCAGCGAACAGATGAGCGACAGAGTAAACAATCTACATAGCATGAAAAGAAATGCTCAATCGAATCATGACTAATCAATTGAAAATAGTAGAAGAATTCAACTCTAAAACAACTATATCATATCCCAAATTATGACCAATTTAAAAGCCCCAATAGCAATAGGTCCCCAATGTTCCACATTCCTAACAGTATAAGCTCCCAGATTAACGCTCCAAAATGAGGAAGCTTGAGTTACTGAAAGGGGAAAAGAGAGAGAGAAAAAACGAGACTCACCAAAATGGAAGCTATTAGGGGCGAGGTGGGTGGGTGGACTTGTTGATCTGAAGAAGAGGTCGAAGAAACCGAACAGGACGCCGAGGTGGGTGGACTTCGGGACTCCCTTCGTCGAACAGGACGCTGAGATGGGTGGACTTCGGGCCTCCCTTCGTCTTCGTCCTCGTCCAGAAGGCAGCAAGCGGAGGGCGAGATTGACACCGACGGAGGCAAAGGAGGCGGATGCTGGTGGCGAGGGAGGATGAACACGAGAATGGGGCTCAATGGGCTTCGGTTCACGGTTCACACTCATTCGATTTTTGGGGGGGGGGGGGTGGAAAGGTAAGTTAAATTTGGAGTTGTAATTGAGTAGAGAATCAGTATTCTACGTACAAACGAGAGCATGGGTCAAAAACGTGAACCTCATAATGTGGCTTGGGTTAGAATGTGAAAGCATAAAACACTTGGGTGAGACCAAGATTACACTAAACCTCTAAGTGAGCGGACCCCACAAGAGCCTATAGTCCAATAGGAGGCTGCCACATAAGCTTGGGTTGGCTGCCCTCAAATTTGGCATGGGCAGTGTAGAAACCACCGTATAAATTTTGTTAAATATAAGGTAAAGCCTTAAGTGGAATGACAACATATGTTAACAAGTAATTGGTTCATGGTCAGCAGTATAAGATTAGACATTTTTTAATATGCATCTTAGGTTCCGTTCAAATAATACTATTATATATATATATATATATATATATATATATATATATATATATATATTTTAACTTTTTAAAAGTCAAAATATTCAATACTTTTTTAGAAGTTAAAATATCTCATTTT
Source organism: Dalbergia oliveri (assembly GCA_030441495.1). Lineage (NCBI taxonomy): Eukaryota > Viridiplantae > Streptophyta > Magnoliopsida > Fabales > Fabaceae > Dalbergia > Dalbergia oliveri. The sequence continues at coordinate 5,598,451 of JAMLFY010000010.1, forward strand.
TCAATAAGCACTTAAAACACTTAAAACAATTACTTTTGTTATTGTATATTTAAATATAAAATAACTTATTCATAAGTTATTTTTTAAAAATTACTTTTATACAAATATTTAAATAAATTATTTATCGAAAGGGGTTCTGGTTTGCCACTGAGAAAATGTTAGCATTTTTTTATAAACAATAATTTGAGTTTAATGATGTGGGGAATATTTTTTGGCAAATGTTAGTGACCCTAATGTCTCCTACTCAGAAGAATGGTGGGTTCTGTATTAATTATTTCTCCGCGGTTTATATATTTAGAGCCCCAAGCTTTGCTTTTTCTGCTCATTAATTTTTAGGGTATTTGATACTGTTAATTCATACAAAATCATTGGTCAAAAACTCACCTAGAGCCATGCAAGTTAACTACCCAACATTTTAGCTAAACCAGCCCTTTTTCGTTTGTCGACAACAAGCTTTGTAGTTTTGACAGTTTGCAACGTGGTCATGTATAAAATTGATACAGCAAGAAAGTTTTCTCAGTCTTCTCACCATTATTGATAGTTTTATTTTAAAATCAGTGGAAAAACGAGAGTGAAACATAAGCTCAAACTAAAAGGTGAACTCATTATTGATAGTTTTATTTTTAATGGATAAGCTATTTGATCAATAAATAGAAAAGAATAAATATTTTGTTCTTCTAAAAGCAAGAATTTCTCCTCTATTATGAGAAACACATAATCCAGAGGCTCGTCTTTGTCATATATTGAAATGTAGTTTTCATTTAGAAAAACTAGAATACTAATAGCCAAACACTGGACCACTTAATACTTTGAACTTTGTCAAGAACTATCTCAAAAGCAGCTAATTGTTTGGCTAAGACATACAAATGGTTTTATTCCAATAAAAAAGATGATGTGAAATAGTGTTTTAAATTACAGTTGCGAAAATAGTCGTTGCAACGCACATTGCCACTGATGCAATGTGAAATTTTTTGTGTCTTCAAATTAAAGAGGCTAATTGTAGCTTGTTGCGATCTTGATACGATCAGATGTAGTTCGGCCAGCTGTTGTAGCCTGATGTGATTGCATTGCAGTTATGTCACGATTAATTTATGTGAAAATGAACTACATGCAAATTGCAACCTATAAAGGGCGGGCAATATTGCGCTACATCACGTGAGGGTCCACAGTTGAAACCTTGATGTGAAGCATATTGGCCAAAAGAAATTCAAACGGCCAACCCAATTTTAATTGATCATAATAACTTCACATTTTTCAGAACTCAAATCAACGTAAAGTCTAAAATGAAAGCATCATCATGATTAAGGTCGTCGTTTTAGGCCTTAGATCAAAGATGGTTTGATATTGTTTTGGCCGTTATACTAATTTTCTTTTACTTTTAGCCTTTTTTTTAATTAGGACTTTGATTTAAGATTAGTCGCATAATAATCCTTTTCTGGTAAGCTATTAGCCATCTCGCTTTGATTAATATTTTTTGTAATATTCAGTTAATTTCTTGCATACAGAAATTTAGTTACAGACTGGAGACAAAAAAGATAAACACAGCCGCTAATTATGGAGACAAAGGTATGAGAAATAAAGAATGAAAAAAGTTGGATAGCTAGGATGCCATTTCTGTGTTGTTTCTGTAAAAGGGTGGGTGTCTAGGTATCTATCATTATTCTTGCTATAGCTACTTCCATTTAATGATCAATATCAACATCCATCTCACTTTTAGGGTATGTTCGGTTAAGCAGTAAAGTAGATAAGTTTTATGTATAATTTTATATTTAGGGTATTTGGTTGAGAGGTAAAAGTTAGGATAAAAATTATATAAATTAGTTCCATATCTAAAATAATACATAAAGTTCATTCATGTAATTTTTACCTTCAATTAATTTTACTCTGTAACCAAACATATCCTTAAAGTTTATTCATGGAATTTTCTCCCCATTCTTTAATCCTCAGTCAAACACGCTCTTAAAGTCTAAATGTATGCATATTCTTATGCCTTTTCAACTGTAAAATATAAAATTTCATTGCCGAGTAAAGTTTTGCTGAGTCCTAGCCATTTATTAGAACTTTACTTGATTAATCAAAGTTCCAGTTCCCAAGTGAATCCATGAGTTGAATTTCAGGGCCTGGCACATAATGGTGAAGGTTTACATGTACTGATCAAAGATGAAATGAGGGTTGCTTACAACGACAAAGCGTGCCAGCTTTTTGGGGACCAGGGAATCGGAATCCCATCAAACTTAATATATTTTTTTGGTGCTTACATGGAATGCCTACCAGTGTGAGAAGATTTTGGCACCAAACAATGAAATTTGTTAACAAGGTGGACTCACGTCTGGTTCTTTCTTCCCTGAAAAACATTTTCTTGTTGAAGAAAAAAAGAATCTTTCTATTGTCTCAAAAGTGTGGTGACCACTATTTTATAATGACAATTCTTCCATGATTTTCAAGCTTTCAACTCAAAGTGCTTTTCCCATCCAATCATTTATCACCCCTCTCAAAGGACATCCTGCTCTTATTTAATTGTCTGAATGAACTGGCAGCATCTTTGCTTGAACCTTAAGCTCCTTTTTTAAGTGCACCGCCTTTTATGTCACACTTGTTTAACTCTCAAGTGGATCTACCTTGAATTGGAGGAAAAGGTAAAGAGCTTCCAAAATGGGAAGACAGCCTTGTTGTGATAAGGTTGGTTTGAAGAGAGGTCCATGGACAATTGAGGAAGACCACAAGCTAATGAATTTTATCCTCAATAATGGCATCCATTGCTGGCGAACTGTTCCAAAGCTTGCAGGTATATATAATTATTTTCTTGAAAATTTTATTCACGGATTTTCTCCAGTTTGATTACTTTTCCATAAAGGGGTATCTATCTCATCATATATATCTGACTCGGTGCATTGTTTTGTTTTGCATGCTGCTGAAGGTCTCCTAAGATGTGGAAAGAGCTGCAGATTGAGATGGATCAACTATCTGAGGCCAGACCTCAAGAGAGGTGGCTTTACAGAAATGGAAGAGGATCAAATTATACAACTACATTCCCAACTTGGTAACAGGTAGAGCACAAGTTTCTGAATTCACTGCACTAGAATAGTAGCATGATTTTTTTGATTGTGTATATGTGTAGAAGCCTTTGAATTTTAAATGATTCTAGGAGGAGCAGTACTAAAAGGATGTCATTGGGTTCTATTTTTTTTTCTTTTCCCAAATACAATTAAGTGCATTTTCAGGTGGTCTAAGATTGCTGCACATTTTCCTGGGAGGACAGACAATGAAATCAAGAATCATTGGAACACAAGAATCAAGAAAAAGTTGAAGCTCCTTGGCCTGGACCCTCTTACGCAGAAGCCAATTGAGCAAAAGGAACAGTCTGATGATGGCAAAAATAAGACAATCCTAGACACAAATACTTCTAAAGGGTCTGGAGAGAATGTGGAGAGTAAGTCCCTGGACAACTGACACAGAAGGAAATGCCAAAAACAGAAGGGAAAAGAGAAGAAGTTTACAAGGTGAATTGGGATGATGATACCGCTGAACTTCTGAACAATTATGAAATGCTGTGCTCACAGTTGGACTTGGGTTCATGGATGACTCAAGATGCCAAAACCAGTACTAGCTCTCACTGTAGTTCTCCTTTCTCTCTGGATGATTCTAGCAACCTTTCTGTGGGTGAATCCCCTTACCTAATTCAGGAAAATTCCTTGCAGCAATGGGTTGGTGCTGGTAGCATGGATTCCATTCCCTCATGGGATAGCTTCAATACTCTTGAACAAGATCTGTTCTTCTTGGAAAGCAGGCAATAATAACCAATAAGCATGCATAACACCCTTAAATCTGTGTTTGTCCCTAATTTTACAATCTATCTTATTTCAAACAATAAAATGTTATAAAAAATTATTCAAAGAAGATTGCTACTTTAATACCTGCATTTTTTTCCTTCCATGAATTCATGCTTAAATGTTGTTAATGTGATTATGATTCCATATGGTTTAACACAAATTGGAATTTTGTTATTGATTGTTCCTTCACCACAGCTTGAATTGAGCTCCTCAAGAACACCCACACTCCCACCCCGTGTGGGCTAAAGGCTGCAGAGTTGAAAAGATCATTACTTTTCTTGTCTCCTCTGTAATTGTTGGTTTTATGAGAAATGATAATTGTCCTTATGAAGTGTGGGATATAATCAAGGGGAGTCAGCATCTGCCATTGAATATTGTGAAGTTCATTGAATGGAGTTCACGTCTGATCAATGGTAAATAGGGTGTGAGTTAGACAGATTCCAAGAAGACAAAGACAAATAATATTACTATGGTTTTGTTAAAGTAGTTGCACACATCATCATGAAGTGTCCAAGGTTTCCCTGCTTGGTCGATTTTTGCTCTTTGTAATGATTAATGATTTTTGGTCTGCTTCCCTTGTTTCCTTTATCACTTTTTCTGTGGAGGAGGAAGTAGCCATGCTGTGAGCACTTATCTGAGTCTGAAACTGGAAAAGTTGAAGACAATGCCGTAACAAATTTATGATTCCATACATGATTATAAGATACTGCATGTAATTAAGTGCGAAAAATTGTGTACCTATGTTACATTTTGTTTGGATGTTTTTGAGGAAATGGATCGGAAGTGGTGGTAGGATGTAACTGGAAATGGAAGGACATGAAGGCAACAAAACTACCTCAATGCTTGTTTGGAAGATTTGATAAAAGAATGGAACGAAAATTATGTAATTGTATTTAAAAGTTATAAAATAAAGAAATGGAAACAAACTTTAACTTAGGTCAAATTACCTTAACTTTCATTGAGATTTATTGATATAAAATTTTACCCTTTTAATTTGTTAGTTACACTTACCTCATCCCTTTTAAATATTCTTTTAAGATTCCTAATTTACCCTTTTCGTGCCTCCACACACCCCTTCATTGATACCATTACCAGTTAGCACTAACCTTTCTCTTCCCCGTAAATTGCACGGGATCTATTTTCATGCTTTTAATTTGACTAGTCCTTGGGAGCTTAGTCACTCTAAATTCTATACTAAATAACGCTCAATATTAGCATTAGTCAGGTACCCGAATTTTCTACCCGTTTGATCCGTAAATTGTTTGATCCTCGCATATATTGATAAAAATTTAATTTCCATTTAAGTTACGACAGTTAATGGAGTGGTCTACATTTCTACTCTTGAGTGCGTTGTTTGATTTAGCTAGCAGGATTCAATGATGATTTGGAGGCCATCTTTGGATCCTTTGTCGGTATGGTGACTATCTTGCCAAAAAAATTTGGAGAGTCGGTCGAAGTAGAAAGCTTGGATGAGGATTGCACTTACATGGGAATCAAAAGTGAATGCCTATTCCTCGATGAAGAAGTTGGCGAGGGGCATTTGTTCCTCACCTGATCCCTTAATGAAGAGTCATTTGAAACCACTTCACATTAAGGCTGGAGTCAAGGGAAGAATGATTAACAGGGTTCTTGCCGATGGTGAATAAAAATAAAATGAATTGGAAACAAGAAAGAGAATGAGAAAAGAGGTTGGAAGAGAACAGAGATGCTGTATATTGGTTGATAGAAAGTGTTTGTTTAGATTGTAAAAGAGCTTTTGGCTTGTGTTATGTTGTTAAGTAATTGGGAGTCACTCTAACTTACTAAACTCTTGAATTAAAACTCAAATTTTTATCAGTTTACGAGTTTAAATCCCCAAATCAAGTCAACTTGTTTGAAAGCTCGAACATAAGTAAACTTAGGTAAATTCAATAAACTTGGATAAACTCGAGTTTACTCTTTTAGTTAGAATTTGGTTTCTAAAGCAACAAAATATGGAAAATCACAATAGGAACTCTTAATTAGATCTTCTAACCTAAAGTTATGATGCATTGACTTAAATTATTTTGATTTTTCACATCCTAAAGTCTTGATATGTTTTATTTCATATGATTTAATTTGTATTTTGCATTTATGACTTGTATATGTTTCATTATAATGTTACAACTAATTTTTTTTTTTTGTTTATATATCTTTGTTTCATCGTAAATTTATTTTATTATAATTAGATGTTATAAATATTTTTTTAATGTTGTTTTTTAAATAAGTAAACTCTTATGAGTTTACAATTTAAGTTTATCTCAACTCTACGAGTTAGGTAAACTCATTAATAATGGACGAAATGAGGAAAGAGAAGAGGTTGGGAAGATGGAGATGAATTTTGCGGGATAAGAACATGGTATTATTTATTGCGTGAAATTTTAATTTTTTTTATGAGAAGTGAGAATAAAAATGAGGCTTAGATAAAATCAAGAGGTTGAGATCATAATTAACTTAAAATATCACATGAACTTACTCCATCTTATTGAAACAAAAAAAGCACTCCCACCTTCTTCTCCTAAAATTTTGGTTCATTCTCATTTATGCACAATCCAATTCCTTGTCATTCTCCAACCATTTGATTCATTGCTTTCATGCGATCATAGTTTTCATACTTTGCCTAATGATCGTCTCTGCTGATGGCACCGGTTATTGGTCCAACAGGATAGATCATGTTTAATCCATTAAACACGAATATAATTAAATTAATCTATAAAAATATAATTTAATATAACTAAGCATTGAATATATGTATAGATAATGAAGTAAAATATGAGAAGTAGTTGGCTTAGTGGTAATGCACAGGAACCCTTCCTTCTTGGTATCCTTTAGGATATTTTATGAATATTTCAAATTCCTTTGGTGGCCGTGTTAGCTCCAAAACTCTTTCAAAAAGCTTCAAAACAATATGTTTTGGGTAACAACAAAACCAATTTAAAGAAAATATTTTGAAAAATGACTAATGTCTTCCTTGAGTTTCTTGACATAGCATAAGATTTTCTTGGATTGCATAACACGGATTTGAACAAGAATAATTTTATTTTGCATGTGAAAATATGATTTATCTCATATAAAAAGATTGAACTTAATAGAAAGTGAACATTTTATCATGCAAAGTATGTATACATGCCTTAGATGAAAGAAATCATATCAAGGGCAAGAAACCAAGGCTTGGACTTCAGAAAGTGGGCAGACTTTAGAAAGTACATTATGATTTAAGATATTCATCAAAACTCTGAAGCCAAAGTGTTCTACTATCTTTAATCTTTACACTCGCAATGTTTTGTTCATGAACAAGCCATGATTGAAGACGTGAAGACCCAAAAATCATCAAAGAAATAATACCACACATCAAAAGCTCACATGCAATGATAGAATGCACCCTACAAGAAATGGAGGGAATTTTTTAAATTAAAATTTGAAATTCAAAAGTCAAAACCCAGGATAAACTTGCGAGTCATCTCTTTTGCCATTGTGGTCAACTACCTCAGCTTCTAGGAGAAGGAGTTCAAAATTACGTTTAGAAAGTAAGAGTAATTTGAAGTAGCATCAGAAAGCTCAATCTTGCAATGGCTTCCGCAACAGTGTTGACAAACAGAAAGGCTACTCTTCTATAATGTTTTTCCAAGACACAAATGGATAACCAACATGTGTCACTTGGAGATTTGATCAAGAAGTAACAGTCACAAGGAAGATCATCTATAAATAAAGATGTGCTTTCAAAAATAGAAGATTGACACTTGGATAAAGAGCAAAAACTCTAAAAAAATTTCTCCTTATTTGCTTGTAGAGTTCATTACATCTAGTAATCATTACCTTTGGTTGTAAAAATCTATTTTCTACTTTCCTTCAGTGTTCATATGTTCTTCCTAGGAAGAATATTTGGAAAGAAGTCATTCAAGTATTTCCAGGAACTTTCTTTGTAAATCTTACGAAAACTTGAGTGTAGGTTAGTTTGAGTTGCAAACTCAAACACAAACCTTTATATCCTCGATTCAGGAGTGATCAGTGAGAGCTTAATTTGGAGAGACTAATCAAAGACTACTTGTAATGTGACAGGAAAGGTGTTTTATTAGTCTCGGTTTAGTTTGAAGAGGCTAGTCAAAGACTACTTGGTTCAGCTTAAGAGGCTAGTGAATAACTACTTGGTTCAGCTTGAAGAAGCTGAATAACTACTTGGTTAATGACAGCAAGGGTTGTCTGGTCACCTTGGGAAGGCTATTGTAAAGACTATCCTTGTTCTTTCTCTGTGAGAGAAAGATTTAGTGGAACTCAATGGTTGTTGAGAACTAAATGTAGGCAAGTTAGCCAAACCAAGTATAAAACTCTCGAGTAGTATATCTTTTCTTCTTCATCTCTTATTTTATTTCTCTACGTGGTTTGTTTACTGTGTTAGTTCTGGAAAACTTTCTTTCACGTTTTTATTTCATATTTAGTTTTAGAAAGTTCACTTTCTAAAGTCACTAAAGCTATTTCCACTTGCTCTTCAAGCTTATAGCTTGATAGTATATTGAATAAGTTTTTCAGAAGTCAAGTAGAAAAAAAAGGCAAAGCACGATTCAACCCCTCTTCTGTGCGTATTCTTACCTACAACGGTTCATGTTCGGTTTGCTAGCAATTTATCAACCAGTTCACATTGGATATGACTAGCGTTCACTAGTTTAGCTAAAATCCAGTCTGATTTAATTAAAGGATCGGATTAGGATTTAACCAGTGAACAATTCACTGATTTTCAATTTGAACTAGTCAGCCCATTCAATTTTTGAAACTATGCATGCGAATAAAAAATGCAAAGGTCCATTTTTAGCTACTTATCTCAATATTCAACATCTCCAATCCTTCTATGCTAGAGGGTCTTTCCTAGCAACAAGAAAAGAAGGTCATTTTTTGTACTTCATATGCTAATTATCCGATCACCCATCATCTTGCTTCTGACCCCACACTCATACCCATTTGCACAAACTACTCCTTAATCCCCTACAACTTATGACATGCACCCTTTATCTCATTTCCAGAATCTCTATGTTCTTATTGATTCAAATGTTGATGGAGAAGTGTTAATGGAGAAGTGGATCAATATTGGTTTTTTTTTTCCTTTTCTTTTGGTATATTATAAAATTGATAATGTGTTTTTTTTAATGCTTTTATGAAATAACACAATAAGTGTTTCACAAACAATTGAATTCTAGCTACTCCCACAAATTATGAATAGAGAACGAGATTTGAGGATGAAAATATGTTGATTGAGGGATGGTTGCCAGTGCTACGCCTAGGGTTAGGGGAAGAGAGTTGAAGGCATAAAGGTTAGGATACAATTGAGGGTCATGACCAGAAAACAAAATATTCACTTCTTTTAACTCATTTTAACTCTATATGTCCATTTTTTGTTGCAAAATGTTTATCCACTTATTATTTGTAATCCTAATAATTAACCCAATACACCTAGATTGTATCTGATTAATTACTAGACTTTACTTTTTGCTTCCGTTCTTTGATCTAAACTCTTAAAAATACTTTAATGAAAATACGGATAAATTTTTTTTTTTTAAACTTTGAAAATAAAACATGAGCCACACATACTAAGTTAACCCATCGTCCTTCTTGCGTGAAATAAAAACTAATCACCTGTTTGCACAACAATAACATGAATAATCACATCATCACATATAATTATAACATAAACAGTATTCATTCCACATTAATATCAAAATACACAACAAATAGATATTATGCCCACCAATAAAGTTAGGCTAGGTCTAGTTAATCGAACAATACATAAATAGTATATGGATGGAAAAACATCCATGAATGACACCTACTAATAACACTCCAAGGGAAATAGATATCTGAATATACAAGCGAAGTTCAGGATCAAGTTCAGCTACCAGGTAAAAGCCTCAACGTGATTCACGAACACTTCCTTCTGTTTCTGAAGACGAGATGGAAAGAAAAAAAATAGAGGGAATGAGAAACTTATAAAAAGAATCTCAGTAGGTACTCACCTCATGATGCATTGTGTCATCATCATCGTCCCCAGGAACCTCGGGTTATTATAAAATAGTGAGCATGCTAAGATTCATTTATTAAGTTCGGAAAAATACTTTACCGAGGTTCATTGATTTTAATCATGCGTCTTATAATGCATCATAAACTTAGCATGTCATGTTTATAATGAACTTTTCCTTTCATCAACACATCATATTCCTCATCATCATATCATAATAACATGCATAGAAGAACATCATATTTCTCATCATCATCTCATAAATGCTATGCACAGAAGAACATCATACCATAATAGCTATGCACAAGACATGGTGCACATATTTCATTTCTTTATTGTCCTAGGTGACTTAAAATCTTGTCATCATCATCATTATTTTCCTTGGGGCCACCCTATACTCCACCCTTTTGGGAGTAATCTAGGTTATGAGCTCATACCTTACTAGTCGTCACTAGCATATACTTATCCCTTTTGATAAGTTAAAATCCCACTCTACCCTTTTGAGAGAATGGGTTAGGGGGCAAGAATCACCTTTTCACCACCTATAGTCTGATGGGTCCAAAGGATCATTTTCTCAGGATCACATTTTCACCACCTATAGTCTATGGTCCAAAGGATCATTTCCTCATAAGTTTATGTCACCATTAAGTCTTTGCATGTTATATCATAATCATCAGGATGCATGAACATTCTCATTGTTTGCAATAGCAACTATAACATGCAAGCCATGAAATCATTCAATAATATCAAATTCTCAATAGGCATTACATCATCATACAAATGACATTCCAAAGCATCAAAAGATGTCATCTAAAATTCTCACGAAAGCTTCCTTAAATAACCGAACTCTAAAATTGGGTAACCTTAATTATCAAACTAATTTCTTATGCATCTAAGGGATTTATTACCATCAATTATAAGCCTTAAGAACATTATTAGACTATATGGGGTAGCATAGACAGTAAGTTGTTCTTAAGGTTTTATTGTGTGCTAGAAGTTACATTTTTAACACTTTCTCGTTACCGGCTTTCCCTATGATGCTAAAATTAATTACTAAACCAATTATGAATCATTGCCCCTTATCTAAACATAATAAAATCTGGTTCTTAAGGCCACTAAAGGTTCTGGAAGAATGCATAAATTTCATTCTCTAAAGTTCTAGAAATCTTGCTTTTATGATTTTCTAGTTGCTAGTTTCATTTTTAGTGTTCGGGTTAATCCTATATAATTGTTACTAGATTTTTCATGACTAACCAATCTTAGGCAGAATTATAACATACTAAAACTTATTTGGTAGTGGATCAACTTAAAGAGATCAAAGACTAGTATTAACCTAGCTTTACGGTTTATTTATGTAGCTAGTTTTTCTTCTAACATGCATAGAATTGTTCCCTCATCATTAAACATAATAATCACAACTTCAAACATATTAAATCATCATCATACAGTAGTAGTAAACTCAGATCAGTTACCGAATCATGAACCTCACATAATTGCATCAAATCACATTTTAAGTGTACGTAAGATACTGGTTTCCCATAAAATCCTTGCAAAACCTCAAAACTCTTTTAGAAACTAATGCTTTTTGTTAATCTTGAAAGGAATTATAGAACTAAATCAATAGCTATTTAAAATCACTTTAGGCCTACCTTAATCATGAGGCCGATTTATATATTGAAAGAATATTCATGATTAGAATTTTCACTTAAGATAAAAGGAGCAAGTCTTGAGCTTAAGAGATTTATGTGATATCTTAGAATCATAAACATGCTATGTAACCTCATTTTAATCTTGTCATTATAAGGTGATAACTTGGAATTATAAACATGATATGCAAATCCATTTCTTTATCTTTAAGATTCAAGGTGATGACTTGAAAATTAAACATGATGCAAGAGATTGAAATATAAACATGATGCAAGAAACTGAGCGGTAGTCCGCACGAACCAATGGAGGGAGAAGAATCTTAAGAAACCGGAGCGCCGGTAGTCCGCACTGGACCGGTGAAGGGAGAAGAGAATTCTTATTACATCATATTAAGCTCCAAACTCAAGACTTCTTAAAGAATGAATTCTTTGACTCCAATAATCTCAAGAAAGCTTTAGAGTTTTTTTACCATGGTTCCAACTTTGCTTGTGATACTTGGGCAAGTCTTTGAGCTCTAGGATCTTTAAGTGATGACATAAACATAAACATGTCATGCGTTGATTCTTTTAGCCATTATAAAATAAAGTGAAAGCATAAAATAAATATGAGATGCAGCCTTTTTATTATCTTTAGAGATTAAGTGACAACTTGAAACATAAACATGAAATGCAAGCTTGGAAATTTAAACATGAGGTATGCAAGTTCATTTATTTATTCTTGAGAATTTAGTGATGACATTAAAAGTAAACATGATGTGCAAGGCATAAACTTAAACATGGATGCAAGTTCATTTTATTTCTTTACTAGAGCTCCTTCAAGACTTTAAAAGAATTATAATTTCAACCCAATATATATCTTAGCAAGACAAAGTGAACTTTAGAGATTTCATTATTGAGCTATCTTAGAAAACTTCTTAGGCCTTGAGGCAAAAATCAAATGAAGAAAAGAAAAGTTCAAGAGTCATCTAGAAATGAAAATTGTTAAACATCATTTTAAACTAAAAACAAAGCTTAACAAGAAATGAAACATAAGTGTCAATATATTTTTCAAGTTCTAAACTCAAGACCTTCATCATAAAAACATAGTTGCTTCAAACTTTGAAAACTAATGAAACCTTCAAGTTTTAGAGGTCTAACTTGTGAAGGCTTTGCAACCAACACTCAGGAACCTCATCATCAAACCATGGTCTCATCATTACAAAGGCCACAAGGCCAAAATATACAAGAAGAAAAGGAGAAGAAAACCAAAATATGAAGCAAGAGAAAGTCCATGAAATCATCATTTTTAACCAAGAACAACACTTAGCAATACTTAGAATTAAGCTTAAAAACAACTCCCTACCTAATTTGTTTTGAAGGAAAGGAAGAGAACTTGGTTTCTTTGAATGAAATGAAAGAAAATCTCCTTGAAAAACTGATGCTAAGGTTTCAGGCAAGGGGAGGAAAGAATGAGAGCTTTTGAGCTTTGGAAAAACTAGAAATGTGTAACTATGATTCAAGGCTTCTAACACTCCTCAAGTATGCCTATTTATAGAAGATTTTGAAGCTCATAAATGGACAAGAAAAGGAGGAAAGTCTGACCAAATTTGAGGAGGAAACAAGGAAGAAAAATCATCTTGTTTGGTGGCTTAAAACATGGAATCATGTTTTCATGGTTCCTTGTTTTCATACCTTGGTTTTTGTGCATTCTTTGACAAATTTTCTGATGCATTATGGACCAATAATTTCGTCCATTACAGCCCATGGAAGAGGAAATTTGTGTGTTCCATGTATTATTTAGGTGTAGGTAAGGTATTCTGCAAATTAGAGAATTTACGATTAAGGGCTTAGGTGAATTAGTAAGCAATTTGAGTGTTTTTAAGCAATTTTAGGTTCTAATCAATCTAAATAAATAATTTTGACTCTAGATTAATAATTAGAATTTAATAAGCTTTAATTTGAGCCTAATATTGCTTAGGTTTCATTAGACGAATCAAAAATCTCAAAATTCGCAAAACTTACAAAGAGGGGCAAAATGGTCATTTTAAAAATGCCCGAGGCCACCCGAGCTTAACCAATGGACAATCATAACTTAAAAACATGTTTTAAAACATTTTAGTGAGGTTCGGGTCAGTGGCACGCAAATAGAGTTAAAAGCCGCATGGGCGTTTTGGTCATTTCGCGCGTCGAAGCTCAAAATTAGGATTCTTCTCCTCTATTAACACACATAACACAAACAATCCCTTATTATCATCAAAACATCCCCTTGAGGATGGGTGGGGCCCACGATCCTCATTTTCTGAGAAAATAACCTCAGGGCATTTTGGTCATTTTACACGTACAGAAATTGGGGTTTGCAACTTTGCATGAATTGCTCCTAACCTTTCTTCTAATGTTATATTCCTTCATTGAGGATTGTTCGGTCTTAATTATATGAAAAGTTACCTAGGGTAATTCGGTAATTTCTAAACGATAGTAAAAATTACAAAAGTTGGGGCGTTACAATTATTTATATCAAGAAGCATTAATTTTTTTTTTGTTTCCATCATTATCCCTAATGTGATTAATTGTGTTTGTTTTTCAAAACATTTTAATGAGGTAAATTTATAATTTAATAAGGGTAATATGATCACGTATACATCTTTTTACTATTATCAAGATATATTTATTATTTTCTTAATCTGTGTGTGTGTGTGTGTTTTTTTTTATTTTTATTTTTATGACAAATGGAGTGAAAATGAGGAAGTAATAATTAGAGGTGAGTTTAAATATGTCATGTAAGGTTTTTAAAATTGATGATATAATCATGACTTATATTTTGATCTAATAGTTAAAATACTCATTTTCACTTCTCACATAAAAATCTTATTTTCATTTGATATATCCCCTATATACTCAAGGTAAAATATATATTTAATATAGACCACTTCAACCCCTAATTGAATCGCTTAACCAATAAACCTATGAACTAGTTCTTTATGCAGGTTCAATACCTGTTTTTCTAAGAACCTTGCTTTCAATTTTGCTTGAAATTTTGTTTACATAATCTTTCAATCATATTTTGTTGACATTAATATTAAATATCAAATTATTATTAATTGTTATTAGCAATTTTTGTCATACTAAAAGGTTATACAAGGGTAGATTTAAGATTATATTTAATTATTATACTATTACTCAAAAATAGAAATGCAGCTTGACAAATATTGGTACTGACTTAATCGTAAAGTTTTAAAACTTGGACTCGGTTAGCTTCCAATTAACAGAAACTGGCCAGCTAGCTTGTCCAAGCAGCACAATAGATTGGACATTCAGGAAGTTAAAACTGATCTAACTCGATGGTTTTATGCAGAACGACCACCCGAGGAAAGCAATTCACATACTTAAGCCATCTCAAAAGAAAAGAAAAGAAAAATGGACTATGCTGCTACCACCATACCATGCTCGTCTGCCATCACTGTGTTGCACAATTGTTGTGCTCTCCGTGCTGACCATGCTCCTTTGAGAAAAGGCTTGAATAAGAGAGAGCTTAAGATAAAGAGATATGGAGAACAAGAACAAGATTGAGAAAGAGAAAGAGAGAAAGAGGTGTGCAAGGGAATAAGAAAACTCAAAGAAGGTGCGTCACTTGCATGTGATGCTAGAAGTGTGGGTGAGTGAGAGAGATCAATGGCTTAAGAAATTAGGGATATGGATTTTCTTGGTTGTGCTTCATATTGTAATTAGGACCCAATGGACCAAACAAAAATAATACTATGCATGTGAGATCTAATTGTATGCCACGAGTTTTATAAGCACCTAGCATCCAATTTTGTTGATTCGAGTCAATCCATTACATGTATATATATATATATATTTGACCAAAAAAAAAAAGTAAGCTACAAATATCAGGTTTTTTTAATTTTGATATGGAAAGAAGCATTTAATATTAAAATATGTTACTTCTAGGGTAATTAGGGAGGGTGGGTAGGGGAACATAATTTTCTTCCAAACTAAAAAAAAAAAACCGATGGGAATGCAATTCGGGCCGTGGATAAGGCTTTGGCTGGTACGTAATTCAGCGGAGACTCTCTCTGTTGCCAGCGTGCACTATCTTGCAAGCATCCTGGTATGTTGACATGATTGGAATCTGCAAGCATCCCTATGGCCTGCCTTGCCTCTCCAACACGTATTCTTCATGGTTTACTTCGTTAGATGTGCTACGCAGAGGAAAATAATGGTAAGTGAATAATGAGAATTCCGTAATGAATAGAGCAATCTGTGACATTATTGCTTTTCATTGCTAATACTACAAAAAGGGGAGTTTGGGAAGAAGTCTATGCGTTTGGTTGAGTTGTGAAAGAGTGATTTTGGTTTTAGTTCAGTGCATATTAGTAATAGTTGAAGGGATGCAAGTATAGTTTTAGTTGTAGGAAGAGCAGAGAGTTTTTCTTTAAAAAAGGGAGAAATATTAAAAAAAAAACCTAGATGACAATGTGATGGAACAATGGATCCTAATGAGCATGTTGAAGTTCATATTTTTAATGGATATTTTAGTTTAATTTTTCTAGTTTTATTACTAATTTAGTTCATTAAGTTAATATTATGTTCTTTGTGTGTATTATATTATTGTTTTCATTTTACATACTTATTTATTAATATAATTTTTTAATTCTATTCTAAGTATAATTTTATATTTTTTTAATTCATTTTACGTATAAATATTTATAATTAAATATTTTTTGTGATTAATAATTGCTTATCTTTTACTTGAAACAGGAAGAAAGAAAGTTCGAAGCCCTGTCATCTTTTTTTAATCATCCATCGAAAGATGAATTATTGAGCACTTACAGCATGCTAGTTTTTACCATGTTGCGCAGATAGGCCGAGTGGAATGAATAGAGCTTTAATAAAAGCTTTGGTAGAACGGTGGCAACTAGACACACACCTTTCATTTTACAGGAAGAAATGACGGTGACATTAGAAGATGTCGCCATACAATTTGGACTCCCAATAATGGTACACTAGTTAGTGGATTTACATCTCAGTATGGAACAACTTTGAAATGTTTTATTTTGCTTAATATTGTGCCTTTTCCACATGTATTTAATAGAGGTGCAATTAATTTAAATTGGTTGCAACAGCATATAAGACATCAACACTAGAAATGACGCAACATCAATAGAAATGAGTGCATACGGGTATATGTTGGCCCTCATAGGCACTTCATTAATGCCTAATGTGAGTTGTCATGACTCAAACAAATTAAAATTTATAAAGTGCCAAGTTGCACCAAAAATATAGTAAAGAGCACAACTTCGGTTGTCTCACAAGGAAGTGTTACTAGTTAATTAGAAATATGCGGATTTTGAAATTGTTACAATAATAAAAAATAATAGAGAGAATTATATGAGAATAATTACTTGCACAAGGATTTCCTCAGATTAAGAGTTGTTCAATCATCGATTCAAAAGATAAATTTATGGTTGGTTACTTTCATTAGTTATGCTGCCACACAATAATGATGTAATTCTATTTAATGGTCACACAATCGCACTCCCTAAGGGTTTGACTAACACATGCACTAGTAATCCATAATCATGGTTCTATAAACCTATGTCAAGTTTAATTATCAATTACAAGAACTTAATCACAAAACGGAGTTAATTTCAATCCCTTACCAATTGGATATAATTTAATCAATTAACCAAATACCCAATGAAATCTTAATAATGCATGCGAATGAATACACGTCAGGCAACCCTCAAAAATACAGTTGTAATAATTCTCACAATCGATATTAGAAAGAGATGACAAGAGGGAGAGAAAAACCAACCATAAATTGCAGTTAAAAAATAGGAACCTCAAGAACAATCTTAATCTTCAGTTATCCTTGTACATGGTAAAAGGATTACTCCTCCATAAGGGGAGGATCACAATCGTTGTTAAGGAATAGTGCAAATTGGAATCCCAAACAAAAACCAAAATAAGGATTCCAGCTCCCAAAACCCGAGAGAGTAGAGAAAAGAGAGAGAGTGCTTAATGGTAAAAATAATAACAATGAGCAAAAGGTCCCTACAATTGTTAACCTATTCTTATTTATAATGTAGCAAAAATAACACAAAGTTTAGGCACGGCCTCATAAAATCACGCCATCCTAAAGCCGCCGCACACGTATGATTTCTGGGCGGTCAATTAAGAAAATATGGAACTCGCACCGTCTCTATCCATCGCTTGGTCATTGACCGCTGGGCGTTAACCAAACACTTCCAAGCCTATTTTGAGGGCCAAAACTTTCAAACTAACTCTTTGGACTAGAAATAGTTGTAGATATTTGAATAAGCTTTCCAACGCCATAAGAATCAACTCAATTCATCTGTAGCTCTAGATATTGGCAAAATACTAACTAAGAGTCCAATTAGACAGCATCAAAACATCAACAACCTTTAATCTTGCAACTTGATTTTCACCAAGAGGCAGTTAGAACTGGGTTTTGAGCTAAGCATGAAAGTTATAGAGGATTTCTTGAGCTTTCCAAAATATCTTCATTTGTCTCAATCCAATTCCTGGAGATAGAGATACGAATTTTCCATTGCAATACTTCCTATAAATGAGCTCCATAACTCTTCTATTTAGCTCCCCAAATTCTTCCAAATTGAACATTGATACAAACTTCATACACCTCTATGGTCTTCATACACCAATATGGGAAGTCCCTGAAGCAAATAACACTCACAAAAGAGGATTAAAAGTATAGGAAGCTTCAAAATATATTTATTTATCAAAATAGTGCAAAGAACCATTATTTTATTCAATGATACCCAATGAGGACTAAATGTGAATTTACCAATTACCCATCAATTAAGTACAATTAAGATGCAAAATATTCAGAGTTAGGATGAAGAATGGATGCACAAATACAACTCATCAATGCCTGAGAAGACCAACAATGAGGCCCATGGAAAATACTTGCAAGTTGTTGGAGGATCTTACGACTTTTAGCTTGGGTTTCTACATGCCTCGCTTGTCCCTATTGCAATTTAGATCAAGTGACACACATAACTACAAAGCAAATTAGTGGACCTTTAGTTTTATTACAAGCATGGGCATGGAGTTGGCTGCCTTATTTGGCTCTTGCCGGTACCACCCAATTTTGTCGACTTCCCTTTAGCTTTCAAGTAAAAAATTGTTCTTGATTTATTTTGTGTTAATATTGCCATAATTGTAATAAATTTGTATGTTTTATGACAAATGGCTGACCCATTCTATCCTCATGGCATGAGTCTTGCAAACTATCTAAAAGACGTAATATTAGATGAGATGCAATCTAATAAGATAGTAATTAAAACATTATTTAATTTCTTGTAAAGTTAAATCAAACAATTTTTTTTCAATATATCTAATATAATTTATCTTTGTATTGCAGATTATATGGCAGCCATGTAGGACTACTGAAGTTAAGGTTATGATTCCAGAATCCATTCAAATCGAGCAGGACAGTGGAGCAATATTGTTCCACTAATTTGCTTTAGGATCACATAATGACACCCATCTGATCGCGTAAGCGACAATTGGACTTATCCAACCTATTCCTAATCCGCACCCAAATCTAGGGAGGGCTCATAAATATTTGAGAAGGAAGGAGGACAACCTTATTGGTTATTAGTGTATCATCTGGTGGAGATGTGGATGAGTACAAGACCATCCCTTGGTGGGAGAGCCCTCACAGGGACATCTTATTGATTATCTCCCCACAAATGCCTACTTGTCATGGTATAGGGATAATACTTAAGTGCTTTTACGATTCACACCACTAGATCAAGATGATGCAGCCCTACCACCTCACCACTACCACCACCACCACCACTACACTCACCATCACCACCACCAAGCTATAGGATAGGTTTACACTTGTCCAGGGGGATAGCTTTGGACTTGCATCAATCACTTGTTTGCAGGAAGAAAATGTGTATCATCCATAAATGCAATCTCCATTTCATTTTTCCCCAATTCAGTAATAGATAGATCTTGCCACAATTTCAAATTTGGAGGTTAGAGCTGGGTGTTTGGATGTTATGTAGGTCAAACTAGTGTTTGTAGGTTATATAGGTCAATCAAGTAATGGAAGTCAAGTTGAGGGTCAGCTAGAGTAGGAGATGTGATAGAGGGCATTTATGCCACTTATCTTGCTACCAAACCTTAGTTTTTTGCATGAATTTTATTGTGTTATTGATGCAATTAATAAGGATTTTGATTTATTCCTCATTGCATCATTTAAATAGAATTATTGGCTTTTGCACTAATTTTGGAATAATTTGTAATTACACCATGTTGTGTTTGACTTGTTTCTTTGAGTATGGTTTTATGCGTAGGAGTTTTGGATCAAGTGCAAAGTGTCAAGAACAAGGCTTGGAACTCTTTGCATGGAGCTTGTACAACGATCAATTTTGGAGAATTTGGAAGCTAAATAGAAAAGTTCTTGAGTTCATTTGAGAACATTTGCAGGAAGCACTGTAATGGAAAATTTGTATCTCTCTCTATATGGATCGGATTAAGACAAATAAAGATGTTTCGGAAAGCTATCCTTAACTGCCATATTCCTATACCTTTACAATCTTAGGTCCTTCTTATTTTGGTGTATAATCGTTCATTCATGTACCCCTCCGCTTAGAGGCCTTCCAGGAGGCTGCCCTTGTTCGTGCCTTCTTGCACTTGCGATCACTCCTCTTCTCATCACCAGCATTACATGCCTACCAACTTCCTTTGGTTCGTCCGAACCACACCATACTAAGAATGCAGGCTCTATACCATTTGTAATATCCCTTGTTGCTTTATGGATGTAGTGATAATAAGGACGACCTAGCAGAATGAGTGAAAAACTTTTTTAAAAAATATGAATAGTAACCTTGTGGGCCCCACAAGCCCATTGAGACAAAAACTCTAGAACCAACAGAAGATGCCCAGGATTGAGATATGATGGAATGAAGGTTAGAAATGGTTATAGATGAAATTCTAGAGAAAATTAAATTTAGGGAAGTATCTATTTTTCCTTAGTATGGTATTCGACTTGTTTGGTGAAACATAAGTGTGCAAGTTTAACACAGGAAAGAGGTAACTTGCTCTCTAAATTTAAGTGGACCAATCATGCTAAGCTAAATGGCTGACGTAGATTAAAATTTTTCAAGTAAGTTCTAATCACCTAAGGGCTAATATTTCATCTATTTGGTAAAATTTCTATGTACAGTTCTTACACTGTATGAAATTTGTAGTGTAAATTTTCTACTGTATTTGACAAGTGTATGGCTAGGATTTGGCCACACCCTTGCCTTTATCAAGGGCCAACGAAAGCACTCCAAAATTACAAGATTTATCTTTAAGAAAATTGTTTTATATACTAGATAATTATGTATACATTATCTTAAGAAAAAATAAATAAATAAATAAAAGGATAAGACTTACCATTTCCTTCAAGAGTTCTCAGCCAAACCACCAAAGGACAAACTTCATCTTCTTCCTTATCAAAATAGGAACCTTAGCTAGAAACTTAAATTTCACCCCAAAAATTCCAAATTCAAAGCATATCTTACATATTACCTCTTACAACTCCCAAATCAACCCTTTGTAAGAAAATCTCATACCATCATCATATCAAATTGCTGCTATTCTTGTTGTTCTAAGGAATGATTCACTTGGATTAGATCAAGAATTGATAATAAAAGCTTTGAAGGAAGCCAAGAAGAAAATTTAAATTTACAACGCCAAGTAGGGCTTTATTTGTTCTCTTATCTTTCAAATTTTATTATGAAATTTTTTGAATGATTAAGCTTGAGATTTTTGCTTTTATTGATTGATATTACATAAACATTAATGATTTGATCTCATTTATGTTATATGCATCTATGGATGATGTTACACACACACACACACACACACAGATATATATATATATATATATATATATATATATATTATAATTACTTATATGTGAAAGGAAGCATAAAATGTTGTTTCTTGGGTTAGAGAAAGTGAAATTGCTTTTTCTGAGAGAAGTAAACTTGACTACCTTTGAATTGAGTTAGGGAAAGTAAACCTGACTAGGAATAGGTCTGTGTGAGAGTCAGAGAAAGTAAATCTAATGATCATGTATAGGAATGGGCTTAGTTCTGAAAAGCGGTATCTTCCTAGAGTGGAACAAACCACCATAGTCAAGGGCCAAGACAATTAAAGTAGCAATTGTTTTAAGTTATTCTTTATGCTATGTACTATGAGAATGAGCTTTATTATTCAATTGAGATCAGATACTTATGTGTTAAGTTGACATCATAAATTCTATGAATGATGATTGCATAAAATGAACTTGCTTCAGATTAAGATTCTATAAACTAATATATCCATTACTAATTATGTTCCTTGAATGCAATATTTTTATAATCAAACCAAATCAGCTAAGGTAAATAATGATGACATTTGTCTCTGTATAGAGAGTATCCTCCTAGAATTTAGAATTCTCATTCTTGTGTATTCCATGTCTTCTCTAGATCGCAAGAATGGTGTGCACTGAGGATATACTAATACACGGTGGTCCAGCTGTCCATGCTATGTTAGGATTAGAAGGAATAACACCTAGGTCAGGTAGATTTGATTTAGATAAACCCTTTTGTATCTATACTCCTGGAATGATACGTGTTTTATGTAACGCCTCAATTTTTCTATTTTCTAGAAAATTACCGAATTACCCCTAGGTAATTCTTACATAAAATTCGAGGTTGAATAATCCTCAATAAAGGAATATGACATTAGAGAAGATGTTACGAGAAATTTGAATAGCAATTCGTGCGAGATTCGCAAATCCGATTTTTTCTATACGTGTAAAATGACCAAAATGCCTTTAAGGTTATTTTACCCGAAAATGAAGGCGGTCTCGGCCATCCTCAAGGCACATTTTGATGATGATAGGGGATTATATGTGTTATGTGTGTTAATAGAGAAAGAATCTTATTTTTAGTTTCGATGCACAAAATTACAAAATGCCCATGTGGTTAATTAACATCGATTGACGTAATTAGCCCAGACTTCATCAAAAGGTTTTAAATGATGTTTTAAGTAAATGTTTAACAATAGTTTAAGCCCAGGTAAGACCTAAAGGTTTAATAAAAATTACCGTTTTACCCATCAAGTAACTTTACATGAAATGATGTAACTTTTAAATTTGGTTTTCACCCAAAAGTTCAGAAAGACTATTTGAAGTATAATTAGAGGATGTCCAGTAATTCAGAAAGTTTTTACGTGAAATTACCTTTTTGCTCCTAGTGAATGCTTAATGAGTTTTACTTAAGTAATTAAGGCAATTTTAACTTCAATTCAATTCGAGTTGATTTCAATCATTAACCTAGAGTTAAAAATTAATTACCTAAGGTTAAAAATAATTACTTGAGGTAATTAAAGCCTAATATTTACTTAAGGAAAAAATATATTTTCTTTTCCTTAATTACAAGAATGTATTATTTCAAGTTTACAGGTTAGGGTTTCGGTTTAGGTAAAATCAGTAAAACTATATTTTCTTATCTTAATTTTAGAATTTATATTACAAAATGATTTTTACCTACTTGAAATTAACTTCATTCACTAATGTATGATTATTCTTTACCTTGTCTTGAATTGACCTAAACACCTAACATTTTACCCTTTTTGACTAATCTATCAATTCCTAATCTTTTACCTAAGTAATTAAACATCTAATACATGATTTCCCACTAAAAAATAAAAGCCAATCTGATCCTAATGCAATAAGATGGCGCCACTTCATGGTCCATAATCAGCCATGTTTTTATATTTTTTCAACAACCATACACTTGCAAACATATCCAACCAAATACCATTTCTTTAAGTATTCTTTTCCACCAATTAAGGCCATATTTAATCAAAAGAAATCCTACTCAATTCCACTATAGGGTAATCAGCCACCTTTGTCCCCCATTAGTGTGACGAATGACTTTAGGAGAAGGATTACTCAAGCCTAATGGGATGATAAAGAGTTTCAGAGACTTCGAAGTTGTGCGGGAGAAAAGTTGAAAGGTTTCACACAAGATGCCGAGGGAGTATGGAGATTTGAAGGACGGATTTGCATCCCGACTAGTGGTGATTTCCAAAGAGAGATCTTGGAGGAAGCCCATAAAAGCCATTTTACCATTCAACCTAGTACCACCAAGATGTACCAATATCTGAAGAAGATGTTTGGTGGCCAGGCATGAAAAGGGATATGAATGCATGGGTAAGTAAGTGCTTAGTTTGTCAAAAGGTGAAGATTGAGCACCAAAAGCCCTCTGGAATGTTGCAGCCTCTTCTGAATCCCGAAGTGGAAGTGGGATAGTATCTCCATGGATTTTGTAACTACTACCAAGGACCCAAGCTGGTCATGATGCCATATGGGTAATAGTGGATCGACTAACCAAGTCGGCCCACTTCCTACCTATAAAGGTAACTTACTCCTTAGATAGGCTGGCTCAGTTATATATCCAAGAGATCGTAAGATTGTATGAACCGTCGATAATAATTTTGGATCAGGATCCCAGTTTGTGTCACGATTTTGGGGAGCATTTCAAAAGGCGTTTGGATCAGCTGTCCTAAGCACGGCTTCACCTCAGACGGATGGACAATATGAGAGGACTATCAGGACATTAGAAGATATGCTAAGGGCATGTGTCTTGGACCAAAAAGGGAGTTGGGACAAGTACTTGCCATTGATCGAGCTGCGTATAACAACAGTTATCATGCAAGCATCGGCATCCACCATTTGAAGCCCTATATGGGAGAAAATGCCCATCACCTTTGTGTTGGAACGAGCCCAGAGCGAAGCCCTCAACCCGACATCGCGAGGGAAACAACGAAACAAATCAAGAGAATCAAGGGTAGAATTCTCACTGCTCAAAGTTGACAGAAAAGCTATACGGACAAACGCGAAAGCCGATAGAATTTCAAGAAGGAGAACATGTGTTCCTTAGGATCACTCCTACCACAGGCATAGGTCGGCCATGAGAGTTAAAAATTGAGCCCAGATTCTTGGCCCGTGTCAGACCTGCAGAACAGAGAACGTAGCATACCATATAGCCCTACCCCATCTATCTAACCTCCATAAAGTCTTCATGTCCCAATTAAGAGAGTATATGACTAAGAAGACTCATGTTCTAAAACCATAGCAAGTACAATTAAGGGAAGACCTGATGTTTAACCTACCCCCTACAAGGATCGTAGAACCAGGAGTCAAACAGCTAAGAACCAAGACGGTACCTCTAGTTAAGGTAACATGGGGACGAAGAAAAATAGAAGAATTTACATAGGAGTTGGAATCAAATATGAAGACGCTTTATCCAGAGATTTTCTCAAGTAATGAATTTTGAGGATGAAATTCTTTTTAAGAATGAGAGTAATGTAACGCCCAAATTTTACTGCCTTCTGAAATTATCGAATTACCCTAGGTAATTCTTCCAGGAAATTTGAGGCTGAATAATCCTCAATAAAGGAATATAACATTAGAGAAGATGTTACGAGAAATTTGAATAGCAATTCGTGCGCAAACAGGAATTTTCTACGTGTAAAATGACCAAAATACCCTGAGGTCATTTTAGGAAAATGTAAGTGGGTTCAAGCCATCAAAGGCACGTTTTAATGATGATAGGGGATTATGTATATGTGTGTGTGTTAATAAGCAGAGATCTTATTTTTGAGTTTTAATATAGAAATTACCAAAACGCCCATGTGGTTAATTATGACATAGTATTTACGTGTGAATTAGAGCATCACTTCACCAAAAGGTTAAATGATGTTTTAAGTAAATGTTTAACAACAGTTAACATTAAGTAGCCCTGAGGTTTGTGAAAAATTATGATTATATCAGTAGGTTACATGAAATGATGCAACTTTTGAATCCCTTTCACCCAAAAGTTCAGAAAGACTATTGAAGTAATAAAGAATGTCCAAGATAATTACAAGAAGTTTTTACATAAAATTACCTTTTTGTCCCTAATGAATGCTTAATGAGTTTTCTTTACTTTTGGTAATTAAGGATTCATTCAATTGATAAGAATTGATTTCAATCATTATATAGTTAAAATAATTACCTAAGGTAAAAATAATTTACAGACAATTAAAGCCTAATATTTAATTAAGGAAAATATATTCTTTCCTTTGATTACAATATATTATTATTGAGTTTGATTTAAGGTTTCGTTTAGGAAAATCTGAATTTATTTTTCTATCTTAAGTTTAGAATTTATGTTACAAAATGATTTTTACCTACTTGAAATTAACTTAATTCACTAATGTGAATCTTTGTTTCCTTTGTTTTATTTAATTGACTAAACACCTAACATTTTATCCTTTTCACTAATCTATCAATCCTCCTTTTTACCTAAGTAATTAAACATCTAATACATGAATTCCCACTAAAAAATAAAAGCCAATCTGATCTTAATGCAATCAAAAATGGTGCCACTTTCATGGTCCATAATCAGCCATGTTTTTATATTTTTCTCAACAACCATTGCATTGAACATATATCTAACCAAAATACTATTCTTTAAGTTTTAATGTTCTGTTCACCAATTAAGGCCATATTTAATCAAAATAAATCCCCTCAATTCTACTATAGGGTAATCATCTCGCCTTTGTCCCATTAGTACCAAATTTTGGAGTTTTTCATCTATTATACATAAATAAAACTATTACCATTAATTATGCTTCTTTCTTTAATGTTTCCTATATTAAAAATTGAAATAAAACTCCATTTTTCCAACCTGATTAAGCATGTCCATACAGCCCCCAAATGGCTATAAATAAGTGCTCTTCCATGGCCAAAATGCACACACAAACTCTCTTAGCCTTAGCACTTGCTTTCTTGATAGTTTTCTTACTCAAAGTCTCCTCAAGTTCTCTAATTCGGATTTAAGCTTTCTTCTTCTTCCTAATTCATACTCAAGAGACTCCATTCCTAACATTTACCAAGCTAAACCTCAACAACATTAATCTAACCATAAAATCAACTCCTAATCACATAACCTTTCCATTGCCAAACACAAAAACACAAGAAAATTACTCTCCTCCACTAAAAAACTCTCTGGAAAATCACCATCATCATTAGCATCAGATTTTCTTCTTCTCACTTCTAAATGATCGAGCTTTAGCTTTTACAAAACAAGAAATAACTTGGAGGGAAGTTTATTTCATGTTCTTATTTCTTATTAAAACTAAAATTTTTTTTGTTTGTTAATGACCATGGCTTAATGATAAGGAACCATGGTGATGATTATGAATCCATCATATAATGGACCTCTAAAGTTAAGGTTTAGTTTTGATTGTCAAAAGATTTATGGAAAAATTGTTAGTTTCCTTTAAAATGATTCTTTTTGAACTTAATGATGAGTTCATGAAAATAAGGTTCTTGGAACCATGGGAATGAAACTCTAAAGCTTCACTTGTTCTTTGTTAAGATAATTAGAGTTAAAGAGTTCATTCTTTAAGAAGTCTTAACTAACAGCTTTATGATAATAAGGAACTTTGCATCATGTTTAATTTTAAGCTTTGCATAATGTTTAATTTCAAGCTTTGCATTCATGTTTATATTTCAAGTCATCACCTAAATCCTCAAAGATAAGTTAATGAACTTGCATCATGTTTATATTTCAAGCTCTTGCATCATGTTTATATTTTCCAAGCCTTGCATAATCATATTTATATTTCAAGAAAATCACCTTAATTTTAATTCTTGAATATAATAATATGGACTTGCATATCATGTTTAAATTTCAAATCTTGCATATCATATTTAATTTTCAAGTCGTCACCTTAAATCTTAAAGATAAGGAAATGGACTTGCATATTTATTTCAAAATCTTGCATATCATGTTTATATTCCCAAGTTATCACCTTAAAAAGACAAGATTAAAATGAGGTTACATAGCACGTTTATGATTACTATTATCACCTAAATCTAAAGCTAGAAGACTTGCTCTTTTTATCTTAAGTGAAAATTTTAATCATGAACATTCTTTCAATGTATAAATAGAGGTTCATGATTAAGGTAGGCCTAAAATAATTTTATTTTAAAAGTCTTATATGTCTATAACATCTTGATATAAGATCAATGAAAAACTAGTAACTAGAAATATGTAAAACGTAAATTTTGAAAGTTCTAGAATTATAAATGTTGGCTCCTGATTTGAGGTTATTCAATTATGTAATCAAAGGATTCTTATACGAGTTAGTAATTCTCTTTGATGTGTCTATGTATTTAAAATACGACGTATAACGTTTTAGAAATATTTTTGGAAGTGTTAGCCTTTATTAAAATATCAAAATTTAGCAACTTTGCACTTTGACCCATAACCCTTGAGAATTTCAATTTGACCCCTTTTGGGGCTTATGCATAAATATTGATAATTTGATAAAATGAATGTGAATGATATCTAAGATGGCTATGTTCATGTATTGAAATTTATATGCATGTTATAGTTATATTTGATTCATTGAATGCATAATTTTATAAAGTTTTTATGAGCATGAAATGAAGATATTGATGAGTTATGATATATATGCATTATGTATCATATGATATAACATGCTAAAACTTAATGGTTTCTAAAAATATGAGAAAATGATCTTTAAACCCCATTAAGGTGATGAAAAGGTGATTCTTGCCCCTCGCATTACTGGTTGCAGGACTCTGCTATACAAAAGGATAAGTATATGCTGATGACTGATGAGATAAGCTGATATGAGTCTAAAACTCTAAAAGGGGAGTATTAGGTGGCCCCAAGAAAAGGAATAAGAAGTTTTAAGTCACCTAAACGAATGAACTATGTTTGAATTGTAATTGATATGTTATGTTATGTTCATTCAATGTGTATATTTGCATTAAGTTGCATTCATGATGACAGAATGTAAGCAAAACAAGGACTGGTCAAGGTATTTGGAAATTAATAAAAGAACCTATGCATGCTCACATTTTCATAATGAAACCCAAGGTTCCTGAGGACGATAATGATGACACAATGCATTATGAGGTGAGTAGGTCCTAGAGATTCTTTTATAAGTTTCTCACTCCCTTTCTTTTCTTTCCATCTCTTTAAGAGGTTGATAATGTAATGACAATGCTGATGCTTTTTGATTCAGGAGCTACCCTTAAATAGGAGTAGAGGCGAAATATTATGCTAGATTACTATGCTTGTGTTGGCTTATTATTCATTTTCGAATATTTGCATTTGACAAAACTCTTATTGATGGCATGTGATATTATAATATTTGGATGTGCAATGTGTTAATGCCTATTAACTTGTTTGTTTTAATTCTCTTTTCTCATGCCAAGTGAATAATGTTACCATATCCAAGTATGCGTGACTCACGTTTTGTTTTATGTTTCAAAAAGAAAAAATTTCACCCATATTTTCGCTAAGTATTTTGATAAAATGAATTTAAAGAATGAATCAAAAGAGTAATAACTCCTAATTAATCTCAATACGTCCTAGGTGTGTTAAGTTAAATATTAAGGTGTTACATTTTACTTAGAGAGAGAGTTTTGTTGTGTATTTTGATATATGTTTCATTTGGAAAATTAAATGTACATTATAAAGGTAGAAAAGGCATTACTCCTATTGATAAATAAATTGTTGTTATGCGGTATAAATGTAAATGAAGTACCAACTCTAGATTAGGTACAATCCATTAAAGCAAAAGGAGATGTTACAATTGGGATGACACATTTGATGTAACGACTAAATTTTTTAGTATTCCTATGAAATAATTAATTGTGAATAATCTATAGGGATTTTTAAAATTTCGCAATAAAGTTATAATTAGAATAATATGAGGAGTTGAAATGAAAATTAATTTAATATTATTAAAAAATTAATATAATAATATTTTAATTGGAGATATAGAATAAGACCCTATAATTGGTATAATGACATAGATAAAATAAGTATAAGAGTAAATAGATATCTTAACCCAGTAAAATTTCTTTTATATCAATTGGGTACCAAAATGGTAATAATTGGTACAAGAAGTGGTATTAACTAGCACATGAAACACTTAGTTTAGTAAAAATAATTGATATTATAGATCCCAAATAATTTTTACTTAGGACAATCAAATAAATATAGACATTTTCAATACAAAAACAAGGCAAACCAATCCGACAATAGGTATACTTATTACTTGGTCCCCACAAGTTTTAATATAAAGGAAAAAAAAAAGGAAATAGCATTTTTCTTGGTTCCAGCGAGCTTCACGTCCTTCACTTGCTTTCTTTTTCTTCCAATGTTCTTCATGTTTTCTTCTTGAAACACCATGAAACCTTCAAGTTCTTGAAGGTTTATTTAGAAAACACTTCATTCGTAAAGCACTTCCTCTACATCAAACTCAAGCCCAAAACCTTGTTTTCCCTTTAAATATTCCACATAGTAGCTAATAGGGCTAGAAAATGGGTTTGAGGCTTGGATTAGAGAAGCTAGAGAAAGTTTAGCAAAAAGCTTGGAAGAAAGGTAGGAAAGATTCTAGGCTATTGCTTTGTGATTGTTTGGCTATTTTGCTAATATAAACTCTTCATATATGCTTGAAATTATGTTCTGAAATTATTTTCAAGAAGCTTATGCATGAATTTAGTAGATATAAAAGGGTGCTATGCTTGAAAGCCTCATAAATTGATTAAATTGATGTAGAGATTTAACTATGTAAATGAAGAGATTTTTGGTTACTTAAAGAGAATGAGAAATCTTGGAAATTTTACAAGAATATAATTAGAAATAGTTTCTAAAATTCTGCAAGATTGGTATTTTGAAGTATAATGCCAAAGTTTCATGAAAAATGATGAGATTTTGATCTATAAATGAAAATTTTTGAAATTAATAAAAATTAATTAATTTCCTCCAAGTTTTAAGAATATAATGTAAGAATGTCTTATAAGTTTCTCCTGTAAAGAAATCTCATAAAAGATTAGTAGATTTTCAGAAAATCTATCACAAACCAGAGATTTTTATAGAAATATCTCATAAGGTTAACAACTTCAATAAAATCTCATGACAATCTAACAAATTTTTAGAAAATTCTCATAAGTTTAATAGATTTTATGGAAAAATCTTGTAAATATAACTGTTTCTTTAAAATCTCGAAATATCTTCAGCAAAATCTCATAAAAAATTTAGTAGATTTTAGATAAATCTCATAAGAATCCAAGAGATTTTAACAAAATATCTCATAAGACAAAGAGATTTTGAACAGAAAATCTCATAAGAATTTAGAAGATTTAAAGAGAATATCTCATGAATTTAAGAGATTTCAAAAGAAAAGTCTCAAGATTCAAGAGACTTAATAGAGAAAATCTCATAGGAGTTAAGGAGATTTCAAGGAAATCTCAAAGCAAGAGTATGAGATATAGAACTATTAGAGAGATTTTCTTAGAATCATAAGATTTCCTACACAAATATTAGGTTCTTTACGAAGAAAGAAGCTGAAGAAATACACCTTATGTAACATTAATTGCTTAATGGTAAGCTCATGGATTCACGGGTATAGTAGACGTGCTACGCCCTTGGAACTATAAGGTTGTAATCACGGCGGCGTTACATCATTATGAGAAAAGGGATGTCCTAGAAGAATAGCGAGGCTATTTAGATGAGATGTAGTAGACGTACTCCATCTAGTGAACTATATCAGGTTGTAACGTGATGGCGTTACATGTTGACAATACCAATCTCATAGAGAAGTATATCAGAAGAGTCCTATGAGTTCTACCATTAAGTTTAAAGTGTCTAACCAAGTTAAGTCACAGAAAATAATGATACTAACTACATATCAATTGCTTGATTATAAACTCATGGATTCGCAGTGTGATCTATATCAGGTTGTAGTACGAGGTACTACAACAAGTGAACTATATCAGGATGTAACATGAGGTGTTACATCACGAGAAATACATTCAATAAGAAGTATATCAGGAATCCTATGAGTTCTATTCTCAAGCTTAAAGTTCGAAATAAGATTATGTTAAAGAAGTAATGAAACAAACAAACTAATTATTATGTAAACAACCAAATACAGAGCAATTATCTACGAATTCTATGACCTTTTTATTCTCAAGCATAAGTACACTCATAATACTATGTTAACCAAGAAAGTGAATAAGCAAGCTAGATATTTCAAAAGAAATTGAAGATATCTTAATTAATTTAACATTATGTCAAATATCATGTAGTAGACTTGGTATTTTTCCTACTTGGAAATCTTTGATTCTCACCTTCTATTATTATATTTTTACATAGATTGCTATGATTGTGATTATTTTGTGGAGATTCTCAATTGATCCTGGCATCATGGTCAAGAGTTTAATGAATAAATATAGAGAATTTAGTCAGCCTTTTTATTTTCTTTTAGTGAATGTTGAATAGTCCCTTACCTAGACTAGAGGGTTCCTACATGAACCAGGATAAGGGTTTTTGACAGAGTTATATATGTTGTTGCTTTGTTGTTAGATAATACAATTATGTATTTTTGATATATTATTTATGTTCAAATTTAACGACTTAGAGAGAAAGCATTTTATGTTTGTCTAGAAAGCAGGCTCATATGTAATATGTATATACTCCATCAAAGGTCAAGTAGAGATAACAAGTAACAACTGCTCATTATAAGGTTATGGCTTAAGCATAGCCTTATGGTGTGAAGGTTGTTACGTTTGAGACCCTTTGTTTATATTGAATGCATTAGTTTTCTTAATAGTTCCAGTTTCTATTCCTTTAATTATAGTGGTGATTGCTATATTATTTATTGGAATAATTAAATTGGTGATCGTAGACTTAGAAAAACCCTTTGGGCATAAATTAATATACCTATTA
>JAMLFY010000010.1:5631288-5917298 GCA_030441495.1 Dalbergia oliveri
AATATAACATGCATAGAAGAACATCATATTTCTCATCATCAACTCATGTATGTTATGCACAGAAGAATATCATAATAGCTACACATGGACATGGTGCACATAATTTATTTCTTTAGTACCTTAGGTGACTTTAAAATCTTATCATCCTCATTATTTTCCTTGGGCCACCCTATACTCCACCCTTTTGGGAGTAATCTAGGTTATGAGCTCATACCTTACTAGTCGTCACTAGCATATACTTATCCTTTTTGATAAGTTAAAGTCCTAACTCTACCCTTTTGAGAGAACAGTGCTAGGGGGCTAATCACCTTTTCACCACCTATAGTTTGATGGGTCCAGGATCATTTTCTCATAAATTTTAAGTCACCAATAAGTCTTTGCATGTTACAACTCTTATTCATAATAATTCTAACATTTTCTTATTTACAGTCTTATTCCGGAATAATATATATCAACTATAATCATGCATCTGAGATTCCTAGGAAAGAAAGGTGGGTCACAATGGACACTTAAATACCAAATCTTTCCTTAGCCAGAATCTTTCCAAATTGCACTCTTACAGGAATACACTTTCTTCCAGGAACAAAATATGTCCTTATTTCATGCATAAGTTTTCATTGTTTGCAACAGCAACTATAACATACAAACCAGGGAATCAATCAATGACACCAAATTCTAATAAGCATCAAATCACATTTTAAGTACACATAAAATTACTAGCTTCCCATAAAATTCTTACAAAGTTTTAAAACTCTTTTAGAACTAATTCTTTTTGTTAAACTTGAAAGAAGTCATAGGACTTTAGGCCTAACTTAACCATGGGACCGATTTATAACTTGAAAGAATGTTCATAGTTAAATCTTTCACTTAAGATAAAAGGAGCAAGTCTTGAGCTTTAGAGATTTAGGTGACATCTTAGAATTATTACCATGCTATGCAACCTTATTTTAATCTTATCTTTATAAGGTGATAGCTTGGAATTATAAACATGATATGCAATTCCATTTCTTTATCTTTAAGATTTAAGGTGATGACTTGAAAATTAAACATGATGCAAGAACTTGTAATATAAACATGATGCAAGAAACTTGGAGCGGAATCGCATAGGACTAGTAAGGGAGAAGAGAATCTTAAGCAACCCAGCGCGGAGTCCGCATAGGACCTGAGGAAGAAGAGAATTACATTTTTTTTTTAAGCTCCAATTCTCAAGACTTCTTAAAGAATAAATTCTTTAACTCCAATTATCTCATTTCTTCGCTTATGATTCATAGGCAAGTCTTTGAGCTCTAGGATTTTTAGGTGATGACATAAAATAAACATGCCATGCATTGATTCTTTTAGCCATTATAAAATAAAGTGAGAGCATAAAATAAACATGAGATGCAACTTCTTTATTATCTTTAGAGATTAAGTGACAACTTGAAATTTAAACATGAAATGCAAGCTTGAAATTTAAACATGAGATATGCAAGTTCATTTATTTATTCTTGAGAATTTAGTTATGACATAAAATAAATATGGCTTGCAAGACATAAACTTAAACATGGATGCAAGTTCACTTGATCTCTTTACTAGAGCTCCTTCAAGACTTTAAGAAAATTATGATTTCAACCCAATATATGTATCTTAGCAAGACAAAGTAAAAAAATACATATTTCATATTCAAACCTCAAGATAAAAACATTATTCTTTAAAGTTTTGCATTAAATGGAATGTTCAAGCTTTAGAGGCCTAACTTGTGATGGATTTACAACCCATATTCAAGGTCCTCATCATCAAGCCATCATTTCATTCCTTCCTAGGCCATTTGGCCGAAATCATGAAAGGAAAATAAGGAAAGAAAAACTGAAATTTTAGAAGCTTTGGAAACTAGTGAAACCTTCAAGTTTTAGACATCTAACTTGTGAAAGCTTTGCAACCAACACTCAAGAATCTCATCATCAAACCATGGTCTCATCATAAGCTAGGCCATATGGCCGAAATACTTTAAAGAAAGGAAGAAGAAACTGAAAATGAAAACTTAAAGAAAGCTCATGAAAACATCATTTTTGAGCTAGAAACATAACTTGTCTAAGCATAAAATGAACTTAGAAACACCTCCCTACCTAATTTGATTTGAAAGAAAGGAAGAGAACTTGGTTTCCTTGAGTGAAATGAAGCAAAATATCCTTGAAAAGCTGAAGGGAGAATTCGGCCAAGAGAAAGAAAGAAAGAAAGCTTTTGGTGCTCCTAAGACTAGAATTTGTGTAAGTTATGAACTAAGCATCTAAACTATCTTCAAGCATGCCTATTTATAGAGATTTTGCAGCTCATAAATGGACAAAGGAAGGAAGGAAATCTGACCAAAAATTAGAGAAAAAAATAAGGAAGAAAAATCATTTTGTTTGGTGGCTAAAACATGGAATCATGTTTCCATGTTTTCATGATTCTTTGTTTTCATTCTTTGGATTTTTGTGTAATAATTTTCTGACTTATTACTCAATAATTTCGTGCATTACAGCCTTGTGGAAGAGGATTTTGTGTGTTCCATGTATTATTTAGGTGTAGGCAAGGTATTCATGCAATTTAGAGAATTTACGGTTAAGGGTTTAAGTGAATTACTAAGCAATTTGGGTGTTTTAAGCAATTTTAGGTTCTAATCAATCTAAATAAATAATTTTGACTCTAGATTAGTAATTAGAATTTAATAAGCTTTAATTTGAGCCTAATATTGTTTAGGTTTGTTAGACAAATCGAAAATCTCAAAATTTGCAAAACTTGCACAACGACAGGGGCAAAACGGATTTAACCCAAACCCCCGAGACCATCTGAGCTTAACCAATGGTCATTCATAACTTAAAAACACCTTTTAAAATATTTTAGTGAGGTTTCTAGCGGCACCAAATCGAGTTAAACAACCTGCAAGGGCATTTTGGTCATTCGCGTCAGAACTCAAAATTGAGATTCTTCTCCTCTATTAACACACATAACACAAACAATCCTTTATTATCCTCAAAACATCCCCTTGAGGATGGGTGGGGCCCACGATCCTCATTTTCGAGTAAAATAACCTCAGGGCATTTTGGTCATTTTACACATACAGTAAATTCGGTTTGAATGCTTGTACAAATTGCTCCTAACTTCTCTTCTAACGTTATATTCCTTTATTGAGAATTGTTTGATCTCAAATTTTATATAATATTTACCTACGGAATTTGTAATTTCTAATGACAGGAAATTACAGGAAAATTAGGGCGTTACACCGTAATCGAATGATAAAATTCTGTCCAAATAACTAGAGTTGTTTGGTTATGTTATAAATCATAAACATTAGGGAAAAATTATAGGTAATGATCCCTTAGATGTTATAAAAATCCATAATGAAAGATAGGATAGTTGGTACACAAGTTTAGGTCCGTAAAGGCCAAGCATAAGACACCATGAGATATGAGGTGCTATGTGAGCATAGGCCGAGTGGGTATATTCATAATGATGTGAATATGTTAATATCATGAACTTGAGGCTATATGCGTATTTGTGGCATGTTGCTATGATGATGCGGTATGCGATGTTTACAATGCATGAGAATATATGATATGTCATATGAGGTTCTATGGTTACATATTCATGTCGCATTCAAACAAGATATGATAAAGAGGAAATGATCCCGTTATGACTTCCCGAGTTAAGGGTTGTACGGGGTGATCCAAGAAGAGATATGTTTCCCCTCTTTTACCCCATATGAATCTAGCGACGGAGTTAGGATGAGCTTATTTAGGCGATGGGTGATTAGGAGTTTTGGGGACCATGTTAAAAGAGCCTGGTCCGCATGTTGGGTGGATTTTGGTGACCATGATGAGGGTGGAAAAATTTATGAAAGGAACTCAGAGTTCAAATATGGAGAGAAAAGACGCACATGCATATGTTTCATTGATGCTTGATTAAGTGATAATGTTATCTACGTGTATTGTCATGATCAAGTATTGCCATGCATACATAAAATATCTATTGTATTCATACCATGAAGACTCATGCTAAAAGGAACCCACTTCTAATAATAGGATTTGTGAAATTAAAATTGAACCTATGCATGTATACCTCTTTCATAATGAAACCCGAAGTGGCTGGGCAACGACTATTACACTTGTGTTAAAGTCGAGGAGCCCTACGAGAATTTTGTATAGGAATCTCACCTTTTGCCTTTCCTTCCCATGTCATCTCCAGAACGAGATTGATGTGGATGTTTATGATTTTCCTTGAAGCGCGAGCATAGGAGTTATGCACATCGATTAGTGGCGCAATGGAAGCTTGAAGACTAGTCTAGCTTGTTTATAATTATGTTTTCCGTTAGTTAACCTTGCTTGATGTATGTAGTATTTTGAGGTGTCCTTATATTTATAAGGGCATCATTGTTTTGTTATGATTATAATATAATACTACAAGTTATGTTGTGTTTATTCTATGGTTTATTTATGATTGTTATAGTGATGTATACCTTGTTGTTATGTTTCTTGTTTAGAAGTTCCTTATGTGCATGCACGGCTCGCATTTTAAGTCTTAAGTTCAAAGAAAAATTTAGTCGTATTTTTAGTACTCGTATTTTAAAGAAAGCCAAGTCAAGTTTTGAAATCAGTAGTAACCGTAATAACTTAGCCGAATCCAGACTCGAGCGTATTAGGCGAAAATTAGGGTGTTACAAAGGGTATTCAAAAGATGGAAAGTTAGACACCCAACGATGGCCAAGCATGGAAAAACTTTGATAGGCTTCATCCTGATTTTGTGAGTGATTCTCGTAACATACGACTAGGGCTAGCTAGTGATGGATTTAATCCTTTTAGAACCATGAGCATTTCCCATAGTACATGGCTTATGGTTTTGGTAGCATAAAATTTTCCTCCATGGTGGTGCATGAAACCTGAGTTTTGTATGTTGTCCTTGCTAATCCCTTAGTTCACTGAAATAACATTGACGCGTATCTCAGCCATTGATTGAAGAGTTGAAGGTTTTGTGGGAAGTTAGAGAAGAGACATATGATGCATCAAGGAACTAAACATTTCAACTACGTGCAACTCTTTTATGGACCATTAGTGATTTTCTAACTTATGCTATGTTATCTAGTTGGAGCACAAAAGGTAAGTTGGCATGTCCTTGTTGTAATCATGAGACTTGCTCAATGTATTTGAAACATAGTCGAAAGATGTGTTATATGGATCATCGTATTTTTTTTACTATGGATCATCCATATAGGAAGGATAAGAAGTCTTTCAATGGTAAGGAAGAATCGAGGTCTTCACCAGCTTTCATTAGATGGGGTACAAATCTTCTAAACTTGAAAGATTTTTGCAATATGTTTGGAAGAAACAAAAGAAAACCAATAGTGGTCCATGGAAAAAAAAAAGTCTATTTTTTGAGCTACCATATTGGAAACATAATACATTACCCACAATCTAGATGTTATGCACATGGAGAAAATGTACGTGATAACATAATTGGGACATTTTTAGACATTCCAGCTAAAGTCTAAAGATCATACAAATGCTCGTTATGATCTAAAAGATATAGGCATAAGAAAAAAGCTTCAGCCAAAGGAGATTGATGGAAGCAAAAAAGCAATATTTGCCAAAGCATGTTTTTCGCTTACTTCGAAAAAGAAAAATCTATCTTTTGTGATATTTTAAAGGCAACAAAACTACCAACTAGTAGTGCATCAAATATTTCTCTGTGTTCTTCTTGCTAAGAAAAAATATCAGGTTATAAGAGTCATGATACACATTTCATGTTGCATTATTTGTTGCCAATAGCAATCAAATGCACAATGAATAATCAAGTGGCTAGCCCTTTAATCTTAGTTCATTCTTTCGTTCCTTGTGCCAAAAAGTTGTTCAAAATAATGATTTAGATCATTTGGAAGTGAATATTGGAGAAATTTTATGCCAATTAGAAAGAATTTTTCCTCCTAGTTTCTTTGATATAATGGTACATTTGCCTATTCATCTAGCAAATGAGGTGAGGTTAGGTGGACCGTCCAACTTTGATGGACATACCCTATTGAAAGATATTTGTGTAGATTAAAGTCCTATATTCATAATAGGAGTCGTCCTGAGGCTCTATTGCTGAGGGATATTTGGTTAGGAATGCTTGACATTTTGCTCAAGATATTTAAGTCCTAATGGGAGACCAGGTTCGAGAATGGCTAGAAATATGAAAATTGTGATGCAACTGAACCTAAAACCTTCCTATTTTACATGCTTGGGTCATCCAATTGGTGGAAAAAAGAAAGGGCAACCATTTCCTCTAGATAGCAACTCATTAAAACAAGGGCATCGATATATCTTATTTAACCTTGATGAAGTCAAGGAATACATAAGGTGCACTTCCTATTTTCTATCTATGAGCTTCTTTTTAAGGAAACATAGCAACTATTTTGGCAATAACTAGAATTTGTTTAGTTTCTAAGAGCACGAGGATTATGTCAATAATCATTTTAAAGGCAGAAAGTGGAGCAAAGCTAAAACTCAAAGTCAAGATTTCAATCAATGGTTCAAATCTCGTGCTATGGATGAACACGTTCCAAAGAGACTCAAAGAATTATCTAAGGGGCCAAAGACAGTTGCAAAAAGGTTTTCAGGTTATGTGATCAATGGATACAAATTTCAAACTTAGGAACATGATGCTAGGCATACAACTTAAAATAGTGGTGTGACATTGGTGTCTAAACAGCAAGCTTTGCTAGTTCCAAGGATAAAAATCCAAAGACAAAACCCATAATATACTTTGGAGCAATCAATGATATAATTGAGTT
The DNA here is from genome assembly GCA_030441495.1 of Dalbergia oliveri. NCBI lineage: Eukaryota > Viridiplantae > Streptophyta > Magnoliopsida > Fabales > Fabaceae > Dalbergia > Dalbergia oliveri. The sequence continues at coordinate 5,638,070 of JAMLFY010000010.1, forward strand.
AGATTATTACTCTCATTTTAAATTTGTTCTCTTTAAATGTTATTGGTTTGAGACTAAGGAAGAGAATCATGGTATAACTTATATTCACTTTAATAAAAGATGTTATAGGGATGATCCTTTTGTGATAGCTTCTCAAGTCCACCAATGCTTCTATGTCAAAGACCCTTTTGATCAAAATAAGCATTATGTCAAGGAAACAATACTGATGGATTTATTCAATACCAATGATGAGTCCAATTTTGATGTCCAAGAGTCTTATCAAAGTGATCCATTTGATCAAGCAATTAATTTGTGTGTAACTGAAAATAATAGTGGAGTTCAATGGGTTAGGGAAGATATGCCAAATACATCATTGAGAATCCGCTAGCTATACCACTAGAAGTTGAAAGTGAAGAAGATTCTGATCTTGATTAAATTGAGTGTCTACTAAATAACTCTTGTATGCTGCGTTTTGTGCTTGAAATAATCAGGTGACTTTTTGCCTTCACTTCATGCTTTGTAATTTTCTATGTTATGTTATTTATGTGTTTATTAATTGCATACTATTTGTTTTTAATTTCCTCTGTTTATTAATTTCATATTTTCTTCTTTTCAGAAAATGAACAAAGGATTTAGATTTGATTTCCAAAGCCAAGTAAAGTCAAGTTCTAATTGCTGCAATGTTCAAAAAGGTCAAGGAAGAAAAGATAACTCGTGCAAAAGAATCTGTCTTGATCAAAGATAAAAGAGACCAACTTACAGCTAATATTAAGTTGATAGGAATGTTAAAAAACAAGAACACAGGAAAATGACCAAAACTCTTGCAACTCAAGAAAAGGAGCACAATTTAAAGAAATGAAAGTGCTCGCGCCTACAACTATCACCCAATCTCAAGGATCTACCTCAAGGCAAGAACAACATAGGCTCCTAAGTCTACAACCTTGACTCAAAAGAAGACCACTGAAGAAGTGATTTCTAGAAAGAAACAAGATTTGAAGAGGAAGTTCACCATAGAAATAGCAATTGATAGTGAAGGATGTAGTGACTTTCCTCCAAGCTGATTAAGGAGATAGGGAAAATGAGGAAATTTTTAGCAATGTTAATTCACAATTTTCTTCAAATAAACAAAGAACATGATGAAGGAGAAGAACAATTGTCTAATAATGAAGAAGTCAATGATATGGAGGAGCCAGATGAGGGAGATGTCAATCCAATTGCTAGGCTAGGGTCAAGAGAAGACTAATACAACAGAAGGTAATTATTTTATCTCTTTATATTTGCTTAGGAATTCTAGAAGTAAATTAGATAACTAGCATATGAGGAGCCTATGAATTTTTAATTTGTAGGTTCTACATTATTTTACCTTTTATCCGTAGAATATGATATTTTAATTTGGTGGGGTCCAATTCTTGCCAAATAGGAGATGAGGGAGAAATAGTGGATCATTTGGATTTGGAATTTAGTTTTGTTACCGGCATATTGAAATAGTGTGGATGAGTGGATAATTGTATTAAGTGAATTTTGCTTTGTGGAGTCAAGTGTTTTTATGGTCTTTGAAATAGTGTAAAACAAATGTCAGGTTGTGTCATTTTATTTTTTAGTAAAAGTAACATTTTTCTTTTTTACTTTTTTGGGGTGGCAACAATACAAAGTCAAATTGTTAATTCACATGGATTGCTAATTCACATGTTTTCTTTGTTTACCACTGTGTATAGATGGAGAGCTGGTTGGGTTTTAACTTGCTTGGTTTATAAAATGAATGGAAACGAGAAAGGATTGGCAATTTGTTATGAATATCTGCAAGTGTGTTGCCATTTGTCATCTTTTTTGATTTAATGAATCACTTTATATGATAAAAAGGCTTTTAAATGGAAAATGAAGTTGTTGACGCCTTTATTGGTCTTCTTGAGTAATATTATTTTATTGATTTGAATCACTTGAAGAGCTCAAATTCTTATTCCTATAATTGTTTTAGCATCTGCTTGAAACATGTCATCCTTATGAACAAAACCTAGTTTTTATTATCATTTCAACCCTTTCTAGTTTCAAGTTTGTGCTAGGATATTGTGACTGTTGTTCTGGTAAATATCTCTGTCTATTCAATGAACACTTGGTAATAATTCAAAAAATTGAGAACAAGTGTTCTTATTACTTAACTTTGCTTTTTTCTATTTCAGAAATATCTGTTGGTCTTTCATCATTGGAGGAGTTTTTAATTGTGCGCCATCTAAAAATTGTCTAATAGGATTAGTGATTCATAGGATAGGCTCTTGTCATACGTACATGGACTAATTTACATTGGAACAAGTTTGTGTTTCAAAATTTATCTTCATATAGAAGATTCAAACTTAATAGATGCATAATTGAATACCACATTCATTGGAACATTGCTTTCTACCTGTTGATTGATTGTTCAGGCATGTGTCCCTAATTGATAAATTATAATGTGACCAAGATTTGTGTAAGTAGGAAAGAAACATTCAATTTGCAAGTAAAGTTTGAGTCTACAAAAGAATAGTCATGTAACACTGAAATTATCTGCATCATGTAGAACTTGCTAGTTCCTTTCAACAAGTATTTTTTCAAGCGTTGCTACTAGAGTCCCTATCCCCACTCAATTCCCTTTTTATTTATAGTGTCATTGTGTGAATATGATAGGGACAAAGGTGAAAAAGACACAAGCAAAGACACAATGCCTAAATATTCATGGAAGATCAATAGAAGAATGAGAAAAGTTATCTTGGATGATGAAGTGGAGCCAATTGGACCTATTGACAAAGTAGTATCTATTTAAGCTACTTTTTGGGCACAATAGCAAGGAATTCAGATTTGTGTCCTTTGACTTACACAAATTGGAAAGCTATTCATGACAAGAAGTCCACTTGGGAATTTGTCAAAGTAAAAACATTGAAACTTTCTTTTTTTTTTCCTAATACATATTTGATTATTTCTAACAATATCATTGTTTATTTTTGTAGTCTAAATTCATAATTTCGAAACAAGGCAAAAAAGTGGTACTTGCTCGTATCAACGATGCTTGGAGACGACATAAGACTACTATTAGGAAGAAACATTTTTTAAGTCACAAAAATATGAGTCAAATGCTGAAAAATCATCCAAAAAAAATACCAAATCACATTTTCTAACTCTGATTGCTTATTGGAAAAATGAGGATGTCAAAGTAAGATATTTGAAATCTAGTGCAATAATTATAGTACATCATGCATATATTCTTCATGCATGTGATGTTTAAATAAGTTATACTTTATTGCAATGTAGAAAATGTGTCAACAAAATGCAAGAAATAGGGCTTAACAAAAGTTTAGGCATCAGATGGTACCAATAAATTTTGCAAGAATACGTGCAAGATTGGTATCATCTTTATGCAAAATTTATAATTACATATATATATATATATATAAGTATATGCTGCTTTTATGTGTGCTAATTTTGTTTTACCGAGTGATATTTGAATTAAATTTAGTGTGCTAGCAAGGAGAATAATGAACAACCTAGCCAAGCAGAAATGTTCATTGAAACTCGCCAAAGCAAGAAGGCAAACAAGTGGATGAGGATACTCTTAATGTAATTGTAAGTTTTAGATTGGATGCAAGCTATTATTGTGATACATACATTTGTGTGATTCTAATTGTAATTGTAATTACATTTGTTCAAATTAGGCACATCTTCATAGTGAGAATCAAACTTCTAGAGATCTCATTAAATCTTTCCAATCTTTATTTGGGAAGGAGAAGCCAGGAAGAGTGCGTTGTTGTGGGAGAGTTACTACACCAACTATGTTTAAGAGTAGTGAAAAGATAGCCGCCCTTAAGCAAGAACATGCAAAAGAAAAAGCTTCCTTAGAAGGTAAGGTTGATATGATGCAACAAGAGATAGATGATCTAAAGTCTCTTCTTAAACTATTGATGCAACAAAATAGCTCAAGGATTTGATATGGAGGCCTTGGCTACTTGACTAGGATGCACTTCTGTGGTTCAAACAATTCATCTACCGCTCTAAACAATAAAAAGGTTTAATTTATTTTATAGTAATATCAATTGATGGCTTATAGTGTTAATACAATTTATTGTTTTTGTGGATTTGATAATGGGTTTCAGTGCCTACAAATCAGTATCACGTCCCTTACATATTTTAGTTTCTTATCCTTACATGTCAAAGAAGGTTAAATTTCTTCTCATGATAATGCTATTTTCATTATGTTGTTTTGTGCTCTCTTGATATGTTGTTAAATGCTGCCATTTATAGATGTGTTTGGGCTTTGTTTGTACATTTTTACAAGAAAATTATTCTCTATAAAAAAAACACATTTGTGTAGTAGTGTATGTGTGGATTGTTTAAGTTTGTGCTATCTTTATTATAATAGAAAGTTCTAGGAAATTGAAGAAATGGAGACAAATGAACATTACTAACCTAAAGTTTCTATTGGGATACTTGATGTAACTCTTCAATAGATGATCTGAAGGCTCTATGTGGAACTAATAGAATTTTCTTGCCTTGGCATCATCAATCAAGTGTTTGAGCCTCTAGGGGTTTTAGCTTTTGCATTTGCCTTTTCTTCCCCTCCTGTCATTTTGTCTTTAGTTTTATTATTGTGTAGCAGGATGTAAGCATGGTTTTTTAGTTGCTGGTTTAGTAATTTTACCTTTTTGTTTTATTTTGTTAATAATTTTAATCTCGTCTCAAAGGGCACAATGAGATCAAAAAGGAAAAAATAGGTTTGAAGTTGATTAAAGAATGTAGATTAGTTAAGTATATATTGTATATTTTAGTGAGAAATGTTGTGTTATAGTTTGACTTTGGTTTTTATTATACTATGCTTGTTGTTCTTAGTATTGTGGCACATTTTTTAATGCATGATGTGCTCTTTTATTTTGGTGACTAAATTACTTGTTATTTCTCTTTATTAGTGTTTACTCCAATTATTATTGCTAACATTTTTGCAAAGTTGCTTATATGTGTGTGTGTGTGTGTGTGTGTGTCTTTTGCTTATATTGACCTTTGTCTTGTTTTATTAATTATATGTTTATGGTGTTTAATTTCATGGTTTTCTACAACAAAATCATGTTGAGGAGAAGAAAGAACCCAACAAGTGAAAGAGATCAACATCTTTTGTGATGATAAAGGACTTCAATGTTGCACTTCATGACTTTTTCTACATAGTAAATATTATTTTGTAACTATCAATACTTAATTAGATGTTATCATGGTTTATATTCTTTTGTTATATGACTTTGAAATAGTATTTTGTGGATGTCATGACTTAGTTTGTATGCCACTTATTAAAGGTTATTAATGTGTGTACATGGATCGTAAAATAGGATTTGATAATTATATATTTGTGCTTGTCATGGATAAATTGATTTACAATGTTTTGTTTTTATTGTAATATGATTATTTAAACCAACATATTACCAAAAAAAATATTGAAATAGGCAACACTTGTAAAATTATTTCTTATAAATACTAGTATCATGTATAAAACCATTGTCTATTAGGATAGACAACACTTGTAAAACCGTTTCCTATCAATAAGAATACTAATTATAAAACCGTTGCTAATTGAGATAGAAAACATGTGAAAAACCGTTGCTTAGAGTGCAACGCTTTTTAAACCATTACTTATATTCATCATAGCAATAGGTGCAAAACGTTGCTTAAAACTTTGCAACGGTTTAAAAAATATTCCAAATATCAAATATTACTAACGGTGTAAAACCATTGCCAAATTAAAGGCAACGATCAAAACCATTGTCTAATATATGCCAATAAAACCGTTGTCTATTATATTGATAAATGCAATGGTTTTTATTTTACCATGGCCAAAAGTATAAAACTTTACGTAAAGGAATAGATAATGGTTGCATACTCCATAGTTGTAAAACCTTGCCAAACCATTGCCCATTCTAAATGCAATGATTTTCTTACATAGAGCCACAGTTTTGGCTGTTGCCGAAGCACAAAAATGTTGTAGTGCATAAGGTTTTTCTTTATCTTTTCTTTTATTTTTTTGCACTGTATTTTTTATCATTTTTAGTTTTAATTCTTGCATCATGTTTATTTTTGTTTGTGTTCTATATCATTCCTTTGGCACCTTAGAGATCACATGCATAGGCTCACACCACATGCACGATATTGACATGCTTGGCATTGACTTTATTTTGCATTGCATGCTTGATGGATTCACTATGTTGTTGGATTGAGTACATATATTTTTATCTGTGAGATTTTGAGCCTACTTGATTGGACTTTCATGTGCCATGCTTATTGGTTCATGTGTGTTTTCCCTTTAGATTTGCATTCTAGAACTTGCTTAGGATCTTGTTTGAAAATATGTTTTTCATGTGCATGCTTGAATATGATTGAAGCATTTTTCTTGTTTTTAGCCACTTGCCCATATAACCAACCTTTGCATGTTACCATTGTTTAGCCCCTTTGGGTCTTATTGCCCATTCTTTTGTTTTAGCACATTCTTAGCCAAAAGTGAAAAATCATGAAAAATCCCAACATTTTAGGCTTAAGAGAGCAATTGTACATATGTTATATGTACTAGCATAAGTATGGGGGAGAGTATGAGGACATGCCCCAATTTAAGTGTATGGGAGGAACAATGTGTACAAAAATAAATTCAGCAAGTGGCACACAAAAAAAATTAATAAAAAGTTGATAAAAAAATTCTGAAAAGTTTGGTTGAAGGTATGCCACATTGTAAAAGAAAGGCCTGTAATTGTGTTAATTTGGACAAAGTATAGCCTTAAGCAATTGTGCTCTTGGTGTATGCATTTGTTCTTCTTTGACTTGGAGGTTTAGCTCACCAGTTATATAATTATCTACCTTCACCAAAGTCCCATTACAACCAAAGGTAAGTATGCATGTATGTATGACAAGATGGAGAAGATACCTATGGCAAGTCTATGGTCATTCATTTTCATTTGAGATGATTGAGTATGCATCATAACCGCAAACACTTGAGTGAATGACTAGCAAACACTGACCTTAGGAGGAATTTTGTACTTGTTCCATGCATCATATGTGAATTCTACCATGTGTGCCATGTTTCAATTCATGCCTTGCTTATTGTAATTTTCTTAATTGTTAGTGTGAAAACTTATTAGGTCTCTGTTCATTGGATTGGTGTATTGTCATTTAATTCCATGCATCTTGCATTTTTAGTGTTAGGAGTCTAGTATAGTCCTTGTATATTGCTTCTCATCCATGCCTTAGTTTGATCTTAGTTTTACATGAGAACTGGTATGCCCCGATTTTTTCCGTGTACAAATGACTAAATACCCCTGAAGTCATTTTACCAGGAAAATGAGGTTTAGCCTAGCCATCCTCCAAGGGATATTTTGATGTTGAAAGCGGATTACGTGTGCTAATAGAGAAGAATAATCTTATTTTTGAGTTTTGATGCGCAAAATGACCAAAATGCCCCTACTAAGTAACACCGAATTAAGTGCCGATTGAGCTTAACTTCACCCAAAGGTTTGAAATGATGTTTTTAAGTAGTGTGTAACATCGGGTTGAGCCTAAGTAGCCCGGGATTTTTGCAAAAAATTACCATTTTGTCCCCAGCTAAGTGCATTTTGGGCCTAATGATACGATTAATGAAACCTAAGCAATATTAGGCTCTAATTAAATATTAGTAAATTCTAATTACTAATCTAGAGTCAAAATAATTACTGAGGTTAATTAGAACCTAAGATTACTTAAAGAAACTCAAAATCCTTTTATTGATTTAAGATTTTATGTCACATTTTCATGAATAGTAAAATCCATATTCCAATTTTCTTGAATTATGGAATGGTCACATGATGAGATTCCTCCCTAATAAAGGTGGATTTGCATTAATCAAGCAAGAGCACTCTTTAATCTTGTCTTGAGCCACCTTAATTACTCATTTTCTCACCTAAAACACTAAATTACAACCCCAAATCCATGTCCTAACCAAATCAACTTTTAAACATACCTAGAAACCAACATTAAAATGAGATTTTCACCTCCCCATTTTTCCTAAACAAATCAGCCACCCTCCTCCATTTTCATCCATCACATGTTTAAATTCAATTAAAATATACTTAAAGAACCATACCTAGTCATACCTTGAGCCATGCCTTGGACTATACCTAGCCATACCTTACAAAGAGATATTTTTCTCTTCCTTGACATTTCACCTCCCTTGTGTTTCATTTTCTATAAATAGGCATCAAGAGAACTTGCAAAAAACTTGCTCATACTTACAACTTCAAGTTTTCTTTTTTTAAGCTCAAAGAGTTCTTCTCCTCTTCTTCATTCTTCCAAGAGCCACCATCCTCCACCATTTCCTAACCTCAAACCACCACACAACCACCATAAATATTCTTTTAAACACATAATCTTTCCACCTCCAAGATCGAAAACCTAAGACAAACTTTTCTTCCTTTTCTTTTCTCTTGGCCGAAACCATCTTGGCACCAAGGAGGATTTATTATTCTCATAACATTTCCAAGACCAAGCTTTTCTCTTTTCAAAAGAAAAACACCTTTGGTAGGGAGTTGTTTTAAGGATTTTCTATTCTCTTCTCTTGTATTACTCTTAGTTTAAGATGTTCTTCCTTTCTTATTACACCATTTTTGGTTCTTTGTTTTCCTTTCCTTCTTTTTTGTTTTCGGCCTTATGGCCTACATCATGAAGAAACCATGGCTTGATGATGAGAGTCTTGGGTGTTGGTTAAAATCATCATTTGTTTGACCTCTAAAGTTTGAAAGTTTCACTTTTAAGAGTTTTTAGCAAATGATGTTATTATGTGTTAGAATGAAGTCTTGAGCCTAGGACTCAAAGAAATGCATTCATATTTATATTTCAAGTCTTTGCATTACATATTTATAATTAAGCTTTGCATTTCATGTTTACATAATCACCTAAATGATTAATCTCTAAGCCTAACTATTTCAATCTTAAAGTTGAAATGTGATTTAGACTGAATACTCTAAGAGACCTAGAGCACTAAAATAAAGAATTGGACTTGCATTCATATTTACATTCCCTTGCTTAGCATATTTACTTTTCAAGCCATCACTTAAACTTAAAGATTAAAACAAGAGCTTGCATTTTCATAGCACCTAAATGATTAATCTTGAAGCCCACCTATTTCAACCTTAAAGTTGAAATGTGATTTAGAGTGCATACTCTAAGGGGCCTAGAGCACTAAAATAAAGAATTGAACTTGCATTCATATTTACATTTCCTTGCTTAGCATATTTACTTTTCAAGTCATCACCTAAACTTAAAGATTTTAAAACTAGAGCTTGCATTCTCATAATTAAATTCAAAAGCTTTGCATAGCACACTTATGTTTTTCTTGCTATCACCCTATAATGCCAAGAATTAAAAATGAAGCTTGCATTGCATGTCTAAAATTATGTCATCACTTGATTAATCTAGTGCTCAAGACTCACCATTTCAAATCACATGAGAACTTTGACTCATGAAATATATATATATATATATATATATATATATATATATATATATATATATATATCTTATTAAAGGTAGACATCCTTTTATTAAGCTCTCTAATTTTTGCTACTAATTTAAGGTTACTTATTGTGTTGCCATAAGGATACGAATTAAAGTACTTATCCTATACAATGTTATGATTTTCTATTTGCTTGAGGAATTATGTGAAATTAAGGTCTTACATATTTAGTTATTTGATTTTGAATAGATATGGCATGATACAATTTCACTTGGAATATGGTAAAGTTGCATATGTTCAAAAGAGCATGAGAAAAGCATATGATATGGTTATGGCTTTGCATCTTAACATAACATGCTAAGAATTAAAGGTGATATTATACAAATGGAAGTGATCCTCTAGACTCCCTAAATTACAAGTTATGAGAGGTGATCCAAGAAAGTTGCATACTTATGATAAGAAAGTGATGTGTTTCCCCTCTATTACCCCATATTAAATCTAGCGACGGTAGTTAGGATTGAGTCTATCCTAGACGATTCGCGAGTGTGGAGTTTTGGTGATGACTGGAAATCGTCGGGGAAAGTGAGATGGTTAGTTTACGGCGATGACGTACAAGGGTGGTCATTAAGAAAAGAACTTGAGAGTTCAATCATGATAAAGTAAAGATACATATGCATACGTCACATTATTGTTCTATTGGTGCATTTAATCATGTGATATGTGCTATTTACATTTGTTGCTTATGCATTCGAGGTATTACCATGCATACATGAGATATCTGTTGCATTCATGACATTAAGACCCATGCTAAAAGACACCCACTTCGATAAAAGGATTTTGAGAAGTTTAAAATTGAACCTTATGCATATACATGTCCTTCATAATGAAAACCAAAGTGGCTTGGGCGATGACGATTACACTTGTGTTAAGTCGGGAGCCCTACTAAGAATCTTGAATAAGTTTCTTATCCCTTTTTTTCTCCCATGTCGTCTCCTAACATGAATGGTGCGATTGTTCGTGATCTTCCTTGAAGCGCGAGCATAGGAGTCACGTTACCTACCGCATCAGAGGTTGTAGTGAAAGCATGGAGACTCATCTAGTTTTGTTATAGTTATGTTTAGCATTGGATTGGTGTATGTTCAACCTTATTGTTGAGTTTAGTATCTTAGGATGTCCTGACGTATACAGGACATCGCGTTATGTTATGGTTATGGCAGGTTAATATGATTTGTGTATGTTATACCATGGTTTACATATATATGCTATGATAAAAGTTTATATGATTGCTATGTCATATGTGTATTAATCAGGATCTATGCGCACAAACTCGCACTTTAGTTTTAAAATTCAAAAAAAAAATTTAGCCATATTTTTATTACTTGTATTTTAAAGAAGAATAAGTTAAGTTCCGAGACAAAGGCGTAACAACTAATAATTAACGAAATGCGACTCGAGCATATTAGGTTAAAAATTAGGGTGTTACAAGAACATGTGAAAGCTTAAGTGTGGGGGAGTTTGATAAGGGGCATTTATGCCACATATCTTGCTACCAAACCTTAGCTTTTTTCATGAGTTTTATTGTGTTATTGATGCAATTAATAAGGATTTTGATTTATTCCTCATTGTGGGATTTAAATAGAATTATTGGCTTTTGCACTGATTTTGGAATAATTTGTAATTACACCCTGTTACGTTTGACTTGTCTCTTTGAGTATGGTTTTGTGCATAGGAGTTTTGGATCAAGTGCAAAGTGTCGAGAACAAGGCTTGGAACTCTCTGCATGGAGCTTGTAGCAATGATATCAATTTTGGAGAATTTGGGAGCTAAATAGAAGAGTTCTTGAGTTCATTTGAGCACATTTACAGAAAGCACTTTAATGGAAAATCTGTATCTCTCTCTACAAGGGATCGAGATAGACAAATAAAGATGTTTTGGAAATCAAAAGAAGTCCTCTAAAACTTTCATACTCAGCTCAGAACCAAGTTCTAAGACCAACTTGATGAAAATCGAGTTGCAAGATTAAAAATTGCTGATGTCCTGATGCTGTCCAACTTGACCTCTAGTTAGTATTTTTGTAATATCTGGAGTTAAAGATGTTCAATTGAGGTGATTTTGGTGGCGTTGAAAAGATTATTCAAAGGGCTACAATCTTTATTCCTAGTGCCAAGGACAAATTCGAATGTTTAAGAGGTCAAAATGACCAAATATACGAAAAACATCAATTATGTCCAGGATTAAGCGCTCAATAGAACTCAAAAAATGATCTTAATTAGCATAGCTCAAGCTTCCAGGACACTCATTTAGCATTTAGCGCTTGATGCGATGACGCAAAACAACTCATTTAATATGTTTTTGGGCCCCATTTTGACCAATTTTAGAGAGTAGTATATAAAGGATTGAACATAGACTTTTACCCCAATTTTTGACTTACTTTTAGATCTACACTTTGGGTTGCTATTATTCTCTCTCTACATCTCTCTATCTTCTTCTTCTCTACTCTCTCTTTCTCTTAGGAATTCCATAGGTGAATTGCTTTGTTCTTGTGGATGGTAGCAAGGATTGTTGCTATTATTTTCAGGTACTCTTTTAGAATCATTGATTGTAATTCTCTAGAGATGGAGGGGTAGATTTCTCTTACTAGTGTAGGTATTTCCTGATGGATTGGGATGACATTTGAAACCCTTTGTTTATATTGAATGCATTGGTTTTCTTAATGTTCTGAGTTCTATTCCTTTAATTATTGTGGTGATTGCTATAATATTTATTAGAATAACTAAATTGGCAATCGTAGTTTAGGGAAACCCTTTGGGCATAAATTGATATATCTATTAGTTTATGTTTGAGGAAGAACATTAGAATTAACTTTCTAATTGGCAATTAAGCTATAGCAATTGACTCATTAAATGTGATTTCTAAATAAATTAAAATCTCATTTATTAGTTATTTGCATTAATCAAATTCTAGAAGTAGATCAATCACTAGTAGAATTGCCAGGAATTTATTACTAATAGTCACCAATGAGTTTAATATTTGGCCAATGATAATTAATTTCCAATCCTAGGAATACCTTGCACTAGTGCCCTTCTTCACTATTACCATTATCCCATTGCTATTATCTTTTAATTTCAATTGCCATAATTTCACTCTTCAAAACCCCAATTTTCCCAACTAAGTGTTGAAGTTTCCTTGAGAGATGACTTAGATTGTGCCCTTTACTACATTTTTGTGCAACTTAGCATTAAAATAAATTTATAATTTGAGGAGATAGGCAACAACCTCTGTTCAAGATGTGAGTGAGGAAGATCAAGCTTGGGAGCTGACAATGTAGGGAGACAAGGTGGGCGAGATGCGAGTAGGAATAACTTGCATGAATATCCCACTAACTAGTAGGTTTACCCCACTAACAATCAGAAAACCAAAAGGGAAAGGGAAAGCATATAGAGGGGATAGTAGTACTTCATTTGTTATAATTGTATGATTATGTGATTATGTTACCCATTATTTGATATAATGTTGTTCTATTTACTTTCATTTTGTCTATTTCAACAAGAAAATATTTTCTATTTAATTTTGTAAATAGAAAATATTTATATTGAAACATAAATTGACATTTGACAACATTAGTAATAAGATAATGAATTAACCTAAGTGCTTCCACTTGTAGAATTACAACAACACCATTAGCTAGTAAGATAAGATAACAACAAAATAATAAGAAAATGAAATAATGTAACATCCTAGTTATTTTCTTTAGAAATTTATTGAGGAATGGTTAATGGGAATATCAAGATTATGACAAACGCAGTTGTGATGAGAATGACTCTATGAGTGAGCACAACCAAAAAAAAAGAAAAAATGAATAGTATTTTGGGCCCGTAGGCTACTTGGACAGTAAATCCTAGATTTGGGACCTAGAAGTGCCCGAAGTTAGGAAAATATGAGAATAAGGTTAGAAATGTATGGGAATGACAATTTTATGCTTAGAATTAATTTTTAGGCAACATTGGTTTAATCGGTACGGATTTACTTGTTCAGGAAGATTTCTGTGCGATTTTAACACCAAAAGATATTTTTAGTCACCACAAATGGTCCAAGCTTATCTTTTAGGACATGTGGAAGACCAAGATTTAATCTTGGAATCCAAGATTGAATCTTAGCCATCCATTTTGCTTTACCACATAAATGATTATTTAAATTCATAATATCTTTCTGCATCCAATACAAAAGAAACAAATCACAAACTTCTCCTCTAAGAAAAACACAACTTCAACCAGCAAGAGAAGGAGAGAACCAGCCACCATTTTTGTTTCTTTGAGCTTCCCTTTGAGTTCCAAGCCCAAAAACTCTAAGCTAGAGTTGTTGAAACATCAAAAGTTCTTCATTAAACTTGTTCTACACCTAATTCTCTACCAATCTAACTGAACAAAATTTCCATTCCTTATCAAAATCTTATCTTGTACCTCACACCTCACTGATATCAGAGGGGTTTGAATTTGGATTGGGAGCTTTGGAAGAAAAGGAAGCAACCTTGGTTAATCTTGAAGCCAAGGAGCTAATAGGTTACTCAAAGTAGGGTTTTTGCCTTCTTTTGTCAATTTTTCTGATCTATTTTTGGGTTAAAATAGGTTTGAAATTTTTGATTGTGTTGGTTGATATTATGTTGAAATTGATGTATTAATTTTGATGGTGGGTTTGGATGGTGTTAGAAAAGGGTTTTTATCAAAGGAAATTGGGACTGGGCTTGAATTCCTAGTTGTCCTATAAGCAGGAATTATGCACGAATTTTCTGGTATAGTTGTGGGTAATTTCATGAGCTATAAAAATTATATGTTGTATTTGACATCTTAACTAACTACATGAATTTTCTTGGGTGTTGATTTTAAAGTTTACTGCTTAAAAAAAATCAAGAAATGAAATATGACTTGATGCGTCTTGGTTGTTGAAACTAAAGCAATAAATTTATCCGAATTTATTATTATAGAAATTGATTGAATTATCCCATAAAATATTTACACGAAGTTATTAACATATTGAAGTATGACTGTAAATTTTATTGTGCCTTTATTCCATCAGTTACTAGGGTTAAAAATTTTGGGAACTCGGGTCTGGACGTGAATTGGTGGCCTTGACCCCAAAATTTGTACATTTTACTGAAGTAGCTATAGAGCTCTGTTGTCCTGAAATTTTTACAGGGTATCCTAGACATATTGAAATGTCATATGAACTTTTTGTGACTCTTTAAATGGCCATTTGATGTGGCAAACAAATGTTGCTATTAGAATGATAAATCTGTCAAAGTGCTGGAATGGTAGTATTGGCTGAAAACTAATAGTGGAATGATATATATTCAAGTGTATGGCATATGAGTACATGCTAGATGTTTTAAATAATTGTTCATGAGATATGAATAAGCCTCTAAAATAATTGAATACTTATATGTGATGCACACATGCCCTTGATAAAAAAAAAAGAGAGAGAGAGAAGTACATGATATAAGTTTATGACAAAAGAGCACATATACATTTCACAAGTGCTTGTTTGAACATATGGGGAAAATAGAGACAAGGCTTAGATGAGATGTAGAGGGAAGGCAAGAATAAGGACTTCTCTAGAAAATTTATGAGTCGTAGACGTATCGCTAGGAATAGAACTGTGTGTGATTCGAAATGGAAAAAATGAAGTCCGATGATCACGAATAGGATGAGCTCATGTCCTAGCAGTCTATTGTCCTCGTGAAATTATTAATTGCAAATACAGCTCTATGTGGAATTAGGCCTTCCCTATGTTGACAAATTGAGGAAAATACATGGAATTAAACATATGGATGCAAATAATAGTACATGATTGATTACAGTGGTGCCATTCTAAGTTCCCATAATCTATATAGTTTAGCATTGATGCTTACGATCTTTATATGAATGATTTATATGCATAAACTCCTTACCTGTATTTTGTATAGTATCTAGGGGAATTACCCTACTAAGAATTTTATAGTATTCTCACCCTTAGCTGTATGTATTCTATTACTTAGATTTTAGATAGACCATCACTTGGTATTCTTCCTTGACTCGCCAATGGGATGGCAGGTACGACCTTGCACTTGACTCTTTGTATGCCGTAGGCTATTCCCAGTTTCGCGTATATATGTTTTTCGACCATTCCTTTAGTACGTTAGTTTTTATAGCAGATTTCCACCTCGCCTTCCCCTAAGACGAAGTGCCTCTCCATATGGCGCGCCCTAATATATTTGAGGTTCCACTTACTCCACCACATCCGCCAGGAGACGCACCCGTTTCTTCATCCTCCTCTTCAGACTTCTGACCTCTCGAGGGCCCACACCCTCGTGGAGGCGACGTCATCGCGCGATGGCCAATGACTTCCTGGAGGAAGAGGCGAGATCTTCTGAGACTGTTGGCATGTACATAGTAGTAGTATAGTGTTAGGGTTTACCAGCCTGCAAACCGATGTACTATTAGTTTTCTTTTACTCCGTTGTACCTATATGACATTTTTGTCGGGCTTAATATTTGAGTAGGTTAGGTATCAAGTAGAGGGACTAGCCTCATTCGCAGAGAAGTTCTTGACTAGTTAGGGGTTGTTTCACGTCTTTTCTTCTATGATGTATATATATCGTAACTAAGGCATGATGTTTATATATGTGAATATGGTTGTAGCAACATATGTATCAAAATTTCTTTATTACTATATTTCGGCTAGTATAGATCAGGAACGTCAGGAATACTCCTAATTACTATATCAAGACTCGAGGAGAATATAGTAATTAGTAGGGTGTTACAAATAACATAAGGCAACAACAAAATAACAAGACAATCAAATTACATGATGCATCACTACGAACTTGAGTCAGGAGCATGTGGACAACGACTATGATGGTGTCCTTCATCACAACAAAGACCAAAACACCGTGGTCCACGAATCTTACGCATATCCATTTCATTTAGGTAGTGAATAGATTTGAGTCGGCCTTTCATTATGCGTTTTAAGAGGGTTAGCGCAAATCCTCAGGCCCATATACAGAGGCCATGTACTTTGATGGCCTACAACCCCAAACTCATTCTTGTACACTTTGCATATGGTAATCATTCTATGTATATCATCAACATAAGCTTTCCAGTCAAGGCAAAAGTTGTTATTCTTAGCTCCATATCCCTTCAGGAAAGCCTTAAGGAAATATGTTTTGAATGACAACATAACCAATCTAAAGAAAATTCTTTGAAGAATGACTAATGTTTATCTTAAGTTTCTTGGAGTAGCGACAAGTTCTATCGTTAGCATAATAAGGCTTATTTTAAGTGAGAATAATTTCACTTTACATGTGCAAGAATACTTTATCCCGTTTTAAGAGATATGAACAAAACGAAAATGATAATTATGTCCAAATGTGAGCTTAAAATGCCTAACAATTTGAAGAAAAGCAATCAGGATAAGAAACCAAGATCTGGACTTCAGAAAGTAGGACGAGACTTCAAAAAGTAGGACGAGACTTCAGAAAAATACACCTGAAATAAAGATATCCATCAAAAAATGAAGCAAAGTGTTCTACTATCTTCAATCATCATACTCGCAATGTTCTAATCATCAACAAGCCATGATTGAAGACAAGAAGACCCAAGAATCATCAAGGAAATGATACCGCAATCAGAAAATTCATTTACAGTGATATGCGCTTTACAAGAAACAGAGGGAATTTTTGAAATTCAAATTTAAATTTGAAAAGTCAAAACCTAACGATTGAACTAGTGTGTCATCTCTTTTGCCATCGTGGTCAACTACCTCAGCTTCTAGAAGAAAGAGTTTATAAATCAAGTTCAGAAAGTAAGAGTAGTTTCTGAAGTAGCACCAGAAACCTCAATCTTGCAATGGCTTCTGAAAGCTCAACAGATAGGCTACTCTTCTATACACAAATGGGTGATCAACACGTGTCACTTGGAGATCTAATTAAGGGCAAAAATCACAAGGAAGACCATCTATAAATAGAGATTATGTGTTTTCAAAGATTGAATATTGATGCTGCACAAAGAGCAAAAACTCTGAAAATTTCTCCTCATCAGCTTGTCGAGTTCATTACATCTAGTAATCATTTTCTTTGGTTGTAAAATTCTTCTTTCTATGTTCCTTTAGCTGATATGTTCTTCCAAGGAAGAATACTTAAAGAAGTCATTCAAGTGTTTCTCATATCTTTCTTTGTAAATCTTAAATAAACTTGAGTGTAGGTTAGTTTGAGTTGCAAACACAAACACAAACCTTTGTATCCTCCATCTAGTAGTGTCGGTGTGAGCTTAGCTTAGAGAGGCTAGTCAAAGACTACTTGCAATGTGATAGTAAAGGTGTTTTACTGGTTTTATTTAGCTTGAAGAGGCTAGTCAAAGACTACTTAGTTCAACTTGAAGAGGCTGGTGAATAACTACTTAGTTTGTGATAATAGGGGTTGTCTACCGGTCACAGGTGAGGCTTAGGAAGGTTAATGTAAAAACTATTCTTGTTCTTTCCCTGTCTAGAAAGGTTTAGTAAAACTCAACGATTGTTAAGAACTGGATGTAGAAGTGTTAGTCGAACCAGTATAAAAACTATCGAGCAGGATATCTTTTCTCCTTCATCTCTTATTTCATTTATGCATTTGATTTATTTACTGTGTTAGTTTTGAAAAACTTTCTTTCATGCGTTTATTTCATATTCAGCAGAAAGTTCACTTTCTAAGTCTTTAACGTTGTTTTCGCTACACTTCAAGCTCACAACTTGATAGTACTTTGATTAAGTTTTCAGGATCTAAGAAGGTAAATAAAAGAAATGCACATGATTCAAGCCCCCCTTTTCGTGTGTATTTTTACCTGCAAGTGGTATCAGAGCTTGGCCTCTAAGGGGTTAAGCATTCTAACGATTGCAGAGGACAAAGATCCGAAGGACAAATGGCATAGAATATTCATATAGCAGAAGGACACTCCATTAATAGACCACCATTCTTTGATGATGGGGATTATGCCTACTGGAAAGATCAAATGGAGTTGTTAATAAAATACACAAGTCTTGACTTATGGGAGATAATACAAGAAAGAGATTTTATTCCAAAGGAGGAGGTTCCAGGAATAGATGATGCATCCTTAACTTCAAGAGAAATCCCTCCGAGTATATGATAGAGCAATACAAGACCAAAGTTCAACTGAACTCAAAAGCTAAGTACCTACTCACGTGTGCATTAAGCAAAGCTGAATATGACAAAATCATTACTTATGACACAATAAAGGAAATATGGGAAAAGCTGCACATGTTGTATAAAGGCACTGATCAAGTGAAGAAACTAAGATCAATATACAGGTTCATCAATATGAGACGTTCAAAATGACAGATAAAGAAAATATTGATGAAATGACCACAAAGTTTATGCATATCATGAACTAAGTAAAGAGGTTAGGCAAAAGATACTCTAACTCTGAAATGGTTAGAAAAATCTTAAGAAGCCTGTAACGCCCCAATTTTTACTGTAATTTTTACTGTCATTAGGAATTACCGAATTACCGTAGGTAAATATTATATAAAATTTGAGACCAAACAATCCTTAATAAAGGAATATAACGTTAGAAGAGAAGTTAGGAGCAATTCGTGCAAGTATTGCAAACCCCAATTTTTTGTACGTGTAAAATGACCAAAATGCCCTGAGGTTATTTTACTCAGAAAATGAGGATCGTGGGCCCCACCCGTCCTCAAGGGGATGTTTTGATGTTAATAAGGGATTGTTTGTGTTATGTGTGTTAATAGAGGAGAAGAATCCTAATTTTGAGTTCCGACGCGAAATGACCAAAACGCCCGCGGTTTTAACTCCGATTTGCGTGCCGACTTAGCCCGAACCTCACTAAAATGTGTTAAAAGGTGTTTTTAAGCCATGATTAACCATTGGTTAAGCTCGGGTGGTCTCGGGCAATTTTTAAGTAAAATGACCGTTTTGCCCTGTCTTGTGAGTTTTACAAATTTTGAGATTTTTGATTTGTCTAACGAAACCTAAGCAATATTAGGCTCAAATTAAAGCTTATTAAATTCTAATTATTAATCTAGAGTCAAAATTATTTATTTAGATTGATTAGAACCTAAAATTGCTTAAAACACCCAAATTGCTTAGTAATTCACTTAAACCCTTAACCGTAAATTCTCTAAATTGCATGAATACCTTGCCTACACCTAAATAATACATGGAACACACAAAATCCTCTTCCACAAGGCTGTAATGCATGAAATTATTGAGTAATAAGTCAGAAAATTATTACACAAAAATCCAAAGAATGAAAACAAAGAATCATGAAAACATGGAAACATGATTCCATGTTTTAAGCCACCAAACAAAATGATTTTCTTCCTTATTTTTTTTCCTCTAATTTTTGGTCAGATTTCTTTCCTTCCTTTGTCCATTTATGAGCTGCAAAATCTCTATAAATAGGCATGCTTGAAGATAGTTTAGATGCTTGTTCATAACTTACACAAATTCTAGTTTTAGGAGCACCAAAAGCTCTCATTTCCTCCTCCTCTTGGCTGAATTCTTTCTTCAAGTTTTCAAGAATATTTTCTTTCATTTCACTCCAAGAAACCAAGTTCTCTTCCTTTCCTTCAAATCAGATTAGGTAGGGAGTTGTTTTTAAGTTTATTTCTATGTTTTGCTAAGTGTTGTTCTTGGTTCAAAATGATGATTTCATGGATTTTCTCTAGTTTTTCCATTTGGTTTTCTTCTTCCTTTTTCTTTAACCAATTCAGCCATATGGCCTAGGTGGGACTAAGATGATGGCTTGATGATGAGGACCTTGAAGGTGGGTTGTGAATCCATCACAAGTTAGGCCTCTAAAGCTTGAAAGTTCCACTTGATGCAAAACTTTAAAGAATGATATTTTTATGATGTTTTTATGATCTTGAGTTTAGAACTTGAAAGATGTATTTCTCACTTTGTCTTGCTAAGATATATATATATTGAATTTGTATTTCTATAAAGTCTTGAAGGAGCTCTAGTAAAGAAATCAAATGAACTTGCATCCATGTTTAAGTTTATGCCTTGCATAATCATGTTTACTTTCTATGTCATCACTAAAATTTCAAGAATGAATAAATGAACTTGCATACTCATGTTTAAATTTCCAAGCTTGCATTTCATGTTTATATTTCAAGTTGTCACTTAATCTCTAAAGATAATAAAGAAGTTGCATCTCATATTTATTTTATGCTCTCACTTTATTTTATAATGGCTAAAAGAATCAACGCATGACATGTTTATTTTTATGTCATCACCTAAAGATCCTAGAGCTCAAAGACTTACCAAGTATCACAAGCAAAGAAATAAGATTATTGGAGTTAAAGAATTAATTCTTTAAGAAGTCTTGAGATTGGAGCTTAAAAAGATGTAATAATAATTCTCTTCTCCCTTCACCGGTCCATGCGGATTACGCCGCTCCTTCTTAAGATTCTCTTCTCCCTCCACTTGGTCCTATGCGGACTACGCCGCTCCAGTTTCTTGCATCATGTTTATATTTCAAGCTCTTGCATCATGTTTAATTTTCAAGTCATCACCTTAAATCTTAAAGATAAAGAAATGGATTTGCATATCATGTTTATAATTCCAAGTTATCACCTTATAATGACAAGATTAAAATGAGGTTGCATAGCATGTTTATGATTCTAAGATATCACATAAATCTCTTAAGCTCAAGACTTGCTCCTTTTATCTTAAGTGAGAATTTTAATTATGAAGATTCTTTCAAGTTTAGCAAAAAGAATTAGTTTCTAAAAGAGTTTTAAAGCTTTGCAAGGATTTACGGAAACTAATATTTTATGTTCACTTAAAATGTGATTTTATACAATTATATGAGGTTCATGATTCGGCTTCTGATATGAGATTATTACCAATGTATGATGATGATTTAATATGTTTAAAGTTGTGATTATTATGTTTATTGATGAGGGAACAATTATATGCAAGTTAGAGAAACTAGCTATATAACAACCGTAAAGCAAGATTTCTAGAACTCTAGATAATGAAATTTATGCAATCTGTCCAGAACCTTTAGTGGCCTTAAGAACCAGATTTTATTATGTTTAGATAAGGGAGAATGATTCATAATTGGGTTAGTAATTAATTTTAGCATCAAAGGAAAGACGGTAACGAGAAAGGGTTAAAAACGCAACTTCTAGCACAAAACCTTAAGAATGACTTACTCTATGCTGCCCCATATAGTCTAATAATGTTCCTAAGGCTTATAATTAATGGTAATGATGGTAATGAATCCCTTAGATGCATAATTAATTAGTTCAATAATTGAGGTTACCCGATTTAGAGTTTTGATTGTTGAGAAAGCTTTCGATAAGAATTGATGATGATGCCTCCTTGATGTTTTAAATGATAAGTCTATGTAGAGATTTGATGCTTTGAATGTCAGATTATATGATGATGTAATGCCTATGAGAATTTGATATTATTGAATGATTTCATGGCTTGCATGTTATAGTTGCTATTGCAAACAATGAGAATGTTCATGCATCTTGATGATTATGATATAACATGCAAAGACTTAAAGGTGACTCAAAATATATGAGGAAATGATCCTTTGGACCCATCAGACTATAGGTGGTGAAAAGGTGATCCTGAGAAAATGATCCTTTGGACCCATCAAACTATAGGTGGTGAAAAGGTGATTCTTGCCCCCTAGTCCGTTCTCTCAAAAGGGTAGAGACGGAATTTTTACTTATCAAAAGGGATAAGTATATGCTAGTGACGACTAGTAAGGTATGAGCTCATAACCTAGATTACTCCCAAAAGGGTGGAGTATAGGGTGGCCCAGGAAAATGATGATGAAAGTAACTTTAAGTCACCTAAGAAACTAAGTAAATGCATTATGTGAATATGATGTTCTACTATGCATAGTATTTATGAGATGATGATGAGAAATATGATGTTCTGCTATGCATAGTATTATGAAATGATGATGAGGAATATGATGTGATTTTATGCATAACTATGTTATTATATATGAAAGGAAAAGTTCATTATAAACATGACATGCTAAGTTTATGATGCATTATAAGACGCATGATTAACGACGAACCTCGGTAAAGTATATTTTCAAACTTAATAAATCAATCTTAGCATGCTCACTATTTCATAATAACCCCGAGGTTCCTGGGGACGATGATGATGACACAATGCATCATGAGGTGAGTACCCTACTGAGATTCTTTTTATAAGTTTCTCACTCCCTCTATTTTTCTTTCCATCTCGTCTTCAGAAAAGGAAAGAGTTCGTGAATCACATTGAGGCTTCACCAGTAGCTGAACTTGATCCTCTAGTTTCACTCGTATATTTCAGATATCTATCCCTATCCCTGGAGTGTTATTACTAGGTGCCATTAATGGATGTCCTTCCATCCATATATTATTTATGTTTTGTTAGATTGCCTACACTTAGTCTTATTCCGTTGGTAGGCAAAATATCTATATGATATGTAATTATGGATGCTATGATGGAGCCAATATATTATGATGTGATGTTTGTAAATTCCTATGTGTCTTTTAAATTTTGCTAAATCATTCACGTTAAGCGCGGCTCACGTTTTCAATTATGTTTTAAAAAAATGGCTCGTAATTTCACTAAGTATTTTCAAAGCATGATTAAGAAACTGAAGCAAAGAGTAAAGTCTAGTAATTAATCAGACTGCCTAGGTGTATTGGGTTAATTATTAGGGTGTTACAAAGCCTCCCTACCAAATGGCTGCGGAGGTCAAGTTCATTACTGAGGCAAAAGACCTTCAAACTCTCAGCCTAGATGCACTCATTGGGTCACTTAAAACTCATGAGGAGTGCTCTCTAAAATGCATGGTGAATCCACCAAGAGCAAGTTCATGGCCTTAAAGTTGTCTAATCAAAAAGCAAGCAAAGCCAAAACAATGAAAGTTTAAAACCTCTAATGAAGAGGAAGAAACCGATGATGAGACGACGAAGGAGATGGAAACGAGCTTTCCATGCGTGAGGAAGATGTCCAAGGCTTGGAGAGGCAAGATGAAAAGAAGAAGGGACATCAATCCCAGGAGGGACAAAAATCAAGGTGAAACCTGAAATGTCACCTACTATAACTATGGGGAAGGCACTTCAAACCAGAATGTCCTAAACTCAAAGGCCCACAAAAGAAGTTCGTGCCTAGGAAGAAGGGATGCTGGCCACCTTAAGCAATCTAGGAAGAAAGAAGGATCAAGATTAGGAGGAGATGAATGTTGCTAACCTAAGCTTCATGGTAGGCTACTCATCAGAAAGTGAACCTGAGGTAAACAACTCAAATCTCTCCTATGAACTATTATCGTTATATGAAGAGTTGCTAGAAGATTCTCAAACTCTTTCTTATCATTATCTCAACCTAAAAAAAGAACATAAGAAGACTATTTTAGAACTTAACATTGCCAAGATAGAAGTTAGAATCTAATGCTTGAAAGAAGAAGTTAAAAGGAGAAAACAAGATTCTAAATATAAAATTCAATACCTTAGAATCTAAAGTTGCAAGTAAAAGTAAAAACACTCAAAGGTTATTTTTGAGCTTCAAAGAACTTCAAAGCTTCTTAAATCTAACCTAGAAAAATGGTGAAAGGATCAAAAAATCTTGATCTGATGCTTGGAAGGTAACGGCATATTTTAAAAAGACCAAGTTAGGATATGAAGAAGAATTTGATGAGAAAGGAAAACCAATTCTCCCCAAGAAAGTAAAGAACAAGGCTTCTTATACTTTCTATTTTAAGAAAGGACATCCACCTGACAAATGCTTTATGAAAAGGAAGTCTATCAAAAAGGTTGGAAGACCTCCTTTTCAAAAGACTAACTCAAAAGGACCCAAGAAAATCTGGGTACCTAAAATAAAAACCGTATTTGTTGTAGGTCGTTTGAGAACACATGTGGAACATGACAACAAGTGGTATATAGACAGTGACTGCTAAGGCACATGTCCAGATCCAAAGGTGGTTTAGAAATTTGCGACCCAAAAGCTCTGGATCAGGAAGTTTGCTGATGGAGGTAAGGCTAAGGTCACATGCATAGGAAATATTGGTAAGGATTATTCTCATTAAATTTCTATGCCTTGCTTATTGATGGTCTGGCTCACAACTTATTAAGTATTAGCTAGTTCCTGACTAAGGTTTTAATGTCTTTTTTAATGCTCATGCATGCAAAATAGTTAGTCCACTTCCGAACAAGTTATTCTTTCTGTAAGAGGCATGATAACATGTATGTGTTATTCTTGGATGATTTGAAAGATCAAGATGTAAAATGTCTCGCATCTTTCACAGATGATAAGTGGTTGTGGCACAAGAAGCTTGGGCATGCTCATATGAAGCTCATTTCTAGCTCTCTCAAAAAGAGATTGTTAAAGGCCTACCCAAAATCAAATTTGACAAGGATTCAACTGATGATTTCTATGAAAAAAGTAAGCAAACCAAAGCTTCTTTCCATAATAAGCATGTGGTGTCAACCACTAGATCACTTGAGCTTTTACACATGGATCTCTTTGGACTAACCAAGACTCCAAGTCTTGTTGGAAAGAGATATTGTCTTGTGACTACTCCAGATTCACATGGGTCATCTTTCTAGCTTCTAAGGATGAGACATTTGAAGATTCAAAGTTTTTGCAAAACATATTTGCATAGAAAATATTCTCAAATCAGCTCTATCAGATCTAATCATGGAGGAGAATTTGAGAATCATATTTTTGAAGAGTTTTGTGAAAAACATGGCATCCTTCACAGTTTTTCCTGCACCTAGAATTTCCCAACAAAATGGAGTTGCAAGAGGAAAAAGAGAATTTACAAGAAATGGCCAGAATAATACTTTTAAAAGTGATTTATCTAAAGGTTTTGGGTAGGATAGTAAACACCTTATGCTAATACAAAACAGAATCTTTCTAAGGTCAATCCTCAAGAAAACTCGCTATAAGCTATGGAGGGGCTAAACCCAACATTTCATATTTGCACATCTTTGGCTCATCATATTTTATTTTTAACACTAGGGATAACTTGCAATGTTTGATCCTAAATCTAATGATGGTATTTTTCTAGGATACTCTTCTGTCTCTAAAGCTTACAAAGTGTACAATAAGAGAATGCTATGTGTTGAATATACTATTCACATCAAGTTTAAGGAGCTCAAGAAGGACTTCGTTAATGATCTTGAAGAACTGAAAGAGAGTCTTGAAAGAATAAGTCTAAAGGGAACTTCTGAGCAGGAAGATGAAAAACAAACCATCAGAAGTAAGCTTCAGAACATAAGCACTTTAGAAAGTTTGCTCAAAACACCAAAGCAATTAGAAAGTAGCATTTCTGAACACAAAGAAGAGCGATTTGAAGATGAAGGGGATGTCTGGAAAACCTCAAAGCCACAAAAACTACAAGCGAGTTTCTATTTTAAAGGTACTTTCTCAAAATAGATCATCCCTTAGAAATATGTCAAATTGTGCTTTCATCTTCACCATCAAACCTGAATGCATTGATGAAGCTTTGAGTGATCAAAGTTAGGTGGATGCTATGCAAGAAGAACTTGACCAATTTGAGAAAAGTAAAGTCTAGTAGACACTTGTTGAAATACCAAAGGGCAAGACCATCATTGGTACAAAGTGAGTGTTCAGGAATAAGCTCGATGAAGTAGGCAAAGTCATTAGGAACAAAGCAAGATTGGTTGAACAAGGTTATAACCAACAAGAGGAAATTGATTATGATGAAACCTTTGCAACCAGGAGCTAGGCTTGAAGCCATCTGAATGCTACTTGCTTTTGTTACCTTCAAGGGATTCATTCTCTACCAAATGGATGTTAAGTCGTATTTCTAAATGGATTCTTCTCTAAGGAAGTTTATGTGAAGCAGCCTCCTAGTTTTGAGAATGAAGACCTTTCCAACCATGTCTTCAAGCTAATGAAGGCTTTCTATGGTTTGAAACAAGCTCCCCAAGTTTGGGATGATAGACTGAGTACCTTCTTGCTAAAGAATGGGTTTAAGAGAGGTAAAGTGATACTACTCTTTTTACTCTTGAACAAGATAATAACTTTCTGATTGTTCAAATATATGTTGATGATATCATATTTGGCGCTACTTATCATTCTCTCGAAAAGTTTTCAAAATTAATGTAGAGTGAATTTGAGATGAGTATGATGGGAACTAAAATTCTTCCTCATTGCAAATAAAACAACAAAAGGTAGGAACCTTGATCCATCAAGAAAAATATACAAAGGAGCTTTTGAACAAATTTAACATGGATCAAGCTAAACCAATGAGCACCCCCATGCATCCATCTCAAATCATTAATACTGATGAGAATGGTGAAAAAGTTTAGAAAGTAATTATCGTGGAATGATTGGTTCACTATTGGACCTTACAGCTAGTAGACCAAACATTCAATTAAGTGTGAGAATTTGTGCTAGATTTCAATCTAACCTAAAGTAATCACATTTAAATGTTGTTAAGAGAATTCTTTAATATTTATCAGGTACTATTAATTCTTGTGGTATGAAAAGGTACTTCTTGTGAGATTATAGGTTATTATGATGATGGCTTCGCTGAGACAGAATTTGGAGAAAAAGCACCAATGGTTGCTGCTATTTATTTGGAAAAAGTCTGATCACATGGTCATGCAAAAAGCATAACACAATTGCTCTCTCTACTGCTGAGCTGAATATGTAGCTTGGAAATTGTTGCACCCAGAATGCTGTGGATAAGGAACCAGCTAGAAGATTATCACTTGAGGTATTTCAAAATCCCTATCTATTGTGATAATATTAGTGCTATTAATCTTGCTAAAAATCCTATCCAGCACTTAGATCCAAGCACATTGATGTTAAATATCATTTTATCCGTGATCATGTTCAAAAAGGAGATGTTGAGTTAATGTTTGTGAATACCGAAGACTAAGTGTCAGATATATTCACAAAGCCATTAGTTGAAGATTGATTTTGTGTTTTGAAAAAGCTTTTAAACTTAAGTGTTATTTAAAATTTGCATAAGCATTCATGCACAAACCATCTCTTGGATACTCTCCCTCTCTCTCCATAGCTCCTAAGCTAAAGCCCAAAGAAAAAATCAGTTGCAAGATCATGCATCAAATTGAAGATCTAAATTATTGTCTACAAGTTCAAAAAGAAGATAGATGGCCAAAAAGAAGAGATGAGGATCAGAAAATGAAGAATATATGGGGTCATAGGTTTTAGTGTATGAAGATGAGCTAATGTTGAGTATGTGGTAGTCTCAAATGGTAGAAAATGAATAGTGAAGCTTAGAAAGAAAGCCCTTCAGAAAGTACTCTCAATAGTCAAAAACCATTATTTCTGAAGAATGATGAAAGGCAGGAAAATTTCCACTCTTTTGAGTTTTCTCTTTCCCATATTGTTTCACCTTTAGTCAATCACGTCACATCACTTAAATAACCCCCTATCCTTACACATCACCTCTTTCTACCTCAACCTCAAACATGCTACCTCAATTGTTTCATCTCTCTCTTACTCCTCTCTGTTATTGCAACCTTCTTCTCTCAAACCCATGTATCCACAACCAAACCACCCTCTACCTTGCTCCTATTCTCACTCAAAATCCTTTCAAGCCTTAACATTTTTTTCTCTACCAATGGCTGAAGGAAAACTTTATTCCGTTACATCACTAACATGGAAACACTTCTCATGTTTGATGAACTTCACCACCAGGAACACTATGCGACCACTTTTTACGGCCTATAGCCCCTGGAAAAGACTTAGACAAGACTGATGGTTCAAGTTCTCACCTTTCTGGAGGTCATCTCCTTCCAAGGATGAGAAGTGTTTCTAAGCTTCTCCAATGTCTTCACTGGATGGTCACCGTTTTCTATTCCTAGTTGGTCCAGGTATTCCAACTCGATGCTGACTTCTTATATAAGGCATTAATATGGAGCTTGTAACACCCTAATATTTAACCCAACATGCCTATGACGTATTAAGATTAATTATTAGTGATTACTTCCTTTTAAACTCATTTGTAAAATTACTTACCAAAAACAGATAAATTTTTTTTTAAACACATAAACCAAAATGCGAGCCATCGAATACTATTATGAGTGAAACGTAAGCGTAGAGAAATTAAACATACAATTAAAAGCAATACAGAACACATTCATCCATAAAAGCAAATGCCATAATATATTAAGAAACATAGTTTAATACATCAACTGAAAGATAGAAATATAAAGTCGTATCTTCATAAGAATGGGCAGAGCTTGTAGGACATAAAACATGAAAAAAAAGTAAACATAGCAACAAGTACAAGGGAGCCCAAAAGATCAAACCCCAGCTATAGCTACCCCTCCCTTGAAAACTACTAGATGTGATCCTTTAGCGACGGGGAAAGGTGTCCTACGAACTGCCTCGAGCTCAGCGTGGCCCACGAGAGGGGTGTGGGCATGTAGAGCGGGGAAGACATGGCCTCTCGGATGGCCTCTCGAGCTATCGCACTGCCAGCCTCGGCGGTAACAATGTCCTCACTACCCTAACCACGTCCATGGGCACCAGGGAGCAGACCTCCGAGTATAGGCAGGAAAATCCTACAAGCCGACCCCAATGCGAGGTATGAGCGGACGTACTCCAAGTAGTCTCAACCGCGAGGATGATGGACGGACGCAGCTCGTCGTAGGGTCCAGTCCTCTCGAAAATTAGGTCGCCATACGGTGAGGTAGGAGTGAAGCGAAGCTGGAAACTGACGCGGGGCGTCCCATGTACACAAAAATGCGGATAGCACAACGACCCTCAAAATGATATGACTGGTGCTGGGTCGTAGTGCACCTCCCAACTATCAATGAAGTTCACGAACGCCGCATCGGAATATAAAGACGTAACGGGAAAAGAAGAAAGGGGTGAGAATCTTGCTAAAGAATTCTTAGGAAACCTCCTATTCTAATGTCATCATTAATGTCCCCAGGAACCTTGGGTTTATTATGAAAAGGTGTAACATGCAAAGGTTCATTATGAGGTTTTATAAAAGTAATTATCCAAGGTCTATATCTTTTATGATGAATCTTAATGCATGTATGCAACATAGCAAAACATGAATGCATGGCAATACTTTATGCAGCAAACCAATAAAACATGTCATCAATATTCCATCATCATATAAGTGGCATATACTTCTCATGAAAACCTTTCTCTTTCATAAGCAAGATACTTCACATCTTTTTCTCGTTTCTCAAACTTGTGACATCAAGGTATCAAAAATAGTAAGACCCCTAAAACTAGACTATGAGCTCATACCTTAACTAGTCGTCACTAGTTCTACTTATCCTCTTGATAAGCATAATATAATCACAATAATCCTAACTTAGAGTAGTAACCGCACCCTAAAAGTTGTGACATCAAGGTATCAAAATAGTAAAAACTAGGCTATGAGCTCATACCTCAACTAGTCATCACTAGTTCTTACTTATCCTCTTGATAAGCATAATATAATCACAATAATCCCGACTCCAGAGTACGGTAGGGGCCTAAGGATCACCCATCATGAGACTTTTTCCTTCTCGAAACGCATCAACTGGTTAAGACCATGACTTTGTCCACTTTGCAGGCTAATGTCGATGCCCTTATAGTTTTACCTTCTCTCATTAGCAGGAGAAGTATGTCTGAATCTGAAACGCATCATTAGTTAAGGCCAGTGACTTTGTCTTTGGTATGGCTTGGTGTCCATATCCCTCATGGGTTTACTTTCTCCGTAGCAGGAGAAATGTGTCTCGGCATATCACATATAAAATCTTTCATTTCAAAACTTCTTTTAAGTCCCTCAATTTGACGGAAATCCAGGAGATGAGTTGTATCCGAATTTCCTCAAATTTGAGTCATGCCACATAACTTATTCAACTCATGCCATCTTATTCAATATCTCAATCAATCAAATCTTCAAAAGCTATATAAACATATTCATTCATTCCATCATCATTTCATATCCATATGCACATCAATCATAGCATGCCGTATTATCACATCAATCACATCATAAGTTCACACAATCTCATGCACATAACATTAATACGTTTAGTATAACATAAACACTCGTTCACTTGGTCACTTACTCACATTATGTCTCCTACCTTGCAATGTCTTATGCCTTGACCTTTAGGGTCTTAATCTTGTGTTTCGATTATCCTAATGCTCATTATAAACATCAAATACACCTAAAGGATTATTACTTGTAGTTTTCTCTAATTTTTATGCTCTCTAACTCTTTCAAACAGCATTGCATAAATTAATCGCCATGATTATTATTCGATTATGGGGTTCTAGAATCTACGTCTTTGACCCTTTCTAAGTTCCGTCTTCGCCTAAGGCTCTATATTCAATTCCTAAACCAATTATTAGGGATTCCTACACATATCCACTAATTATAAACCATTTTCCTTAAGTTCAATTATGCTGGAACAGAATTTGTATCTCTTGTGTCTAAGTGTTCTAGAATTCTCATTTTAAGTCCTTTCTAGTTACTTGTTCTTTCCTAACTTCCCTAAATCGTTCCTTGCTTCACTCAAACATAATTTTACACATTTTAACACCATAAAATAGAATTAATATAGTGGCCAAACAACCAAGGCAGAACGAATAGATATAGCTCACATAATCACATAATTTCATGATTTAAATGCATATAAGTTGCTAGTTTTCTCTTGGGAAATTTAGGAACTCAAAACTCTTTTAGAAACCAATTTATCTCATTACAATCATGTAAATTTAGGTGAGGTCAGTAGCTAAATTATTTTGTTCATGAAATAGATTTAAAACACAAAATCTTATTCACAATGTTCTTTAAGTTCACCTAAGCTTAGAAAAATTCCAAGACATAGGCTATGGGCACTTATGATTAGATAAACTCATATCAAGTCCATCATCATCATCACAAGGCCGAAATGGCATTCTTGAGATGCCTCCATTTCTAAAACTTTATGTAGGATACTTGGGCAAGTCTTTGAGCTCTAGAGTATTTAGGTGATGACATAAACATAAACATGCTATGCACTTTATTTTACTCTTCATTATAAAGTAAAGTGAGAGCATAAAATAAATATGAGATGCAACCTCATTATTATCTTTAAAGATTAAGTGATGACTTGAAATATAAACATGAAATGCAAGCTTGGAAATTTAAACATGATAATGCAAGTTCATTTGTTTATTCTTGAGAGCTTAGTGATGGCATCAAAATAAACATGATATGCAAGGCATAAACTTAAACATGAGTGCAAGTTTGTTTTATCTTAACTAGAGCTCTTGCAAGACTTTAGAGGAACATCACAACCTTAACCCAATATGTATCTTAACAACATAAAGTGAGCTTTAGAGTTCTTAGCACCAAGTCTTCAAAGAAGTCTTTGGTTTGAACTTCATCATCAAGCTCAAGAAAATGGACTAAGAAATAAACATCAACACTTTATCAAACAAACATAAAAGAACTACTCATATTCTTTATTTTATTGCTCATGGGCTTCAATCTAGAGTAAACTCTTAGAACGGCCGACCAACTTTAAGGTTGGCAAGGGTAAGCTTAGAGCTCTTTGAAAACATATGATTAATTTTCTTAACAAAACTTTTAGTGATCTACTTAACATTTTTATCAAACTTTGTTCAAAGAAAGGAATGGAAACCGAAATCTTAATGAGGAAAAGGAAATGAAAACGAAATCCTTAAGCAAGGAAAAGGAAAGAAACCAAAAGCATATATGGTCCAAGACCAAGTTTTCAAGCTTTAGAGGTTTCTCACATGGCATCACAAGACCATTATCTTGAAACCTCATCATCAAGCCAAAGTTTTTTTCATCAAAGGGCCCTAAGGCCGAAATGAAAAAGGAAGGAAAAGAGCTTTGAAAACCAAGAGAAAACTAGAACTTTTCTTAAAGAAAGCAAGGAAAACTTTGAAAATAAACCCCTACCAAATGAAGTCTTGAAAGAGATGAAAGAAAGCTTATGTTCTTGATGAAATGAGAAGACAAAATCTTCTCTTGGATGGTGATGTAAATTCGGCCAAGGGAAGATCACAAGGAAGATGGATTTTCCTTGAAAGAGTAAGCTTGGAAATGGAAAGGTTTGGTGTTTGAGAGGTGGTTTGAGGTGGGGAGTGGTGGTTCAAGGTTGTTTGTGGTGGTTTGTGGTGGTGGAAAGGTTTCTTTGATGGTGGAGGAAGAAGAACAAGATGAAGAGAATTTGAGAAGAAAAGAGAGAAAATTGCAAGAAAGCTTAACTTGGCAAATGATTTAAAGTGTAACCAAGTTCACTAAATCTTGATATTTATAGAAAAATGAAACAATGGAGGCTGATTTGGGGGAGGAGAAAATATCTTCAAAAGCTTGTTATTCAAAGGCATGGTTGGAGGTATGGCTAGGTATGGGCAAGGCATGGCTTAAGGCATGGTCTTTGAAGTGAAACAAAATCAACATGTGACATAATACAAGGGTATGTATTTGGCCAGATTTCCAGCCAAGGGGAGAAGAAATTGTTCATGTAATTGTGGTTTAATGATGTGTTTAGGTGTTTCTTTGATTAAGGTTTTGATTAGGAGTTTGTAAGAAAGTGTTTTGGTGAGGTAATGGTTGATTAAGGTTGATTTAGGGGGTGGTCTTGCTAGATTAACAAATTAAAAACCATTTTCTAGTCAAATTAAATTATAGACAAATTCCTTGATTTAAGGAATTGGAGAGAGAAATTACTATTCAAGATTCCATGACTAGGAATCTTGAATCAAAGAATGAAATTAGAGTTTAACTAAGCAATCTTAGGTTCTAATTAACCTTAATAAATTATTTTGACTCTAGATTAATTATCGAAATAAATTAATCTTCGATTAGAGCCTAATATTGCTTAGGTTTGGCTAATTACGTCATTAGGCTCACTACACTATTCTAGGGGCAAAATGGTAATTTTACACTAAAACTGCAAGGACCTCCCAGCCGACTAACCATCAAAAACCACTCATAAACATCATTCCGAACTTTTGGAAAGTTCTGCTCAAACGTACCTTTACCGCGTAAAATGCAGGGGTATTTTGGTCATTTTGAGCCGAAAGTTTGAAAACGAGATTTTCACCTTGGATATCAAATATTGTAGATATAATTCCCTTCAAATATTGAGTTGACCCATTGAGGAGTTGGTACACCCTTTTTTTAAAAATGACCTCAGGGCATTTTGGTCATTTGTACTAAAGAGAAAATCCGTTCAGAAGCATAACCGACC
This sequence comes from Dalbergia oliveri, assembly GCA_030441495.1. Lineage (NCBI taxonomy): Eukaryota > Viridiplantae > Streptophyta > Magnoliopsida > Fabales > Fabaceae > Dalbergia > Dalbergia oliveri. Next base: position 5,671,760 of record JAMLFY010000010.1, read on the forward strand.
TTTCCAACATCATCCATGCTCCTAACGAAGTGTCAGGTGCTCATTTGAGGAGAACTGGTTTATAACCCTGGGTGTCACAGGAGAAAGGTATCAGAGTACTCATGGACTCTCCTAACATCAACCTCAGATAACCACTACTATATTAAATTCCAAAGCTCGTCAAATCTTCACCCTAATCCATTTTCTCTTCTTCCATGTTGGAAGCACGCATCTACTGTTGGGATGGACTACATGCTATTGTTTTGTCTGTTGGCAAAAAGAAAGGTAAACTTGCCAAGACCAATCTTTGACTACATGTTGAATGTCATCTCTCCACAAAAAAAAAGAAGAAATGTTGTTGTTCCTTATGGGATTTTGCTGGCCAAGATCTTTGAATACTTGCATTACCCACTACCAAATGAGTGGTATGAGTATATGGAAAGTCCTGTATACTTTCAACTCCTTCAAAACCCTAAAGAGACCTACCAATGCTGCAACATTATATCAGGAAATGAAGTCTGAGAATAAGAGGTGTAGCTCTTGAAAAGGCATGGAGAGAATGAGGGAAGCGAAGAAAAGAAGAATCATACTTTGAAGACATTTCAATGAGAGTAAAAAGCCTGAAATAATTATCATGGGGGCTCACCCTGTAGATCATGCATAGCGTCAAGTTTTGAGAATGAGACAAGCTTAGGGTCTTCTGATTCGGAATCTACTTCTAAGGAAAAGATATCCTCAAAGAATGAGTCTTCAGAAGGCAACTTTAAGAAGAGCTCACCTCAAGTAAATGCTCCTTTCCTCGATCTAGTTATTCCTAAACCATTTCCAGCTAAGATGCTAAGCCCTCTTCAAGCCAAACCCACACCAGGGGCATAGCCAAGCTTCACTAAAGTGCAAATGCTATTGTGAGAACAACACCTCATCAACAATCGTTGGATTAGATGGAAGCGTTATCACGATGACATGAAGTGCTTCTGTTATAATACTTCGTGAAGTTAAGCGCCAGGGCTAATGATGGTGTTCCTAAATTACAGCACAACTCTTTTTGTTGGTAACAAAAGGGGAAGAAATAGAAAGAAAATCTTGTGCTGAGAAAAACAGGGGAATATGCTTTGAAAGGGAGAAAATTCAGAGATCATCCTGCGTTTCTTTCTGTTTTTGTTTTTGTTACTAGTTTTTTTTCTTTTGGTTAGCAGTTGTTGTTTGTTTCAAATTCAAGTTTTTGCTTATGTTCTATCTCTCTCTCTCTAACTTATGCTCTGATACATCCTTTTATAGTTTGCTCGCTTGATTACATATATATATCTTGTTTGATCTGATATATGCTATGCCCATGCCATGTAACACATATGCGCTTAATGCTATATATATATATATATATATATATATATGAATATTTTAATACATGATGTATTGATGCTCTATTACATGTCATACATATATCATGTGCAAACTTATTTGAAAATCATGACATTTGTTTTAACCTCTGTTTTACAAAAATCCTTGCTTTGACATCTATGTGAAGAGCTCTTCATATATGCTCATTATTTTGGGCTCTTTCTTTGACTCAATTGGGAGTAATTCCTATTGAGCTTTAGAAACCTAAAACAATGTATACTATTTCTTGTTAAGGTTTCTTTAAGCATTAGAAACTGCATAAGTATTATCTTTCGCTTTGTTTGCTCAAAATGCTTTATTACACCTCTCACATAAACATGAGCATCGGTTTCGAAAATAAGTTTGGATAAAGGAGTGTTGAATAAGGAAATAAATTAAGAGAAAATATCACAAGTATTACTTGTTAGCTAGTCATGCACGTGGATCTTCAAAGCGTTTTATGACTAAAAATCAAGCTTGGTTGTGTAAAAAGGACTTAAGCGATGAAATCGTTTTAATATCACTCTTATACATCTCAGACAAAATTCTAAGTGAGTTTAGAAGGTTCCTTTACAACCAAAACCTCTAGATTTAAGTCACTTAAGGCTAAAATGTTTTTGAACATATCCATATCATGCCTTAAAAAAGAACTTCCTGAAACCTACAGCCTATGATGTACTGAAAGAATACCTATTATCATGACATATTCAATTCTATTTCTTTCAACATCTCTTCAAAAGATTTTCTTCAAATTGGTTTGTCATCTTTAAAAAGGGGAGATTGTTAGCTCCAAAACCCTTCAGAAAGCCTTAAGGAAATATGCTTTGAATTACAACATAACCAATCTAAAGAAAATTCTTTGAAGAATGACTAATATTTATCTTGAGTTTCTTGGAGTAGTGACAAGTTCTATCGTTGGCATAATAAGGCTTATTTTAAGTAAGAATAATTTCACTTTATATGTGCAAGTATGCTTTACCTCATTTTAATATATATGAACAAAATGAAAGTGATAATTATGTCCAAATGCGAGCTTAAACATGGGCTCACCCCCATGGCTCGCCTCTAGAATCCAACTAAACAATTGCTCCTTGATTAACAACACACATTGCCATACACCATTGTGGAGATCTTCAATGAGCTTTCCAACCACCGAAAACTTTTTCAATTGCCTTGTGCTTCGCGCCCATGCTTTTCGATATGTTATCATGCAGCCTAACCAAGAATGAACCTCTGCAATGACAAACTTTATTTAAATAGATGGATTGGAATTTAGCAATGGCTCTATTAATTGTGCAATCATGTCAGAATCTAACTTTGAGTGGTCCTGATTGCCTAGACCTCGTGCAAGTGTGCGGTCCGTTGTACTTCCTGATTTCCCAACAATCCTTATTCTTCCTAAAACTAGCCCTTAGAAGCCACAACAGTCCTGCCCATATTGTACACATTTATAGTAAAACGTCTTTGGTTCTTACTCTTCAACTTTGTAATCTGCTCTTTTGCTATATTTCTTAACCGCCTTAATTACTGCCTTTCTATTGTTAAATTTCATTCCAATAAAGAATTCAACATTGATAACAAGAGCCCTACCAAGCACCAATATTAAACAATAAAAACAATAAGAATAATAAAAAACAAATGGAAAAAAAATAAATCTATAAAATTTTTTCACACCTTAGGTAACAAATTTTAAATTAATTCTAGAATTAGTAGTACATACCCATGTTTTGAAACTATGAAAACTTAGGAACATTCATAGCTTCAAAATCTAATGCATGCATGAAAGGTAACTCATTGTTTAGATATTGCCTGTCCACCATGTTTGGCATATCCTCTTCATCCCAGCATCATTCACATCATCATCATCATTATCATTGCCGCTTTCATATTCTTCTTCATCACTTTTTTCCTATACCATTTCTCTTTCTTCAAATGTGCTCAACTCATATGCTATATTCTAAGCAACGCTTCTTTGAATTCAACGTACAATTCAAGGGCATGATTGTTTGGCTGGTGCGTTGATGTATGTGAAACATCTGTTGAATGCTATCGTCATTAATAATTAGAATTTTTTGAAAGTTTATGAAGCCACCAAAAATCGAGGATAGACATCTGTATTTTATATATGTCACTTGCTTTTGAGTGTTTGGATTTATAGATTAGCAAAGAGCATTCTCTAGCTTCGCAAATAAGAAAGTGCATGGAATAAAAATATTCCTGGACTCTCACATGTAAAAAATACACCATCATTTGGATTTGTAAATACACGACCATTATAATATACTACTATCATAACATTACTCATTTTTCCTCACTCAATTTTTTTCGTTCTATTACAAGGTGGGGATGGGAGGGAGAATGAGAGACTACAAGCATAAAGAAAATTGAAGGAAGTTATTGAGTGTAATAGATAACAAAGTATAGGAGAGTGGGTTGGTAAAAATTTATGTGTTTGAGATAAATTTATATAGAGATGCAATAGTTTAAAATTCTACGAGTTTCTCGTGGAAATCATCCTCTCATCACTTCGAAATGACCACTCAGAGATAGTTCTTAGTTAAAATTGATTTAATGTTCCAGCAAATCCATTCTAGGGTGACCTTTGGCTCCTTTTTGGTTACATAAATTACATGATATAAAATATAAAGCATAAAAAAACTTCAAGAACCTGGCATTGATAATAGAACAGACAAATAAAATGAACTGTTGTCTCAACATAATCCGCTAGCGGATTCCTTTTCTTTCTTTTTAGGTTTTGTTGTGCTTTAATCCGCATTAGCAAATTCTTTGCCTTTAAGCTTTTTTTTTTTTTTTTGGTTTTATGTGCCAATATTCGCAAGGAGCGAATAGTTTTGCCACTCCCCCCTATAATTTCCCTGGAAACATAATATGTGTGTTTTGGTCGGTCCAATTCCATATGCAAAACATTGACCCACAACTATCTTAATCTAAATTCTTTTGGATTGCTTTTACTGCTTCTTTTTTTGTTTTCTTTTTTAGTTAGGGATTGCTTTTACTTTACTTTATTGTTTTTTCTTTTGGTAATGGTAGATAATTTTATTTTTTGTTGGATCTTTGACTTTCTTTTCGATGGGATTTTTTGTAAACAAATTTTTATTTTAGATATATATATAAGTATATGAATTTTTAAAATATTAAAATATTATTTAATTAATTATGTTATTTTATTATATTTATTTAAATTTTAATTTTTTATATATTTATTTAGTTAAATTTGGTTCAATCGGAACCTATCAATGAAATTATTAACCCACTAATCCACTTTAAGAGATAATTGTTGAATCAGTTTTAAAACTATGTTTAATCAGTTCAATGATTTTTTTTTTTGGTGATTTACAAGTTTTACAGAATTTTCAAATTTTAATTATTATTGTATAAATTGATTAGACTGGTATCTCAGTTTAATCGGTTGAACCGACAGTCCGATTAATTTTCAGAACATTGCTAATAAGACCCGCTGGTATTAATGTATCTGATATATGGACTTATAAATACACAAGCAAAAGAGACATTAATTTTAAATCGGAGATTATAAAAAGCAGCATCAATACGGGCAATAAATAATCAAACGGCGTCGTTTCATCCATTTGTGAGTGAAAATCCTCCCCGAGGAACGACGGCGAGCCAGCCACAGAAGGCGCTGGTCGAAATATCGTACCATCAAAGAAAGGTACACAAAAATCCTTTTGTCTTTTCGCAAGAACCCAAAACTTCCATCGTGTCAGACATTCAAACACACACGTCACATTACCCATTTGGAAATACCATCACACTAACATTACCAGCTACACGTTCTCCAGATTCACTCCCATAATTAATTAGTATAGTAAATCAGAGACAATTTGTTGAACTGCACAATTGTTGAATAGTATATTACAAATTACAGCACCCCTTATCCCATATCTCATATATATTTGAATACTATAAATACAAAACCGCAGACCTCCCGATTTTGACTTCACCACAACAAAGCTGCGAGCTGGAGATCACAGACATGAAATTCAGATCTTCAAGTTTCTGGCCATGAAAAATACTTGAGCTCCAGAATGGCGAAATTATCGAATTTGCTTGTTGCGGCGGTGGTGGTGGTGGTGGGAATTGCGTGCATTGGCGGTGGGGAAGCGGCGAGGAGGAGGGTGCATACGCTGTTCTCGGTGGAGTGCCAGAACTACTTCGACTGGCAGACGGTGGGGCTGATGAACAGTTACAGGAAGGCCAAGCAGCCTGGGCCTATTACCCGCCTACTCAGTTGCACTGACGAGGAGAAGAAGAGCTACAGAGGGATGCATTTGGCGCAACCTTTGAGGTCCCTTCTATGAGCAGGCACCCCAGAACTGGTGACTGGTAAAGGAAAAAATAATTAAAAAAAAAACCATATATCTATTTATCATATCAAGGAAGCATTCATTTATTTTACCAATATTACCGCTGGTGTAATTAATTGTATTCATTTGCTTTAATTAATCAGATTTACTGATTTTTGTTTCTTAATTGGAGCAATTTTGTCCGCTTACACAACTTTATACTATTGTCAAGATTCATTTATTATTTTCTTATTGTTTTCTTAGTACATATATTGTTTTTTTTTTTTGGCTGATGGAGTGAAACAGAGGGAGTAGGGTATTTTTGAGTTTGGGTTGTGAAATTTACTAATGTGGATTGGTTGATGTTGTTTTGTTGAGAAGTGATGCTAATGATGCCATTGACTTTGGTTATGTTATGATTGATTGGCGAGTGCTGGGTACTGGCACTTTTTTTTTTTCGGAACCTTGCATGATGATGTGTTGCTGTGTGTAGTTATGTAGCCAGTGGCAACTGCTGCTGTTGTTCTTTTTCTTAGGCATGTCAAGGGTATGGGAGGTGTTAGTTCTTGAAGCGGATTCTGGGTACCGGTGGCAGCTAAATTGTTTCTTTGAATATAGGTATGGGTTTGTGTTTGTAAAAGCTTTTGATTGGTAGAATATCTGCTTGTTTGTTTATAAGTGCTTCTCTGGGTATTGATGACTTAAGAGGTTGGCAAGAAGTTTGTTGATGTCTCTTTTAAAATATGTTACACAACGATGTCCAGTTTTCCAGATAAGTAAGGATCTCTGAGCTTGCGCTTTGCAGCTATTACTGAGATAAGTGATTGTGCTGATATTGCTTCATAATGGAAGTGTTTTTGCTTGTACTTGTGGTATTGTGTAAAGTTTTGTTCTCTTTGATGTCGTCCCTTTATGTGTTTTGAATTTTAGCACCTCAGTTTGCAAAATTAGACACATGCATACCTCATTGCAAATGCAGACTAATTTTCCCATCATAGGAGCATTAGATAAATATTGTCGACTATGCAGGTACCCTGCAATAAACAAACCTGCTGGGGTTTTGCACTGGCTCAAACATAGTAAAGATGCAGAAAATGTTGATTGGGTTGTCATTCTGGATGCAGACATGATAATCAGAGGCCCGATTTTACCTTGGGAACTTGGTGCAGAGAAAGGAAGACCTGTTGCAGCATATTATGGGTATTCTCTAATTTCTTTCTCATTTCTCGTTCTCTTTATTCACTCCCTTTCCTTTTCTAGATATTCATCTGCTTCTACAAGTTGCAGATATTTGTGGAAGGATGGTGATGATGATGGACTAGTACATCTTCACATTTGGCAATACACAAATTATAACAATATCAGAGTTTTTGGATGCCTAGGCCTTTTATATATATCATATCTTTAATGTTTTCACTTGGCATTATGCATAAGAGAATAGAAGCTTGGTTAAAGCGCAAGCTAGAGTGCTGGGCCTGAAATTATGAATCGCAATTAAATATCTTGAAGAAGTACATATGTCTTTTATTTTATACAGTGTTACTTTCTCTGGCTCCACACTTGAAACTTGCTACATTCCAAAATTCTTTCTCCAGGTACTTAAGAGGTTGTGACAATATTTTGGCTCAACTGCACACAAAACACCCAGAACTCTGTGACAAAGTTGGTGGCCTTTTGGCCTTTCATATAGATGACCTACGAGCTTTTGCACCCTTGTGGCTTTCAAAAACAGAAGAAGTACGGGAAGATAAGGCACACTGGGCAACAAACATAACTGGTGACATCTATGGGAAAGGATGGATCAGTGAGATGTATGGCTACTCTTTTGGTGCTGCTGAAGTGAGTTCAAATTTCAATGCCTTAAAATGGTTCTTTTATTGATATTATACTTAAAATGGCAATTGATTTGTAGTGCTTGACTATTCAACTTTTGCTAATTGTTTCGTCTGTTTCCTTTTTCTTCTTGCTATCTACGCCATTGGGTTCTCCCTTGTTGTTCACAGATTGGACTTCGGCACAAGATCAATGATAACTTGATGATCTACCCAGGTTATGTTCCTCGAGAGGGAATTGAACCAATTCTTCTTCACTATGGGCTGCCATTTAGTGTAGGGAATTGGTCATTTAATAAACTGGCTCACCATGAAGATGGAATTGTTTATGAATGTGGCCGGCTTTCCAGAACCCCCTTATCCCAGAGAGGTATGTAAACAAGCATACCTGTAGGAGGAAACTTGTTTGTCGTGGTAGAGAAACAGACTAAGTCTTTTAAGCCTAATATATTGAATATATCCACATAAATATGGTATCCATTTTACCAAGTTTTACTGAAACTGCAAAGTTTCTTATGCAGGTAAGGCAGTTGGAACTTGACCCTAATCAAAGGCGAGGGCTATTTCTAAGTATAGAGTGCATAAATATTATAAATGAAGGTCTTCTATTACAGCATGCGGCAAATGGTTGCCCTAAACCTGCTTGGTCTAAATATCTTAGTTTTTTAAAAAGCAAAGCCTTTGCTGAACTAACTCAGCCAAAATATGTAACCCCTGCTACTTTACAAATGATGGAGGATGCCAAAGGAGATGATGTTGATCGTGTTGCTGGAAAGCCATATGCTAAAATCCATACGGTGTTTTCCACAGAATGCACCACATACTTTGATTGGCAGACTGTAGGACTTATGCATAGTTTCCGCAGGAGTGGACAGCCAGGAAATATCACTAGACTTCTCAGCTGCACTGATGAGGACTTAAAGCAATATAAGGGCCATGATCTGGCTCCTACCCATTATGTTCCCTCTATGAGCCGACATCCGTTAACAGGAGATTGGTAATTGTCTTCGTGTCTCTGTGTTTCAATTTAAATTATATTATTCTAACTTCTGTAGTTAGTTGCTTGTCATTTCTGAACTGACATTTACACCTTTCTCTGTTGGACAAAGTGGTCAACATTAGTAGCTGCAAAATCAGGCATGAAACAAGCAAAAGATTAACTTTTGTGTTGAAGATTATTAAAGCTAATTTAGATAAAGATATCTTGACGAGCTCATCTCTGCAATTAATGATTATGTTTAAATTGTATCTGAAACTAAGTATGCTGTGATGATGGTTGATTTCTTTTTCTTTTTCAATTTTGTTTATATCTCTCATTGCAGCTGCTAGTTAATCTGTGTGATTGCTAACTTGGAAATCAAATCATGTGTTTTTATCATTATTCTTAGTATGCTCTCTAACTCTTAATGTCTTAATTCCAGACATATCCAGTCAACATTATTCCCCCATTGAAATAGGTGAACCATTCAATATCCAACATCGTGAACTGCTTCATGTGATAATTATCTATTGTGCTTGATTTTGTTGTTCTAAATTAAGGTTCGGGGTTAGTCTATTGGTGTTAGGGGAGACTCACATTTTGTTCCAAATAATCTTCATTTATTTATTTAGTACAATAGAACTGCTGATACTTTCCTTTATGTTTGATTTTTTCCTGCTTAAATGATATACAAGATACCATGTGATGTGCCTTAACTCTTAGTGTGCAGTTATTGAGAGCCTACCACTTTTAAATGGTTCACTTGGCTGAATGATTTAGACTATTGGCAAAACATGATTTTCTGTCTGTTTTGTACTTTTGTTTTAGGTATCCAGCAATAAATAAACCAGCTGCAGTACTTCACTGGCTTAATCATGCAAATATTGATGCTGAGTTCATAGTGATTCTTGATGCTGATATGATCATGAGAGGCCCAATTACACCGTGGGAATTCAAAGCTGCTCGTGGCCATCCAGTTTCAACTCCATATGAGTAAGCATGGTGAATTTGATTCATATTTATGATACCTGTTAATGTTGTTAATGTAAATGCCATGTTGATGGCTGCAGTTTGCATGAATGCATTCGTACATGTTCTATGATGGCTCATTTGCAGTTTTTATTAATGGTAGCTACCTTATTGGCTGTGACAATGAGCTTGCCAAATTACATACTAGCCATCCGAGGCTTGCGACAAGGTTGGTGGTGTAATCATAATGCATATAGAAGATCTCCGGAAATTCGCTTTGCTATGGCTGCATAAAACTGAGGAGGTCCGAGCTGATCGAGCTCATTATGGAAGAAATATAACAGGAGACATATATGAATCTGGTTGGATTAGTGAGATGTACGGCTACTCATTTGGTGCGGCAGAGGTATTTCATTTTTACATTCTTGTCATGCATACTTTGCATACCTGTTCATATGATTATGGGCTCCATAGTGTTAAAAATATAACCCATTTCAGTTCCAGCCCTTGCTCCATAAGCCTTTGCATCATTTTTCAATTGATTCTGTACTTTGGCTCCTGGCCAGAGGTGTCCTAGGTCATTTGCAAGCTACATGCTGTGTGACCTTTGTTACCTTTCACCAAGACAAATATGAGATATGAACCTTTTTGCCTCTCTCCTTTCAATTGAGTGGATATTGCTCCTTCTTTGAGATCTTCTATGTGAACAAAACAAGCACATTTCAAGTTTCAATAGTAGCTTCTTTGAATCTATTTGTTTAAGTAATTTTGCTTTTGTGACTATGATCTTTTCTGCAAACACTAGTGAAGCACACACTAGTAAGGAAAACATGAATTGAACTTGGGGTTTATTTTTTGGACTGGAAGAAACATAAAACATGCAAACAATACACAGACGCGGGCGCATGCATGCACGCACACATAGATATGTATGCACGTATGTAGATTTACTTTGGATTGACTGGGAGGACAAGAGTGGATCTCCAACAAAAAGCCATAAATTAAAGCGCAAATCAACAGACCCTTTATTTTAATCTTGTAGAAGGAACTTATGCCCATTTATCTAGAGAGGATATGCTGCACCAACTCAAAACAATTATCTCCTCCTGCTTTTCAAATCGCAATGTGGTCTAGGGATTGGTAAATGACTGTAGCCATAATTCCTAGACCCATGGGTGACAGGTGCTCCTGATAGATAGCCAGGTTCCTTGCTGTAGGCTTTTCTTATCATCAATTCTTTGAATTTCTTGTGTAATTTAAGAAAATCTTTATACTATAGTTGAATCTGTCTCCTTTTTCTTTGTCAAACAGAAGAAGAAGCATAGTAGTTATAGGCACAGGGGCCCATAAAGAAATAAAAACCCTAGTTTCTAGTGGTATTTTCATGCAGCTTAATCCCAATCATTGGTTTGGGAATAGGGGGCAATAACAGAATGCACATCAAAGGATTAGAAATTTAATACAACCTCACATGATATATAACACATGTACTTGGCATGCTTTGTCACTCATACCTTGACTAGTCCTTTTGTACCAACTTATGCTTCTCTTTTATTGGCTTGTTTGTACTTAGTTATATGATAGAACTTGCTTCGGGCAACCGTCACTCTATAACAGTTATGCTCTAGTGTATGCAATTTAAGTAAAGCCTTTCCCTTTATCAGCCTTTTCCTTTTGTCAGCAGAAAAGATTTTTTTCTTTTTAATTTGTTTCAAGTAAGGGTTGTGCTGAAAATGTAAAATCTTGGTCTGCTGGTGGCTGTACCTGAGGGTCATCTCTGCCTAAACTGCCCCCTATGTATAAATGATTCTCAAGTAATCAATTCCCCTCAAGCTTTTTAGATGTTTCATCTCTTATCTATTTTCTATGTAGGGGTTTTTCTGGCACAGTTTCTGTGTAGGTCTGCTTTGTACATCTGAACTTATGTCTTGCCTGAATGAATTGGACATAAGTATGATTTTGTTGTTTAGCTCTCTATGTAAATGTGGCAGGAAATTCTGTGACAAGAGCATTGATCTAGGAAGATTGCAAAGTCTGTCTAAAGTGGTTTTATTAAGACTGTCAATCTCTTTCCTTTCTTTCTTATTGTCATGTCATATTCAGTTACCTCAACAACCTAGTTGATGTTGAATGTTTTGTGAATAGCACAAGACAGGGCAAGTGCTCAAGCAGAGCCCTGAATGATTTCATGTTCAGGAATAGGTTAGAGGGGTCAAGACTTCACGTTTGCAGGGCCTGCCTTGCTTATTGATCAAACAAATTGTTGATATACTGGATTTCTGTTGCTGGACTGTGAGAACCATATAGCACTTCCAGAGGGCTGCATGGTAGGGTAGTTGATTGTCATCTTAGGGTTGTTAGAATCGGTTCACTACCTATTGTGAATGGAACAATGTTTAGTGTATCACCAGGAACCAATCCTTTGGCCAACTTAATGGTGCATTGATGTTATAACTTAGGGAATGATAGAACATGCATTACTTTTAAAGAGAATAACAATTCTATTGTTTTACATAATGCAAATAGCTCCAGCAAGCAGTAGTTTGTTCATTCATTAAAAAATAATAATAATAATAATAGAAAGATTGCTTATAATGTGTCAGTATATGATATTGTGTTGGATGAATAGACACTCAAGACAAAATAGAATTAGTAACAAATGAATTAGAGAGCAAGCCTATTGTGGAAAAGATGGTAGAATCTTACTTTAGGTGGTTTGGATATGTGTGGAAAAGACCCATAGAAGCCCCCAATAGGGAGAGTTTATCAAGATGAAGGGTAGTCTAAAGAGGTAGGGGGAGACCTAAAAAAGCTGTTAGTGAAATTATTAAAAGAGACCTAGATCTTAATGGTTTGAATATAAACATAATTTATGATAGGACACTATGGCATCGTTTAATCAATGTAGCTGACCCTACCTTGTAGGACATGGCTTGGTAGTAGTTGTTAATTAAAGTCAACAACAGCACATAAAGCTACAAAATTCCTTATGGAGGCTTTATATTTCTTTAGTAATTTGGTAGTTTCATCAAGCAAGTTTTGTTTGTCCCTACAGAGTCTAGGATGAACATGGATTTTCTCTTATCCTTTGCTTGGAAGGAGAAAGAAGATGAGAGAGAAGATGGAGAGAGAAAAGTTTATCTTCTCTCTTATAAATGACATCTTTATCCTTAATACAATATAATGTAAATATTTTTTATTTTTTTATTTCTAAGTTATTATAAATTAAACATGATAACTCAACCAAAAAAAAATAGATATAATAAATTAATTTTGCAATTAATATAAAAAATTATACCCAATTAATTTAAAATAAGATACTCAGTTAGAAGATATTCTTTTATATTAAAATTATAAAGCTAGACAATTTCAAATATGTTTTACACAAATAACAAAAATTAATATTAAGTACTATTATGGATAAAATGTGGAAGTTCATAGATATATATTTGAACATAAGAATATATAGAAGGAGAAATTTTGCCTAGAAATTAATATATAAAATGGTATAATGGTCATTTTACCTAAAACTTCTCTTCCACTTTAGTTTTCTCCTCAATTAAAAAACATTTTTTTTAATCCCACTACCAATGTTTTCTTTCTTTTCTATTTTCTTCTCACATCCAAATAGAAGAAAACCACAAAATCTCTTCATTCTCTCTCTCCCCATTTTCATTCTTCTCTTTTTCTATTCAAACAATCAAAAGGTTAGGGATGGAAGACAAGATATGCTGCTCCTGCTCATTTACCCATTAGTGGAGTCAAGGTTAGCATTCAGATTTATTTTCTTCCCTACTCTTACAATTCCACCTTTTTGTGGTCCATCTAATTCATTTTATTCCCATTCTAGGACAGCCTAAGCAGTTACTGAGTGCAATTGCAACAACTGTTTTACCTCAAAGAAAAGTTCCTTCATACCTCTATCAAAAAAGTTGGGTAAAGTGTTTGTTTCTTTCCATTACTTCAATCACCTTGTTTCACAATTTAGCAAGTGCAAAAGTAATTCCATCCACTGTAAAAGTTTTGTTTGGCTTCTTTTTTTTTTTTTTCAAGCCACTAGAATTACTTTTTAAGGTAACTAAAACTACTTTTGGGAGGAGTACTCGTCAAGTTGCTTTTCATTTTGGAAGAAGTACTTTTGATATGGAGTTTCACTGTTATCCATACATTAACAACTACTCATTTATTTGAAAAATTATGTTATATCTTTTTTGGTAATTTTGTCTCCAACAGTAATTTTGCTTTATCATATCCAAAAAGAAAAAAAAAAAATTCTTTTAAGCTTACTTTAGAAATATCATTTCCAAATAAATCAATTCTTTCAACTTACTTGAAAAGTACTATGGGTAAAACTAAATATTATTTCTGATTAATGTGTTGTACAAAATGTTTAGAATATACAGGCATATAGACAATTATTACCAATAAATAGTAATTATTGCCTATTGATTTCTATACTAAATCATGGTACAAATATCAGTGCAATATATACAAAATGATATACGGTATCTCAACACTCCCTCTCAATCTAGTGAATGTATATCTATCATTCCTAGATTGCGAGTGAGTTCTTGAAACCATTCTATGAGTAGGTCTTGAGTCAACACACTTGCCAACTGGTGTCCTAAAAGTACATGTGCTGTGATTATCAATCCATTGTCCAACGTTTCCTTAATAAAGTGTCGATCAATCTCAATGTGTTGATCTAGCCACATGCTGATCAATCTCAAAGTCTTGACTCCTTGTGCCATAGCTTGATATTTTGCCTCAGCATTAGATCTAGCCACCACATTTTGCTTCTTACCCCTCCAAGTCACCAAATTTCCACAAAAACATGCAATGTCCTAATGTTGATCTTCTATCAACCATCGAACCAACATAGTCAGCATCAGGATACCATAATCAACCTTTTTCCTTTTTTAAATAACAACCCCTTCCCAAGGTGGACTTAAGGTACTGCAAGATCCTATCCTTTGCCTGCATGTGTTGTACCCTTGTGTCATGCATAAATTGGCTAACCACACTAACAGCATATGCCATGTCTGGCCTAGTATGTGCCAGATATATCAACCATCCTACTAACCTCCAGGACAATGCTTTATCAACCTTGGGACTCTTCTTCACTTCCTATTCAGTGATTTTGCTCAATGAGAACACCCGTGGCCCCAAGTTTCCCAATGTCCTTGAGAAGATCTAGGATGTATTTCCTTTGGGAAATACAAATACATTGTTTGGAGTAGGCAACCTCAATTCCAAGGAAGTATTTTCGTTTTCCAAGATCTTTTATCTCGAATTCATTTGCTAGTCTTTCTTTCAAGAGTTGTTTTTCAACTGGATCATCACTTGGTATAATAATGTCATCAATATACACAAGTAGAATAATAAGTTTACCTTCAAGTGCATGTTGAAAGAAAAGTGTATGATCCCTTGACTCTACTTGTATCCCAGAGACACCATTGTCTTTGTGAATCACCCAAACCAAACATGAGGGACTGCTTCAACCCATACAAGGCCTTTTTCAACCTACATGCCTTATTTCTTCCACCAATGATCATACCCAAAAGGAATTTCCATGTAAACTTCTAAATTTCCATGCAATAAAGCATTTTTAACATCGAATTGATGTAACTTCCATCTGAGATGAGCTGCAAGAGAAAGCAATATTCTCATAGTGTTAATCTTCACTACTGGGGAAAATGTCTCCTCATAGTCAATCCCATAGGTATGTGTATATTCCTTTACAATCAATCTTGCTTTACGATCTAATGTGCCATTTAACTAATATCTCAAAGTGTATATCCTCCTGCATCCCAATAGTCTTTTATCTCCTAGCCTCTCAATGATCTCCCATGTTCCATTCATTTCTAATGCACTCATTTCCTTACCCATGGCTCGAACCCAATTCTCATCCTTTAATGCTTCTTGGACTAAGTTGGAATTTATATGGAATTAAAAGCTGCAATGAAACTCCAATGCCGCAAGGAAAGGTATTTAGTGGACACAGATTGAGAAATAGGATACTTGACACAAGTCATTTTTCCTTTTCTCAATGCAATAGGTAAATCATCTAGTTTAGGCTCACAAATATTCAAAGGATCATTATCAAGAATGGGAGAACTTGTACCTTCAATGCTTACCATAGGTTCAAACTCTTGGGAGATGTTGTTTGACCACTTTAGATATCTTTCTTCTCTGAAACACTCGAATTTGTGCATCAATTTTTTCTGTAGTTGGTTGAGGTGGTGCAAGAGAAGGTGCTAACTCTTGGGAAGAGCCAGATTGGGGATTAGAGGTAGGCATCAATTCTTGAGGTGGCAATTCTTGTGTGGATGGAAGAGGAAGAAGGACTATAGGATAAACGACTTAGCTTCTAGAAGACTCCCCCTAAAGCTGAGGACAACTAAAGAATGATTTTTTTCATTAAATGTAACATCCATGGAAACAAAAAAAAAAAATAGTGACTAGATGGATGAAAACATTTGTATCTTTGCTTGTTCGGAGCCTAGCCTAAGAAAACACATTTGACAATTCTAAGATCAAATTTGGAACAATGTTGATGATGCACATGAACAAAGGCCACATAACCAAAGACCTGAGGCTTTGAATCAATTCATAAACGAAAACTTAAAACTAGGAGAAAATTTGTAATGCTTACATCCATAAAATATGACACACTCATTTAATATTTATTCACCATATTTATATGAACTATTAGATCCTAAATGTAAAATATAAATGGTACTCATCATAAGTAACATTTATTCTTTCATTTTCCTGCAACTACAATTACACTTAAGTTTTAATTTAGTAAAGTTGAAAGGAAGTTAGTAGACTGACAATATGGGAGAATAGGCCTATAAAGTGGTACTATTTGCTTTCTACCTTTCTTTGAGAAATGAAATGAGACAGTCAGAGCAATTGTATTTGTTTGGGCAGCAAGAGTTAATGTGACCCTATGTAACAAGGGTATGTAATTTGTTAGAAAACCATTCATGATCAGTGAGCCTGCACCTAGCAGATGAAGCTTTTTGGAGAATTGGTCATTGACATGATATTAGAGCCTCTATAATCTAGTGATATAGAGTTTGTTCTTTTTTTGCCACAATTATTCTGAATAGAACTTGAATTTCAGCACAAGGTGTAGGCTTGTGCATTTTCCACAATTCACCAAAGGAATTGCATGAAGGTATGTGGTTTATATAAAACCATTCACGGGTCATTACCTTAACAGCTTAAGTTTTTGGTATAGTTAATATGTGAAATTATAGATAAATATGAGAATTATTTTTCAGGTTACAAAGTATTTATAGAATCTGGTGTGGGAAGGGGGTGATAGGCTACAATTCATGAAAAGCAACCTGGTTGGGATTTGATCCCATTGATTCAAGATTCCCCAAAGAGACTTGATGCCAATTGAGCTAAAGCTCTTGGGTGTGAAATACGTGAATTTTCATACATGTAAAATGTCAAATATGTAGCATTTTTATTTGTATTTGGTGTAGACTGTAAAATGATAGTTCAAATAGTAGTTTAAATTAGCTGATTGTACATTTTCTATAGGAGAAATATTAACGGGTGAAAATTTTGATGTTGCCCCCATTCTCAACATAGATCTGCCTATGGGTCTACTAGAGATATAAAACAGTTTATGGGCTTTTACTCGACAGTTCAAGTTTTTTTAATGAGCTGTTTCTGGGCACATTAAATTGTGGATTGAAATGAACAATGTCATTCCTTATCATGCTGCTGTGTGTTTTTCTCTTTCATGGCATGTTGTATTATGTGTTGGTATGGAATGGTACATAATTTCTTCCTCATTAATGTGTGAAAGGGTTTCACCTGCTCTAACAAGTAATGTTACTGATGCAGTTGAACTTAAAGCATACTGTAAACCATGAGATACTGATATACCCGGGATATGTTCCTGCACCCAGTGTGAAATATAGAGTTTTTCATTATGGATTGCGATTCAGTGTTGGGAATTGGAGCTTTGACAAAGCAGACTGGCGGGAGGTTGACATGGTCAACAGATGCTGGGCCAAGTTCCCAGACCCACCAGATCCCTCGACACTTGATCAAGCTGATGAGGATAATATACAGCGCAACCTGCTCAGCATTGAATGTGCGAAGACACTGAACGAAGCACTGAATCTGCACCACCAGAGAAGGTGTCCCAGTGCTAATTCCTTATCCACATCAAAAGAGGATGACAGAACAGAAGAAAGTGGAATCTCAAGGAAAGTTGGCTATGTAGATGGAAGTATTGATTCAATAACCAATCATATGTCCACAAATCATTCAGAGGAATTGGAACATGCTCAGAAAGACGAGATGCCGAGTTCTCTCAGATTTTGGGTGATATTCTTATGGGCATTTTCTGGATGTGGTTTCATGGTTGTCATCTTTTTATTGTATTCGGGTCATAAAAAAAGAGGATCAAGGACAAAACACAGTAGAACCAGGAGAAGAAGCTTTCATGCTGGATTCATGGAAATGAATGGTCGAGACCGGCACAGCCGTGGTGTTGACGTACCTCTGTAACATTGTGCTGCTTTTCTTCCTCATGAGTTTAAGACCACGATGCTGGGATTTCAAATTGAAGGTCAGCAGGCATGGTTCTTGAGTGAGCCTGTATGATTTCATTCCAACAAAGCAAACCATGCTCTAACCGTTCCAAGAGGCTTCTCTTTTGATATTTTTATGTGGATATTAATGATTGAAAAATTTGCAAAGAGAAAATTAATCTTCCGTTCTTTTAATTTGAGAATGCTTGTATTATTTTGTACCCAGAAATCATAAGATGTAATGTAAGCAATTTAGAACAAGAGACTGAAACCTGCATCTTCAAACTCAACTTAGATTATCTTACAGAATAGGAGAGTGAAATTCTGCATACATTTCTATTTTTCTTTTTCTCTTTTTGCCTTGCAAAGGCATTTTGAGGACATATTTTGTCATTGATGTACCATTTTTAAAGATCCTACTCCTATTCGACTCTTATTGTAAAGTCTCAATTACATAATAAAACAGGGTTGTGTTAAAAACGTCATTACTGAGCCACTAATGTAGATCAATTTTTACAACCATATGGTAGCTTCACTAGCTTGGGTTGCCAGTGAGTTCCAGTAATCTTGATAACATTCACAAACCAATTACCAATTCAGTCAGGTCTAGGAATGAGAATTCACAGTTCTATGTTTATTTCTCAAGTATAATATTTGAAGTTTCTTAAAAAAAGCGAACTAATAGATGGAACTTCATTACGTAAGTGAATCCATAACAAAACATTTTCGTAAATTATTTCAGTTAGTGCACTTCAAATTTCTCCTAACCAGCCAAAATTGAGCGTATTAGAAACCCTTCCTAATTGGCATCCATAAAAAGTTGACATATGCCAAATTTCATGATATGTCATGCCACATCTTCTAATGATGGTCAAACATTTCCTAATTCTTCATAAAGCCCCAGTTCATTTTTTTTCGTACACTTTCAACCCAAAATGAATATATTTACATTGTTTTTTAAAACTTTATACATAACTCCCCAAATTTATTTACACATCTTGGACCCTTGTATCAATTCAGTCGAATCAAAACATGAGATTATAAAATAATAAAAAAAAAACCACGAAGAACACGAGCCATAAACTTCCGGACTCCATTTCTTTAGATTGGATCCAACATCGGACTAGTCTTCGTCGTCCCACTTCAAGGGCTTGTTTGGTGACAAAGCTAGATGGAAATTGATAAAGCCCCATGCTTCAAGGAAATCGAGAACTCTGAATGGAACCAACATATCTGAAATACTTGAAGAAGGAAGAAGCGCAGTGACTCGATGAGGTGGCTGATGACTTCACATTGGTGAATAGAGTCAAAGGAGAGCCATTTGGAGCGGTTGGGAACCACAATGACGTTAGCGTCCACCACAATTGTGCATTAGTCTTGGCCATCGCCGCTGCTATTGGCAGCGGTTTCTTGAAGGAGTTGGATAATTTCAGCAAATCAGGGAGGCTCTGTGGGTGAGGTTGGGGATGGGCTATCTTTGTTGCCATTAATTTTAATTTACCAAATGGGCTTATCCTATTTGATTTAACAAGTGCTTAAAGTGGGTAAGAAAAAGATAACATTAGCAGATGAAAACAGGAAAAATTATTTTGTTATGGAGAGTACATGGTTGAATATCAATAATATGAAATTTAGGAGAAAATTATGGTAAGCATGAACTCTTAAATCTCACATAATGTGAGATTATACATAACAAAACTCATGATTTATCATCTTTCTACTGTACAACACATGAAATGCTTGTCATCACGTCAGCCTCGCCAATGTTAGAAATTTAGATGCAAGGACACATGTCGTCGTGCGTTTGCCCTGAAAATCTCGCATGGTGCATGATTTTCCTGGCTGTCCAATCCCAGGTGTCCATGCATGCCACATGGAGTTCCTGGAGGCCCCTAAAAAGCTTGCATGGTGCAAGATTTCTGGTGTTGTCCCTTCCAGGCCACGTGGTGTCCTCCTCTTGCATGCCTGCCACATGGCGCTCTCGGTGGCTCATAGGAAGCTCACATGGTGTGAGATTTTGCGTGGCGTCCCATTGCGTCAGGCATGCAGAGTTGCTCCTCCTGCATGCGATGCACACATCGCCTCTTAGTGGCTTCTCTCCTGTCCTTGGCTGCAATGCACAAGCACGAGAATCTTCAGGAAAGAACGTTCCAACACTAGTTAGCTTTGCCTACCTATAAAATGATATGGGGAGAGAATGCAAAGCATATTACAAAAGAGTGAAGGAGAGGAAGGTTGTTCTGGTTGAAACTTTAGCAATGTGTTTTCTTCGTCCTATATACAGCTTGTTGTGAGGTTGTGTGCTTCTAAGTATCGTGAGGCGTGTTAAAAAAATACAGTGAAAAGAAAAATTGCAAGTTGATAATACATAATTTCTCGTGAGCATATATCGATAAAAGTTTGTCAAAATATTGTAAGTTAATTTTTATTTTTCTATCAAAATATTTTTATAATTTGGATTATTAAGATGAAGAATAAGTTTTATAATTTTTACTTAGAATTTTTTTTAAAATTTTTATTTATTATAAATTAAAATGCACGAACTCACTCATTCCCTTATATTCTAATTTTTCTAGAAAATAAAAAATATTTATAAAAATAGTTTACTAATAGGAATAATTTTGTTATTTTAGTATTAAATATTGAAAAAATCATTATTTGTTACAAGGCGAAACCGTTGAAACCCCATCATTTATTCATGGAACCACCTATGGTGCATATACATGACCATCTATAGCAAGGTTTTCACCATGTTGTGTGGATTTGTCAAATGGAGATAAATAAATATCTTATAAGTGCATAAGTTGAAAGATGGAGGCCAGAAACACACACATTTCACTTTCCTTGTGGGGACTATTCAATTACACTAGAGGATGTTGCAATTGTGCTTGAGCTTCATATTGAAGGTTTACCAGTTATTGGAAGCACTAACGGTAACTGAGAAGTAATTAGAAATATGTGTGAGCAGCTACATGGTGGTCGACTAGGACCAACCAATGTTGTTGCAGGTGAAATAAAATTTGACTGGCTTATAATTCATTTAAATTCACTTTCATACAATACGAGAGATAGCATGCTATGCCTCTGGCTATATCTTATCTATGTTGGGTCATTTCCTTATTCCGAATAAAAGCACAAGCATGGTGCATGGAAAGTTCCTATCACTGCTTGAAAATTTGGAATATATTGGGTTGTATAGTTGGGGCTCAGCGTGTCTCTCTGCACTTTGTCATGGGCTAGATCGTGTTTCACATAACAATACAAAAGAAGTTACTGGTTGTATGGTACTATTGCAAGTGTGGACATGGCAAGGCTCCCGTGGTTAGCTCCTTTGCCAACCATGCCATTTGTTTTTCCCCTTGCTGTGAGGTAAAAATATTTTAAATAAATATTTATGTTGTTATGAAGATTATATCTAAACTAAAAATATTTCATAGATGGAAGCATTATCTGTATCCACATAACACTCCATACAATGATCTCCATAATATCAAGCTTGCATTAGATCAGATGCAATTTGATCAGGTAGATATTAATATAACAAAGACTTTCTTTTATTGTCAAATTAAATATTATTTGTGTATCTTATGTAACATGTTTATTAACACAGTTTGTGTGGCAATCATATCAAGATCCAGCAATTGATGGCCACAATCCAATGATGTGCGGGTTGACCACCCTTTATGGTCAACGTTAGTCCACTAATATGTTTTGAGACAATAGAATGGCATGCAGTTGACCATGTAATGCATCAATTTGGGTTTGATCAGCCAATCCTTCCCTACCCTGTAATCTAGGAGCATCACATAATAAAGACTTATGGGAGAAAACCAACTGACTAAAGACAGAAGCACCAGGAGTAGGTTACGTTGTGGGAGTCTCAACATGACCGTTTGTTGCATAGACAACTCACTAACAATTATGTCTCATCAAATGATTATCGGGACTAGTATATACAATATGCAAGAAATTGGTTATGGTTGTCCCCTCAGGTGTAGTAGGACCAGCCAATCCCTCAGGACAAGCCATTCCCTCATCATGAGCCAAACCAGGCATTCCCAGGACCATCCATTCCTACATCACTAGCAGGACTAGTCATTCCCACAATACCATCCATTTCCATATCACCAATGCACAGTATCATCCATTTCCAACATATGAGTTATTCTCACAATACCAGTCATCCCTACAATTTCAGCCATTCCTTGTGCCTTTGCCACCTCCTCATCGCAGGATGTCTTTGTACCTTTAACAATTAAAAATGATGATATGGATCAATGGTTGAATTTAAGTGGGAATATTCAACAATCCTCCTCGGTGCAAGTCGACATAGCGTTGAACCACCGAATGTCCCTCAATGCAAGGGGGCTGATTGAGTTCAAGGAGCCTTCTAAGTCAAGGAAGAAGGTCCGTGAACAGCAATGGCACTTAGTTTGGCAGGAATAGTTCTTACCACGTTGATGATGCCACATCTGCACCCAGCATGACTTTGACCTGAATGTGTAGGATAGTGAACTCGGTGTACAAGAAGATGTGTACCAACCTCAGCCAATCTCTCCCCAGTTTGACATATAGAGCATGGGATGGTGTTTGAGGGCATCTACATCTGCCCATGTGGTAACACCTAAATCTAAATCTACAGGAGATGTCCTTGGAGGGAGGAGGGGGAGGAAGGGATAAGGGAGGAAGGGGGAGGAGAAGAAGCAATAGTCCTAATACATTTTCTAAGAAGGGTTGGCTCTGGGTTATAAGAAAAGATTTGGTCACCTTCCAAATGGTCTCCTTCGGAAAGAAGCTACCTAAGGAGAAATAATTATTAGTGTTCTTATTTTATCATTTTTGTATGACATATACTTTTTTGTGGTTTGATGTAATATGAATATTGTAATGTCTTTAAATTCTTTTTGTATATAATTTATTTGTCCATAATTATATTTATTTAAATTTGATATTTTTCATAAAAGTTCTAAAAAAATACAACTGTATTATTTTTGTTGGTGGGTTATTTTTTTTGTTGGGTAAAATACTACTTTAATATAAAAATAGTTATTGTATTAATATTTTATTATTTTAAACTTTTAAATCACAAATTTATATATAAAATTATAATTTTAAACATAAGATTTAAAATTTTAAGTTCATCTTAATTATTTTAAAATTTTATATTACAATTTTAAATTTGATATCTTAAAATCTCTATGAGATTTAAATAATTCGAATAAAGAAAAAAAACTAAAAAGGATTATTCAAATAGAAAATGAAAAATAAATAAAAAGAATTATTTTAAGTAAATGTTCACAAGAGTAAAATGAGGATTAAGAGTAAAATTTGTGTGAAGAAAATTTAAAAGGTGTTGAAAAAAATTAAGAAGAGTTGTGAAGGATGAAATTGGAAGACACTAATAGAGTTGAAATGAGAATAAAAATATTTAGAACATCCCACTTCTAAGAGACTGTCATTATTTTAATTTTTTTTCAAAATCTTACACGAGCAAGTTTTTCATTTTCAAAAATAAAAAATTAGTTTTTCCTCATTTCTTGCACCATGCGAGATTTATTTCTCCACATCTCCGTAGTTACACTTTCAACTCCATATTAATGTATAATAATAGTCAACACTCCATATTAAAATAACTGACCCATGAAAACACAACTAGGAGAAAGGCAAGGGAAGCACACTTATATGGTGCCAAAATAGTATAAACAATAGTGACGAAGACATAAAAAACACTATTTTTATATAGTATTTGGTTGTGGAGTATAGGACATGACAATTGTAAAACACAGAAAACAAGACAACAAATACATAATCAAATAATTATGTACCTCTGGACCATTGCTGGACCATCGCCATCGGCCACCAAATCACTATCGGATCACCCATGGTTGTGAGAACAAATAGGGAAATATTAAATATATATATATAGGGATATTATTGAAAGAAAAAATATTAAATTTTTGTTTTTGTGTCTTGTCCCTATTGTCCTCTATTGAGGTATAGAAAATTTTCAATATTTTATATCCTGGGATAAAGCAATTTTCTATCCCATGTTCTTGCCTCTAAAACCAAACAGTTTTGTCTTAGTGTCCTCATATTTTCTATCCTGGGACAAAAGTCAAACGCTACTTTACAGATATGGAAACTGTAAGGTTCAATTAGTGTTCTTCATAATTTTTCATCTTGGTTTTTTTTGGGTACGTTTGTTTCTACTTTTTCAACATATAATCATATTTTTTATTCTAAAAAATAAATTTTAGTATATTTAAATAATTTTTAAAAAATAATTAGAATCTCAAAAAAATCAATTTTCAATTGTTTCAATTAAATATAAAATTTAAGTTTCATAATAATTTTTTTTCAAAATATGAAATTAATGCACCCTTAATCTCATGTTTAGATACGGATAAAATCAAAACAGTGATTCAAGATAGTTAAATAGATTTAGGGATTTATGTGTAAAATTAAAAAAAAAGTAAATTTAATTAATATTTGGGATAAAAGTGTAAGAAAAAAATATGTAACTGGACTTAAAAAATAATTAATAAGGTTTGACTAACACTTGATGATATGACACCATGTAAAATCAAATTTAACAAATGTTAGCTCTTTGGGCTAGCCCAACTGGGCCATTCTGAAGCTGGGCCACTTTGAGTTATATTAGTTTCAAGCCAAAAAAAATGTTTGTCTAACCCAATTTGTTCGGGCTACGAGCTGGCTTATGGGTCAAATTTTTTCTTGTTTATTTTTTTAATTGTATAGTTCATATAAAATATCAATGAAAATGATTTTTTATTTTATTATAATGGATTAAAATGTAAATTATTAGTAAGTAGTATTATTATACTTACTTTATTTATGATAATGATAAATGAAACTTGATTTTTATTAATAATTAAATTTAAATAACTTAATTTGATGCAATAGTAAAATGAATATATATATATATATATTGTCAATATTTGTTGTTAGTTTACACTTTTTAAATAAAAAATGGGTTAAAAAGTCTAAATTCAAGTATTTACAACTCATTATGCAATTTATTATTTAATAAAACATTTCTACTAAGGTCGGCTCGGCCTAAGGCTAGGCCCATTCGGTTCCAATCAAATTGACTCGGGTCAATTTTTATGTTTCCTCCTATTTCTTTATCTCAGCCCACACATCTTTTCACGCTATTCAGGTCGACCTATTTCGGCCCATTTCAACTACTCTATATTCTTGTTATTTCGCCTAGGTAATGTTGCAACTATTGGTGGTTTACCGTGTTACATTACATCTTCACCTCCTACAACTAGAGGCGGAGGGAATGAGGGATGGGGGGACCTATATATATATTATGACCTTCTAAAAAATTTAATCATCTCTATATATGGTATACATAATAAATAATAAAAATCTTTTAATATAACACACGTATGATATAAAAGTATAAAACATATAAATATTTTTAGAATATATTTTTTAAAATTTTTCTCTTACTAACTCATTTTATCTACTTAGCAGATTTTTTGGCTACCTCGTGGGTCATCTAGTGATTTAGGTTTCACGTGTCATTCATACAGTGATTTAGGCCCCACATTTCTCAATCTTTATGTCTAAAATTTTTTTTGAACTTAATCTATAATTTACTTATTAATTATTTGTCATATGAAATAAAGTCAAATATTACAATAATTAAATAATCAAATGTTACAATAATTAAATATTACAATTTGCACTAAGAGAGGATCCATGTCAATATAATTACGATCTATAATTAAAATTAAGAATCATTAATAATCTCACATTATGAGAGTAATATAAAAATTAAAAAGAAAATATTTTTAAAATAAATAACTTTTAGATCAACATATTTTTTGGCTCTAAAGAAAATAGGTAGGTCAAATTGTCAATAAATTGCTAATAACTGATTGATTTTGATATGATAATAATTCAAAATTCAATTTCTACTAAATTTATTATTAATCAAATATTTAAGGCTCATTATAATACTAATATGATAATTAATTCTTTATCAAATATGATAATAATTGATATAATACTAATATTTAATACCCATTACATTGAAAGTGTGCAAAAATTTTACTAAAATAGGCTCTTTATTATTAGTTATAGGTTATCTAGAGATTTTTTCAACCTTATAAACATGATGTTAAAAAAAGATATAAAATAGAGTGACACATTTATATTTTATCCATTTATTTAATTATTTAACTATTAACTTACTTTAAAAATAAATTTATATACTCAATTTTCTATAAGATATATTTAAATAAATTATCATTTATTTTTTATAATGATCAGCAAACTATTTTTTATTATCTCTTTGTGAATTACATTAAACGACTAGTTTGTTTAAATATATGTTTTGATTTTGAATGATAAAATTACTAGAATATGATGTCATGTTTTCGGGGAAATAAAATTTATTTGGGGTTGAAAATAATTGTAGTAAAAAATTCGTTGCTAGAAAATTCCATGCAGTCTAATATAATTTTTTTTTTAGGTAATGAATTCGTTGTTAGTAAATTCAGAATCAATAAATTAATAATTTATATTGCGAAGAATTTGTTAGAAGCAAATTCAATTCTCAATAAAACAATGATATATTTGAAAATTTATTATTTTAATATGATATTATTTTTTAATAAGTTATGGAATTCTCTAGCAACAAATTCAATTATTAATAAATGAATAATTATTTAAAAATATTATTTTAATATATTATTATTTATTAATAAGATATTTTATAAGGAATTCCATACTAGCAAATTAAATTTTTTTTAAAAATAATTTATTTGAGAATTTCTCATAAAAATACTTGAAATTTTGAAATTCTCTTTTGCCAATATTCAAATAAAAAATTTCATGGCAAATCATTTGAAATCTCTAAAAAATACATTACCTATAGAAATATTCCACCCAGACACCCTCTTAGTGTCAGGATTAGGGTTAGGGTTAGTGTTGTAGGTAGACAAGTGCACGTGAAGGGGAGTTGAATTGTGCATCGCTCTTCCTTCCTTCTTTTGATTTCTGAAAGCTTAAATAGATTATTATCAAGCTTTAAGCTTGAAGTACAGTGGAAAATATGTTAGTTGCTGTAGAAACTCACTTTCCTGGATATTAAGGAAACTGTTAAAAACTTTGTATATGATGATTAAGCATAAAACACAAAATGATAGTCAAAGGCAATAAAAGAAAAAGAAATGAAGGAGAAAAGAATACTGCATAGATGATTTTTCCTGGTTACAATCCTAGCTACATCCAGTTCTAACAAAAGTTGAGTTCCACTAAACCTTTCTCAACTTTAGAAAAAACAGGATAGTCTTTACAGTAGCCTTTCCAAACTCTTACTTGTGACCAGGAGCAACCTTTACTATCACAAACTAAGTAGTTATTCACCAGCCTTTCCAAGTTGAACCCCGAGTAGTTTTGTACTAGCCTTTCCAAGCTAAACCAAATAGTATTATACTTGCCTTTCCAAACTAACCTGAGTAGTCTTGCACTAGCTTCTCTAGCTAAAGGTGACTAGCAAAAACATCTTCCTCGCGTTGCAAATAGTTTTACCTTAGCCTCTCCAAGCTATCTCACACTGATCATTCCTGGGTCGAGGTTACAAAAGGTTTGTATTTAGGTTTGCCACTCAAACTAATCTACACTCAAGTTTCCGTAAAATATACAATGACAGACCTGGAGAACTTGAATGACTTCTTTCTAATGATTCTTTCTTGGAAGAATGTTTTATCTACTAAGAATGTAGAAAGAAGATTTTTACAAGTAAGAAAACTAATTATATGTTAGGGTCATGAGTCCTGGGGATGTTATGGGCATTAAGAGGATATTCTCATAAATACAAAGAAAACAAAAGAAACATTTTTAGAAAGAATATGAACTCTATTTTGAATTAAGTTTTTTTAGATCATGTTTTATTTAGAAGACAAGTTAAGAGATCCATGTATATTATTATTATATAATTACTTGCTAAATATATATATATATAATTACTTGCTTGTCTATGTTGCAATGTTGCATGTATTACTAGTTTCTATGTTTTTGCAGGTTAGGTTGTCATTCGCTTTTTTAGCTTTTGGAAGTTGCCATTCACTTTTTGCATGTCAACAAATTTACTACCACCAAATTGTGTTGTTGAGATTTGTTCCATGAAATTTGTTAGTAGAGAATTTAGTTGTAGTTACTTTTCTTTACCTAATAAAATTTGCTACTAGCAAATTATGTGCCCTTTTTCATAATTTTTCAATTTTCTTCAAAATCCCATATTTAAACATTAATCCCTAAAAAATACCATGTGAAAATTACTTTGCCTAACCTCGCTGTGCTTAGATTTTTGGTAAATAGGCTCTAAAATTGTTATTTTATTACTTTTAGTATAAATTAGTATTTTATTTTTTTACTAAACCGAAAATTAGTTTAGAAGTTAAAAACTAATTATAAAATTTTTAGCAATTACTTAATATTATTTAACTAAATTGAGGACCTATTTTTACTTGAATTTTTTATTTTTGGAGATTTTTATCAAATGGGAATGTCCTTTCTAATATACCACGGGAAGAGAAGACATAACTTAGTGCTTTTGGGAGAGAAATGTTAGAAAATTTGTAGATGAACATACTTCAACATTTTTACCTACCATTTCCCTTAACAGATTCAATTGAACAACTAGAGAAAATGGTAGCAACGTCTCTTCAATTTCCAAAATATGTTTTCTATGGTTAGAAAGGAAATTTAGTACATTATATTCATAACATTTATAACATTGGGCGTTGATGCTCGTTAGGCCAATACTTAACCACCTAACTAGATTGTTATATTGCCAGCCTAATACATTTCATATTGTATATTTGTTAGTGGTAATAATTTATAAATTATCTCTATTGTATAGTTGTTGCCTCCAGGCTTGTTTCAAATCATATAAACTCTCACTCAACTTGTGGGTATAATTCTTTCTATCTTTTATGATAAAATTCCTATGTTGCTCTATATAATTATTTTTCCTCCGAATCCCCATAAAGAATAATTTTGTAGGCTAGGAACAGGTAATTCTTCAATTTCAATTTGTTCTAGTTTTGATTGTGGTTCTAATGATAGCGGCTTAATATGTATGATGTGTTTGCTCCTAGTTTTGTGGTTTAGCTTCTTAGCACATTCATTTTTTTATTCCAATAAAATCTTCTTTTAAGTAAAATACAACATTTGCTTGCCTTGTAGACAATCACCTTGGAAGAGATTAAAGAAGCGACAATAAATTTGTAACAAACTATTTTGTATTTAGTTACTTGTTACTTGGGATGGAAATAGTTAGATCGTTTTAAGGACCTTTGACCTAATCTATATTTGGCCTAGCTTGGCCTAATCTACTTGGCAAATAAGTTAGACTTAAGCTTTGCAAAAAGTAGTTTTAGTTAAAAAAGGGCTAGACTTTAAGTAATAAAAATAGCTTATTATGCCTAATAGACTACCTACTTATATTATTATTATTATATAAAAAAACCTAATGATAATAGAAACATTTCAATCTTTTAAAAAATATGCTTTTCAATCTAATTAATAAGTCTTTTAGCCAGTTTAGAAATGTATTTTTTTTTTTTTACATATTTAGAAGTTATTTGATTTATTTAAGGGTAAACGTTTTATTTTTTCAAAAAAAAAATTATAGTCAAATAGATTTTTGGGTTATGTCAGGCTAAAGTAATGAAAAGAGCTTATATTAGGTAACACCTTTTGAAAATTCAACTAGACCTATTTAAGTCAAAATCTAACCTAATTTAGCATACTTGCACCCCTCCTTGCTACAATGTATCTTTTTAAACTGTAGGGGTAAGAGAAAAACAATTATATGTGGGTATATATTTGCAGTTACCCAAAGACAATTGCCTTTTTTTTTTGGTCTTTCTAAATACTTTCACCATTTCTTTTCTTTCTTTCTCTACTGATGTTAAAATGCACCTATTTCGACTAATTTGATATCTCATTTACCACACAATGATCCAAAAAGTCAACAA
The DNA here is from genome assembly GCA_030441495.1 of Dalbergia oliveri. Lineage (NCBI taxonomy): Eukaryota > Viridiplantae > Streptophyta > Magnoliopsida > Fabales > Fabaceae > Dalbergia > Dalbergia oliveri. Next base: position 5,701,805 of record JAMLFY010000010.1, read on the forward strand.
ACTTAGTAAGTTTTGAATTTGATATTTGTGCAAAGAGGGACAGAGAGATCTTATTTGTTCATGTGTCTACAGAGTCCAAACACATGACAATTTGTAGTGCGGTCTGTTAATGGCGTTTCAGCATAGGAACTTGGATTTGTGATATGAGATGACATTTTGCAACCAAGTAACCCAGCGTGTTGCAAATCAAAGCAAATCCAAATGCACATGATTCAAATATGGCACTATATGGATGCAATATACTTCAACATTCAGGATGTTCATAAAAGTGTCAGTACCATTCATTGCCATCAAACAAATCAAGAATCACAAAATCACACAACAACCAATTATCATCCAATCAGTCATCACTAGTCCTTTGCCTCCGCATGCCTTAACAGAAGGAGTACTACAAGGGGAAGTAGACCTAGGCCCTCCACTCTTGCCGCACTCTTGTACATTCCTTTATTCCAACATCCTTTAGCAGAAGCAGCAGCAGAAGCAGAATTCAACATAGAAGCTGAAGCTACTCTGCCACAAGCATGGTCAGCAGGGAAATGATGCTGAAGGCACACCTTCATGTAGCAAGTTTTACATGTGCTAGTGTTGGAAAACGTCAAAACCTCCTTGCAGCACTTGACAGGGCAAATGGGCTTCTTCTTCTTGTTGGGGTCACATTTTCCAGATTTGTGGTGCTTCTCCAAGATAGCCTCCTCGTCCTGTCCCACAAGGCTAATGGTCTCAATGGACATGGAACATGCTTTGCAGACAACCACTTTTGTGCTCGTGGTCGGATTTGGGGCACGCGTGGGAATTGTAGGATCTGTTTTCCAGACAAAACACCTACACAATTTGTACACTATAAATGATAACAACTTTATTGTTTTTCATATCAACACACAACAATGTTTCATCGCTTTCAATTAAACAATGTTCAAACAATTACTCATAAGATATGTATTCCTATCACATATGGTTTTCAATTGCAGTTTGCAACTATAATTTCAGCCCTAATAATATCGTTGGGCTAGGAATGACAATAGGTATCCATGGGGTGAGGACATAACCCCTCCTGAATAGAATTTGGTACTTGTGCCCCTCATCCTCATCCTTGTCAAGATTCTCATTCCCATTCCCCTGCGGATTTGAAACCCCCCAAGTATCCACAAGTTTATTTAAAAAAATCCAAAAGAGAAAAAATTTTAAAATACTTTGAAATTTGAAACATAAATATTTACAATAACAAATACTAGTAACAAAACATAATCCAAATTAAAAATAGAAATATATACATAAAGCAAATTCAATAAAGATAATTTAAAAATAAAAGTGCATTAAGGGTTTTTGGTATATATATATATGGGTTAGGACCTCATTCCCCATCCTCACCCCATTAAATAAATAGGAACTCCACCCTTATCCTGTGGGGACTAAATTGGTCTCATTGCAAATAATCTCCACAGGTAAGTTCTTTTTTTTCATCCCTAGCAATTGTGTCGCAATAGTAACAATAACTTCAAGTTGGTTCGAATGATGTTACCTGTCTTACTAGAGATAGAGGGTATGCCAGTGTTTAGGCTAGAGATGAAGTTACCATTACTCCTACCTCTTGGGAGTATATATAAATAAGACTTGAATGATGGGAGTTATGACTGGGAACCATCATAATGAGGAATAGTTATGTGCATAATTAATAGGGTTTTAAGTTACCGCCAGGTAGGAGAGCCGACCAACTGGACAATAGAAATGGGAAGGGAAATTCAAGCTAAAAGGTCAGGCTAGGCTAATTGACCGTTCCCAAGAGTGCTAGGTGTGTCATCGACCCATCTAGTAGCCTTTAATATCAAACCAACCCAAAAAAGACCACTGGTGTACTTTTTATTCCACTTCTTAGGTCTTGACAACCCGATAGTAGTAACAGTAAAAACCTCAACAGGCATGTGAAATGTTGTGGTGACACATCTTCGAACTGTTAGTTTTTGAAGTTGAATCATTGAAAGCAATATAAAGTCAGCACTAGAAATGACATTTCGATATTTGCAGTTGCCCGACTATAGATGTAAACGCATTTGATAATGAAAAAGGGGGACTTGATTATTGAATAAAATAAAGTTCCTCGTAAAAGGATCATCATCCCATGCTTTGTTAGTTGTAGAATTTCCCTGAGAGTCTCATTTATAGATTTGAAAGGAAATACTCAATTATAAAATAACAATCCCTTATCATATCTCAATAAGCTCATTGTTGTCATAACAAGCACACTTTTCTAAAGAAGATTCTCAAATTTTGACTTCGGCTTCTCTAGTTACAAAGAGAATCTCATCAACATATGACATCGAGTAAGAATTCGTCATGATTCGTTAGTCTTCCATCTAAGATTACTATTAAAAGACCGGTCTCACTTGATTCAACTGGAACGTGATAAGGTCTCAGAACAACCATAGAAGGAGTATAGACCTCTAATTTTTTATACTAACATCTGGAGGTACTCCTAATTTTCTTGGTCATCAAAGCTGACACTCATGGGTAACATGAGTGATTGCTCATCACTCAATATTGAAATTTGGTTTCCTTCTTGCTCATTTTCACATAATTGTGTTGTATTTCAAAAGAGGTAAAAAAAATATAAATATTGCGGACTTCCGGGTTGAAGATTGTAGAGCTCTTTCGGTTCAAGATCATTTTTGTTTTTTACCTCTTTTGAAATACAACACGTTATTATATTCTATGAAAATGAGCAAAGAAGGAAGACGAATTTTAGCATTGAGTGATAAGCAGTCACTCATGTTACCCAGGACCATCAGTCTAATGAACAAGAAAATCGAGGAAATCATCAACCTCGAAAAGCTTGCATCTTCAAAGAACCTTCGGATGTTCATAGAAAAAATTGAGGCTTAAACTCCTTCTATGGTTGCTAGGACCGTATCATGTTCTACTTTCATCAAGTGATAACAGTCTTTTGATAGAACCCTAGATGACAAAATAACATATCGTGATGAATTCCTAAGTCAATATCACCTAACATATGATGAGGTTCTCTTCATATCCAAAGAAGCTAAAGTTGAAATTCAAGATTCTTATTTAGATAAGTGTGCCTGTAATGATAGCATGGAGCTTTATCAAGATGATGGTAAGAGATTGTTGCTTCATAATTGAGTATTTCCTTCGAAACTTTAAACGAGATTCAAAGGAAAATTCTCAATTAATAAAGCATGTGCTGAAGTTGTTATTATGAGGAACTTTATTTTATTTGATAATTAGGTACTCTTTTTCATTCTTGACCGCATATACATCTACGGTTAGGCAATTGTGAATATTGAAATGTCATTTCTAGGGCTAATGTTATATTACTTTCAAGGATTCAACCTCCACAACTTACAGACCAAAGATGTGTAAACAACACATTTTACACACTCATTGAGGTCTTTTTTGTTGCTGCGGTTAGGTCATCAGGACCCAAGAAGTAGAACAAATGTACAATGGAAGATGTGTGCTTCGCTAGTGATCTATTAGGGGATGGTTTGAAACTTAAGGCTATTCGAACGGCCGATTAGCATAACCTATCATTTCAGCTCAAATGCCCCTTCTCATCCCTATTGCCCAAAGGGTTGGTCATCTATCCTACCGGTGACTTAGCTTATAAATTAAGTCCATAATCGCTCCCCATCATGACTCTCACCGTTAAGATCTCATGACTCCCATAATCATTCTTAATCATAACTCTCATCATTAAGGTCCCAGCTATATATACCTCTAAGAAGTGGAAGTAGTGACAACTTCATCTCTATCTCTAGTAAGACAGTAATGATGAGCTTCTAGAAAAAAACAATCATTTTTTAATTAATAATTTTAAATAAGATCTTCTAAAAAGTAAAAGTTATTTTATGTTTAGACGTAAAACTAATTTGTATTTGAGTATAATCTTAAAAAATCTTTATTTATTTTTAATATCTTTTTCATATTATAAGAAAAAAGAATTTAATTTTAATGCAAAGACCGTGTAAAACTTTTATACTATCATCCAATCAAATCCTCTCATTTGATGACTTTTTCAAGTAGTGGGTGTATGATTTAAACATATTTACTGATGTGATAATATATGATTAAATTAAAGTATAAAAATTTTTACAATATCAATACATATAAATTAAACTCAAAAAAAATATTTTTCTATAAAAATTATAACTTTTAAAATGATCTTTTCATACTTTTTCTAGTGATTAAAATGAAACCTTTAAGATAACATAAAAAAAAATACTTTTTTTAATGATTTTTTTTATTAAGATAATGGTGCACAAACGAGCCAATGGCACCAACCATAATTTAAAAATATAAATTTTCTTACATAATATAAGCATAAGCTATTAATCTATTAATCAATTTATACTCCAATTCCCATCCAAAAAATTAATTTATAGTTTAACAAAAATATTTTCATAACTACAGAAACTAGGCGAAACAGAGGAATAACAGAACTATGGTTTTTCAATCATCGTCTCCATCAGAAAAATATTTTCATAGGTTCCTATGAGATTGATTCCTCAAACATGGCCACAATTTTACTTAGTTTTTCTATATTTCGTGAACCAGTAATTGAGCCAATAAATATAATACACACGAACATATATTTTTGTAGTCATAAGGGGGATGAAAAGCCTAGGAATAACAGAAGTAAAACATGGGAAAAGTGTTTCAATTTTCACATATATGAAGAAAAACAACATGGGTGTTATTATGGAGAGATATAAGATACTTATCTGTTTGCAGCCGTCGCAGGTGAAAGGGAGGAAATCGAGCTGGTTGCAATCTGGGTGTTGACAGTGTTTCCCCAAATCTGGAAAAGCTTCTATGCCACCTGCTGCCATTGATCATATGAAAGGTTTTTGTGATGACTTTTGGGAAAACAATTGAGAGAAAGAGAAATTGAGTAGGTAGATGAATGTGAAACACCACAGCAGAAGATTTTAGTGGCACCCCGCAATTTTGCGTTCCAATTGAACGGCTACGCCTACGCAGTATGCTAACTATTTTTTTTCAATAAATAAATAAAGAAAATTACAACAAGATTGTTTTTATATACGAAAATTGTTTTTGATATATATTTTGTTTCGAGTCTCTTTTTTGGTGTGAAAAAAAAACATATTTTATGGATAATGACCTTACATCCCTGTTGCATATCTTGGGAATCAAGTTATTTATCGTCAGAGGTTGGTAAAAAAAATCAACAATATCCTTTTGGAGTAAATTTATTTTGCTTTATATCAATTTAGATTTATTATGCTTTATATCAATATCCTTTTGGAGTAAATAAAATACTAAATGTTCAATTCAAAGCAAAATAAAATTTAATCAATAGAAATAAACTAAGAATGAATAAGACAAAATTAAAAATTCTTACTGTTGCATTAAGTTTTTTTTTGTATGTGATAAAAATAAGAGTGAAAATAACCTGTGGGGGAAGGCATCTTTTCCTTAATTATATGGTAAATGATTCAATCCTCACTCATTGAATTGGACACATCTTTGACTAGATGTTTGCCTTTGAAAAAATTTCCTAGACAAGGGAGTTAATCATTGCTACAATAATTTCCATAAAAAAAAAAACAAATAAGAGGGCAAATTTTATCGATGAAGCTTATGTATGAAGTTTTTTCTCCAATTTTTACCATAAAACCAAACATCTCCTAAATATTAAAATATGGGTATTGAAGATATGAAATATCTTAATATATGGTGTGAAAATGACAACGTAGCACAGGGAGAGGTTCCTAAGAGTGCAGATTTCAGAAAAACATTGTTTTGGTGGGAGATTTTTTTTTGGTCAGGTTGGGGGAGCAAGACTGTCAGGTGCTTCTCAAGGTAACACTGTTTTGGTGTGGGAGACTTAAAAATTAAGACTTACATTTTGTTTTTTGGTTTGGGTCATAAATTGACTTTCAAAATGGATTAATGTTCACGACCAAATAAATGGGCTAATGTGACTAATTTGGCTAAAACTTCATCATATGTATGGGGCAATCTAGCCCATTTAGGATGCAGTAGGCTTTACTCTATTAATCCTAATTGAATTTAACATAGTAACAGAGAATCACATAAAAAGAGGGAGAGAGAGAGAGATATTGACTAGGTGAAAAGCCCATTTAACATGATACAAAACTTGAAGAAAATAATACATAAGTAAACACCTTTCTTGACCCAAAAAAAGAGTAAACACCTTTGATTAAGACAAATAGCATTATTTTACTGAATAAAATTTCAATCAATAAAGAAGATAAGTAAACAAATAAAGAATCTAATTTTGATAACAAAAGTGTTTTATACTCTCTTTCAATTAAATCTCTCATTTTTATTAAAATTTGCAAGACTATTTTATAATTGTAATAAGTATATAAAAATTAAATCCATAATTTTTGTTTTAATTGTTGGACGAGGATAAGATGATAGGATACCTGTGGAAGCTTCAGCGGATTAGAATATGAAAATTGTAGATACCTAGACAACAAAAAAAAAGATATGAAAATTGAGATAATATATTTTAAAAAATTTGACACTCCTCTTATGTATAATTTTTTGAAAACTAAATCAATTTGGTTTAAAAATAATTTAAAATAATATTAATTACTTTTTTACATTAGTGGAAGAATATACTATCACTATGATAAGATAAGAGAGAAAAAACAAGATTAGGAAAAACTAACTTAAAATAATTATTCTGGAACTACTTTGAACCTAAACTTGATTTGGAGATAGGTGAGTGTGGATTTAATTTTGGGATGGCCAAGAATGGATTTGAGGATTCCAGTGGAGAAAAACTTTATTTCAAAGGGAGATGGCATAGTTAAATGACTTACATCAATGACAAGCTAGGTTGGAAGTTTGATAAGCATGGAGCCTTCTCTGTTAAATCTGTTGTGCAACAACTTACTAGATGGATGGAGCATTTGCAGGGTGTGAATAGCTACAATTATGCTTGTGGAGTGTGGATGATAATGGGAAGGATCAATACAAAGGAAAGATTATGCAGGTTATGAGTGTGCAGAGATGGATTAGAGCATTTTTCGTATCGGTGTGGATTATTTGGTAGTGCAGAAACAGAAAGATTTTTGAAGATAAAACCACCAGCTTTGAAGGGGTATTTATATTGATGGGAACTTTGTGGCACAACCAATAGGAAGGAAGTGGTGAATAGCAATTGATCTGGGCCAAAGAATGTGGCAGCATTTCAGCATATCCAGTGCTTCTTTGACCAGCATATCAGTGAGTGATTTTTGGATGAGAGCCTATGATGCATGCCGTGTTGAGTGCTATCAGTTTCTTTTTTTGTGTAACCGTTTTTTATTTTGAATTAGTCATAGGCTGAGGTGTTATTGGGTGTTATGACTAGTTCTGAGATATGTATTTGGGATTATGGCTATGTTGGTATTTTGTATGTTTTGTTATGGTCGCACCCTTTGTTGTTAGTGGTGTATTGGTTAGTTGAACTATAAAAAAAAAGAAAAAAACTTTGAATCTAAACTTGATTTGGTAAAAGTTAGTTTTAGGATTTTTTATCAGTATCGGGAATTGGAGCTTTGCCAAGGCAGACTGGCGGGAGGTTTACGTGGTCAACAGATGCTGGGCCAAGTTCCCAGACCCACCAGATCCCTCGACACTTGATCAAGCTGATGAGGATAATTTACAGCGCGACCTGCTCAGCATTGAATGTGTGAAGACACTGAACGAAGCACTGAATCTGCACCACCAGAGAAGGTGTCCCAGTGCTAATTCCTTATCCACCTCAAAAAAGGATGGGAGAACAGACGAAAGTGGAATCTCGAGGAAAGTTGGCTATGTAGATGGAAGTATTGATTCAATAACCAATCATATGTCTACAAATCATTCAGAGGAATTGGAACGCGCTCAGAAAGACGAGATGTCGAGTTCTTTCAGATCGTGGGTGATATTCTTATGGGTATTTTCTGGATGTGGTTTCATGGTTGTCATCTTTTTACTATATTCGGGTCATAAAAAAAGAGGATCAAGGACAAAACACAGTAGAACAGGAGAAGAAGCTTTCATGCTGGATTCATGGAAATGAATGGTTGAGACCGGCACACCCATGGTGTTGACGTACCTCTGTAACATTGTGCTGCTTTTCTTCCTCATGAGTTTAAGACCACGATGCTGGGATTTCAAATTGAAGGTCAGCAGGCATGGTTCTTGAGTGAGCCTGTATGATTTCATTCCAACAAAGCAAACCATGTCTAACCGTTCCAAGAGGCTTCTCTTTTGATATTTTTGTGTGGATATTAATGATTGAGAAATTTGCAAAGAGAAAATTAATCTTCCGTTCCTTTAATTTGAGAATGCTTGTATTATTTTGTACCCAGAAATCATAAGATGTAATGTAAGCAATTTAGAACAAGAGACTGAAACCTGCATCTTCAAAGTCAACTTAGATTATCTTACAGAATAGGTGAGTGAAATTCTGTATACATTTCTATTTTTCTTTTTCTCTTTTTGCCTTGCAAAGGCATTGAGTGCTGACATATTTTGTCATTGATGTACCATTTTTAAAGATCCTACTCCTATTCGACTCTTATTGTAAAGGCTCAATTACATAATAAAACAGGGTTGTGTTAAAAACGTTATTACTGACCCACTATTGTAGATCAATTTTTACAACCATATGGTAGCTTCACTAGCTTGGGTTGCCAGTGAGTTCCAGTAATCTTTGATAACATTCCAAACCAATCACCAATTCAGGTCTAGGAATGAGAATTCACAGTTCTATGTTTATTTCTCAAGTATAATATTTGAAGTTTCTTGAAAAAAGCGAACTAATAGATGAAACTTCATTACGTAAGTGAATCCATAACAAAACATTTTCGCAAATTATTTCGGTTAGTGCACTTCAAATTTCTCCGGACCCAGACAAAATTGAGGGTACTGGAAACCCTTCCTAATTGGCATCCATAAAGAGTTGACATATGTCAAATTTAATGATATGTCATGCCACATCTTTGAATGATGGCCATACATTTCCTAATTCTTCATAAAGCCCCAGTATATTTTTGTTTCTTACACTTTCAACCCAAAATATATCTAAATTGTTTTTTAAAACTTTATACATAAATCCCCAAATTTATTTACACATCTTGGACCCTTGTGTTAATTCAGTCGAATCAAAACATGAGAATAGAAAATAATAATAAAAAAACCACGAAGAACACGAGACATAAACTTCCGGACTCCATTTCTTTAGATTGGATCCAACATCGGGCTAAACTCTTCGTCGTCCCACTTCAAAGGGCTTGCTTGGTGACGAAGGTAGATGGAAATTGATCGAGCCCCATGCTTCTAGGAAATCGAGGACTCTGAATAGAACCAACATATCTGAAATACTTGAAGGAGGAAGAAGAACAGTGATTCAAATGCAATATGGCAGTATATGGATGCAATATATTTCAAAGCACGTTCAAAGCAAATCCAAAGCAAATCCAAATGCACAGGATTCAAATATGGCAGTATATGGATGCAAGATATTTCAACATTCAGAATTTCATAAAAGTGCCAGTACCATTCATTGCCATCAAACAAATCAAGAATCACAAAATCACACAACAACCAATTATCATCCAATCAGTCATCACTAGTCCTTTGCCTCAGCATGCCTTAACACAAGGAGTACTAGGAGGGGAAGTAGACCTAGGCCCTCCACTCTTGCCACACTCTTGTACATTCCTTGAAGCTAGACCAGCCAAGAACCTATTATTCCACCATCCTTTAGCAGAAGCAGCAGCAGAAGCAGAATTCGACATAGAAGCTGAAGCTACTCTGCCACTAGCATGGTCAGCAGGAAAACGATGCTGGAGGCACACCTTCATGTGGCAAGTTTTACATGTGCTAGCGTTGGAAAACGTCAAAACCTCCTTGCAGCACTTGACAGGGCAAATGGGCTTCTTCTTCTTGTTGGGGTCACATTTTCCAGATTTGTGGTGCTTCTCCAAGATAGCCTCCTCGTCCTGTCCCACAAGGCTAGTGGTCTCAATGGACATGGAACATGCTTCGCAGACAACCACTTTTCTGCTCTTGTGGTCGGATTTGGGGCACGCGTGGGACTTGTAGGATCGGTGTTCCAGACAAAACACCTACACAATTTGTACACTGTAAATGATAACAACTTTATTGTTTTTCATATCAACACACAACAATGTTTCATCGCCTTTCAATTAAACAATGTTCAAACAATTACTCATAAAATATGTATTCCTATCACATGTGGTTTTCAATTGCAGTTTGCAACTATAATTTCGGCCCTAATATTATTGTTAGGGCTATGGATGGTAATAGGTATCCATGGGGTGAGGACATAACCCCTCCCTGATTAGAATTTTCTACTTATGCCCATCCTCATTCTCATATAGATTCAAATTCAGGGATTTGAAACCCCAAGTATCCAAGTTTATTTTAAAAAAATCCAAAAAAAATTTTTTTAAATACTTTGAAATTTGAAACATAAATATTTATAATAACAAAAACGACTAACAAAGCATAATCCAAATTAAAAATAGAAATACATACATAAAGTAAATTCAATAAAGATAATTTAAAAATAAAAGTGCATTGAGGGTTATTGGTATATATATATATATATGGGTTGGGACCTCATTCCCATCCTCACCCCATTAAATAAATAGGGATTCCACCCTATCCTTGTGGGGACTAAATTGGTCTCATTGCAGATAATCTCCAGATGAGTTTTTTTTTTTCATCCCTAGCAATTGTGTCACAATAGTAACAATAACTGCAAGTTGGTTGGATGATGTTCCTCTTACTAGAGATAGAGGGTATGCCAGTGTTTAGGCTAGAGATGAAGTTACCATTACTCCTACCTCTTAGGAGTATATATAACTAAGACCTTAATGATGGGAGTTATGATTGGGAACCATCATAATGGGGAGTAGTTATGTGCTTAATTAATAGGGTTCTAGGTTACCGCAGGTAGGGAGACACCAACCAACTGGACAATAGAAATAGGAAGGGAAATTAACTGAAAGGTAAGGCTAGGCTAATCGACAAGTCCCAAGAGTGCTAGGTGTGTCATCGACCCATCTAGTAGCCTTTAATATCAAACCAACCCAAAAAAAACCATTGGTGTACTTTTTATTCCACTTCTTAGGTCCTAACAACCCGATAGTAGTAATAGTAAAAACCTCAACAGGCATGTGAAATGTTGTGGTGACACATCTTGAATTGTTAGTTTTGGAAGTTGAATCATTGAAAGCAATATAAAGTCAGCACTAAAAATGACATTTCGATATAGGTTGCTTGGCTGTAGATGTAACGCATTCGATAATGAAAAAGGGGACTTGATTATTGAATAAAATAAAGTTCCTCGTAACAGGATCATCATCCCATGCTTTGTTAGTTGTAGAATTTCCCTAAAGTCTCATTTATAGATTTGAAAGGAAATACTCAATTATAAAACAACAATCCTTTATCATATCTCGATAAGCTCATTGTTGTCACAACAAGCACACTTTTCTAAAGAAGATTCTCAAATTTTGACTTCAACTTCTCTAGTTACAAAAGAATCTCATCAACATCAAATGACACGACTAAGAATTCATCATGATTCGTTAGTCTTCCATCTAGGATTACTATTAAAAGACCGGTCTCACTTTTCAACTGGAATGTGATAAGGTCCCACAACAACCGTAGAAGGAGTATAGACCTCATAATTTTTTATACAAACATCTGGAGGAACTCATAATTTTCTTGGTCATCAAACCTGACACTCATGCGTAACATGAGTGATTGCTCATAACTCAATATTGAAATTTGGTTTCCTTAGGTCATTTTCACAAAATTGTGTTGTATTTCAAAAAAGGTAAAAAAAATATAAATAATGCGGACTTCCAGAGGTTGAAGATTGTAGAGCTCTTTCAATTCAAGATCATTTTTGTTTTTTAACTCTTTTGAAATACAACACGTTATTATATTCTATGAAAATGAGCAAAGAAGGAAGGAATTTCAGCATTGAGTGATAAGCGTCACTCATGTTACCCAGGACCATAGATCTGATGAACAAGAAAATCGGGGAAATCATCAACCTCGAAAAGCTTGCATCTTCAAAGAACCTTCAAATGTTGATAGAAAAAATTGAGGCTTAAACTCCTTCTATGGTTTCTCTGGGACCATATCACGTTCTACTTTCGTCAAGTGATAACAATCTTCGATAGTAACCCTAGATGACAAAATAACATATCGTAACGAATTCCTAATTCAATATCACCTAACATATGATGAGGTTCTCTTCACATCCAAAGAAGCTAAAGTTGAAATTCAAGATTCTTATTCAGATAAGTGTGCTTGTAATGATAGCATGGAGCTTTATCAAGATGATGGTAAGAGATTATTGCTTCATAATTGAATATTTCCTTTGAAACCTTAAACGAGATTCAAAGGGAAATTCTACGATGAATAAAGCATGTGCTGAAGTTGTTATTATGAGAAATTTATTTTATTTGATAATTAAGTACTCTTTTTAATTCTTGACTCATATACATCTACGGTAAGGCAATTGTGAATATTGAAATGTCATTTCTAGGGCTAATGTTATATTATTTTCAAGGATTCAACTTCCAATACTTCCAGACCAAAGATGTGTAACCAAAACATTTTACACACCCATTGAGGTCTTTTCTATTGCTACGGTTAGGTTTCAGGACCCAAAAGTAGAACAAATGTACAATGGAAGATGTGTGCTTCGCTAGTGATCTATTAGGAGATGGTTTGAAACTTAAGGCTATTCGAAAGGCCGATTAGCATAACCTATCATTTCAACTCAAATGCCCCTTCTTATCTCTATTGCCAAGTGGGTTGGTCATCCTACCTAGCGGTGACTTAGCAACTTATAAATTAAGTCCATAATCACTCTGATCATGACTCTCACTGTTAAGATGTCATGACTCCCATAATCATTCTTAATCATAACTCTCATAATTAAGGTCTCAGCTATATATACCCCTAAGAAGTGGAAGTAGTGATAACTTCATCTCTATCTCTAAGACAGTAATGATGAGCTTCTAGAAGAAAAAAAAATCATTTTTTAATTAATAATTTTAAATAAGATCTTCTAAAAAGTAAAAGTTATTTTATGTTTAGATGTAAAACTAATTTATATTTGAGTATAATCTTAAAAAATCTTTATTTATTTTTAATATCTTTTTCATATTATAAGAAAAAAGAATTTAATTTTGATGCAAAGACCGTATAAAACTTTTTTATACTATCATCCAATCAAATCCTCCCATTTGATGACTTTTTCAAGCATTGTGTGTATGATTTAACCATATTCCTTATGTGATAATACATGATTAAATGACAATATGAAAATTTTTACAATATCAATACATATAAATTAAACTCAAAAAAAATCTTTTTCTATAAAAATTATAATTTTTAAAATGATATTTTCATACTTTTTCTAGTGATTATAATGTTTTACATAAACCTTTAAGATAACATAAAAAAAATACTTTTTTTAATGATTTTTTTATTAAGATAATGGTGCACAAACGAGCCAATGGCACCAACCATAATTTAAAAATATAAATTTTCTTACATAATATAAGCATAAGCTATTAATCTATTAATCAATTTATACTCCAATTCCCATCCAAAAAATTAATTTATAGTTTAACAAAAATATTTTCATAACTACAGAAACTAGGCGAAACAGAGGAATAACAGAACTATGGTTTTTCCATCATCGTCTCCATCAGAAAAATATTTTCATAGGTTTCTATGAGATTGATTCCTCAAACATGGCCACAATTTTACTTAGTTTTTCTATATTTCGTGAACCAGTAATTGAGCCAATAAATATAATACACACGAACATATATTTTTGTAGTCATAAGGGGGATGAAAAGCCTAGGAATAACAGAAGTAAAACATGGGAAAAGTGTTTCAATTTTCACATATATGAAGAAAAACAACATGGGTGTTATTATGGAGAGATATAAGATACTTATCTGTTTGCAGCCGTCGCAGGTGAAAGGGAGGAAATCGAGCTGGTTGCAATCTGGGTGTTGACAGTGTTTCCCAAATCTGGAAAAGCTTCTATGCCACCTGCTGCCATTGATCATATGAAAGGTTTTCGTGATGACTTTTCCGAAAACAATTGAGAGAAAGAGAAATTGAGAAGATAGGTAGATGAATGAATGAATGAATAAATAAAATTAGACGATATTAGTTTATGAGCTGAATAAGGAAAGGAGAGTAAAAGAAACGTATATTTATAGGTTTGGTAATGTCTTGGTGACTAAGCCAGCCTTTTGGCGGACTATGCGTGTGAAACACCACAGCAGAAGATTTTAGTGGCACCGGCCAATTTTGCGTTCCAAATTGAACGGCTACGCCTATGTGGCATGCTAACTATTTTTTTTTTCAATAAATAAATAAAGAAAATTACAACAAGATTGTTTTTATATACGAAAATTGTTTTCGATATGTATTTTGTTTCGAGTTTCCTTTTTGGTGTGAAAAAAAAACATATTTTATGGATAATGACCTTACATCCCTATTGCATATCTTGGGAATCAAGTTATTTATCGTCAGAGGTTGGTAAAAAAAAATCAACAATATCCTTTTGGAGTAAATTTATTTTGCTTTATATCAATTTAGATTTATTATGCTTTATATCAATATCCTTTTGGAGTAAATAAAATACTAAATGTTCAATTCAAAGCAAAATAAAATTTAATCAATAGAAATAAACTAAGAATGAATAAGACAAAATTAAAAATTCTTACTGTTGCATTAAGGTTTTTTGTTTGTGATAAAAATAAGAGTGAAAATAACATGAGATATGGTGGGTGAGGTTTTCTTGTTCTAATTCATATGATTAGAGATTAAAACTTAAACCATTGAATTGGACACATTATAACCAGTTTTTACCTCTTGAAAGAGCTTTCTAGACAAGAGAGTTATTCATTGCTACAATAATTTCTAAAAAAAAAAAACAAATAAGAGGGCAAATTTTATCGATGAAGCTTATGTATGAAGTTTTTTCTCCAATTTTACCATAAAACCAAACATCTCGTAAAGATTAAAATATGGGTATTGAAGATGTGAAATATCTTAATATATGGTGTGAAAATGACAACGTAGCACAGGGAGAGGTTCCCAAGAGTGCAGACTTTCAGAAAAACACTGTTTTGGTGGGGGAGACTTTAAAAATTCAGACATACATTTGTATTTTTGGTTTGGGTCATAAATTGACTTTCAAAATGGATTAATGTTCACGACCAAATAAATGGGCTAATGTGACTAATTTGGCTGAAACTTCATCATATGTATGGGGCAATCTAGCCCATTTAGGATCATAGGCTTTACTCTACTAATCCTAATCGAATTTAACATAGTGACAGAGAATCACATAAAAAGAGGGGGAAAGGGAGATAGAAAGAGACTATTTGACTTGGTGAAAAGCCCATTTAACGATACAATTAAAACCATTTGAAGAAAATAATGTATAAGTAAACACCTTTCTGACCAAAAAAAAAAGAGTAGACACCTTTGATTAAGACAAATAGCATTATTTTACTGAATAAAATTTCAATCAATAAAGAAGATAAGTAAACAAATAAAGAGTCTAATTTTGATAACAAAAGTGTTTTATATTCTCTTTCAATTAAATCTCTTTTTTATTAAAATTTGCAAGACTTTGACTAGATGAAAAGCCCATTTAACATGATACAATTAAAACCACTTGAAGAAAACAATGTATAAGTAAACACCTTTCTCGACCCAAAAAAAGAGTAGACACCTTTGATTAAGACAAATAGCATTATTTTATTGAATAAAATTTCAATCAATAAAAAAGATAAGTAAACAAATAAAGAGTCTAATTTTGATAACAAAAGTGTTTTATATTCTCTTTCAATTAAATCTCTCTTTTTTATTAAAATTTGCAAGACTCTTTTATAATTGTAATAAGTATATAAAAATTAAATCCATAATTTTTGTTTTAATTGTTACAAGGATAAGTGATAGGATACCTGTATGGAAGCTCCCATGGATTAGTCACTACTATCAATTGTAGATACCTAGACAATAAAAAAAGAGATATGAAAATTGAGATAATATATTTTAAAAAATTGACACTCCTCTTATATATAATTTTTTGAAAACTAAATCGAATTTGGTTTAAAAATAATTTAAAATAATATTACTTACTTTTTTACATTAGTGGAAGAATATACTATCACTATGATAAGATAAGAGAGAGAGAAAACAAGATTAGGAAAAACTAACTTAAAATAATTATTCTGCAACTACTTTGAACCTAAACTTGATTTGGAGATAGGTGAGTGTGGATTTAGTTTGGGGATGGCCAAGAATGGATTTGAGGATTCCAGTGGAGAAAAACTTTATTTCAAAGGGAGATGGCATAGTTAAATGACTTACATCAATGACAAGCTAGGTTGGAAGTTTGATAAGCATGGAGCCTTCTCTGTTTAATCTGTTGTGCAACAACTTACTAGATGGATGGAGCATTTGCAGGGTGTGAATAGCTACAATTATGCTTGTGGAGTGTGGATGATAATGGGAAGGATCAATACAAAGGAAAGATTATGCAGGTTATGATTGTGCAGAGATGGATTAGAGCATTTTTTGTATCGCTGTGGATTATTTGGGAGTGCAGAAACAGAATGAATTTTGAAGATAAAACCACCAGCTTTGAAGGGGTATTTATATTGATGGCGGCACAACCAATAGGAAGGAAGAGGTGAATAGCAATTGATCTGGACCAAAGAATGTGGCAGCATTTCGGCATATCGAGTGCTTTCTTTGACCTGCATATCAGTGATTTATGGATTCGAGCCTATGATGCATGCCGTGTTGAGTGCTATCAGTTTCTTTTCTGTGTAACCGTTTTTTATTTTGAATTAGTCATGGGCTGAGGTGTTATTGGGTGGTATGACTAGTTCTGAGATATGTATTTGTTGGGATTATGGCTATGTTGGTATTTTGTATGTTTTGTTATGGTCGCACCCGTTGTTGTTAGTGGTGTATTGGTTAGTTGAACCATTAAAAAAAAAAAAATTGAATCTAAACTTGATTTGATAAGAGTTAGTTTTAAGATTTTTTATTAGTTACTGGTCAATATCTATATCTATAATAATATCTATATCTATAATAATACTAATAACCTCGTGGGTCATTTGTTTAGATACAGGTTTTGATTTTGAATGATAAGATTACCAGAATATGATGTCATGTTTTCAGGGAAATAAAATTTATTTGGGGTTGAAAATAATTGTAGTAAAATATTTGCTGCTAGAAAATTCCATGTAATCTGATATAATTTTTTTTTCAGGTAATGAATTCGTTATCGGTAAATTCAAAACTAATAAATTAATAATTTATATTACGAAGAATTTGTTAGAAGCAAATTCAATTCTCAATAAAATAATGATATATTTGAAAAATAATTATTTTAATATAATATTATTTTTAATGAGTTATGGAATTCTCTAGCACTAAATTCAATTCTTAATACATTAATAATTATTTAAAAATATTTTTAATATATTATTATTTATTAATAAAATATTTTATAAGGAATTCACTACTAGTAAATTAAATTTTTTTAAAAAAATAATTTATTTGATAAGATCTCATAAAAATACTTAAAATTTTGAAATCTTTAAAAAAATATATTATTCTCTAGAAATACTTGACTCAAACACACTCTTATGTTAGGGTTAGGATTAGGATTTTTGTTAGGGTCAAGAGTCCTGTGAAAATATTATGAGTATTAAGAGGATGTTCTCATAAACACAAAGAAAACCAAAGAAATGTTTTTAGCATGAGCATGAACTCCATTTCGAATTAGTTCTCTTAGAGTATATTTTATTTAAAAGACAAGTTAAGATATGCATGTATATTATTATTATATAATTACTTGCTACATTAAAAAAAAATTATATAATTGCTTGCATGTTTACGTTGCAATGTTGCATGTATTATTATCTTCTATGTTTTTTGCAGGTCAAACTGTCATTCACTTTTTCGGTTTTTGCAGGTTGCCATTCGCTTTTTGCATGTCAACAAATTTGCTACCACCAAATTGTGTTGTTGAGATTTGTTGGTAGCGAATTTAGTTATAGTTACTTGTCTTCACTTAAAAAAATTTGCTACTAGTAAATTATGTACCCTTTCTCATAATTTTTCAATTTCTTCAAAATTCTATATTAACTCCAAAAAAATACCATATGAAAATTACTTTGCCTAACCTCGCTGTACTTAGATTTTTGGTAAGTAGGCTTTAAAATTATTATTTTATTACTTTTAGCCTAACTTAGTTTTTTCTTTTACTAAACCTAAAATTAGTTTAGATAAGAAGTTAAAAACTAATTATAAAAACTTTAGCAGTTACTTAATATTATTTAACAAAATTGAGGACCTATTTTACTTGAATTTTTTTATTTTTGGAGATTTTTTATCAAATGAGAACGTGCTTTCTAGTAAACAACGGGAGGAGAAGGCATAATTTAGTGCTTTCGGTAGAGAAATGTTAGAAAATTTTTAAATGAACACACTTCAACATTAAAGGTCTTTTACCTATCATTTCCCTTAACAGATTCAATTGAACAACTAGAGAAAATGGTGGCAACGTCTCTTCATTTTCCAAAATTTGTTTTCTATGGTTGGAGAGAAAATTAAGTACATTCATAACACTTATAAGATTGGGCATTGAAGCTCTGTATAATTATTTTGTATTGTATTGTTAGCGGTAATAATTTATAAATTATCTCTATTGTATAGTTGTTGCCTCCAGACTTGTTTCAAATCATATAAACTTTCACTCAACTTGTAGGTATAATTCTTTTTATCTTTTATGATAAAACTTCCACATTGCTCTATATAAAACTCCCACATTGTAGGTGGAGGCGGAGGGAGGGGGGATGTTGGGGTGTCATGGTCCCCCCAAAAATTTATATTATGATCCCCTAAAAAATTTAATCATCTCTATATATAGTATACATAATAAATAATAGAAGTCTTTTGATATAATAGCACGTATGATATAAAAATATGAAACATATAAATGTCTTTAGAATATATTTTTAAAATTTTTCCCTTATTAACTCCATTTAGTGGAGTTTTTACTTAAGTTTGTTATTTATGATACTCTATTTGATGTTAAATAATCCTGTAACGAAGTAGTATGATGATAAGTTACCTGGGAATGAGTTGGCGTATGCAATGCTCTTCCCCTTCTCAAGCTTGTTGGTTGTGGATGGGTGGTAGGGTACCTCCAAACACTCCACCTAGGTATCATACGAGGTTTGAATAAGTGGCGTCACGATGCTGAATACTTACCTAAGCCTTCTCATACCCTTAAATGGAGACCTTAATACCCATTAGCACGTTCCTCCTATTTCGGGACGTGGCTCGTGGGTACGAACATGGCCTGGTAGTTATGAAATCATGGGACACGTGTAGCCAGGCACTCTCGAGGGGGAGGAGAATGCGTCCATGAGTTCAAAGGTGATGGCCTCGCCATGTGTCTCTGGCTTGCGGCCTTCGGCACCTCAACGGATTCCAGTTTGGGCCCCGATTGTGCCCGAGATCTTTGTTTTCCTACCTTGGCCCATAATGGTATTGGGCTACGCATTGGGCTAGGAGAATGGTTCATAATAGTGCCCCCAACTCGGTGCTTGGCTATTGGTACGGGTGCGAGTTAAAAGCAAAATTTCAAACATCGGGATGAGGATCGATGCATACCCAAGCCTCTGGCCGATTAGGGTTGCGCCTAGTGAATATTCAAACGTAGTAAGCCAAAGGGACACGACTCTCCGTGATGGGATGCCTGGGCGGTGGAGGGCTCGAGGCAATCCTGGTGCCTTCCTTCTGGAATCCCTAGACATCGCATCGTTTCCTGTCGTGGTTACACGTGGATGTGAGCACGTTTTTTCGAGGGTGCAATGAATGCTGTAGGCATGAAATTACCTGTGTGCCTCGACGGATACAATGAAAAGTCTCTTCTCTCCCTGTATGCTTCTTCCATTCCGCGCCAATTCCTTCTTCTTATGTCATTTCTTCTCTCATTTTTTGAAAGGTTCTTTCTGTTTGTTCTTGGGGAGCTCTTTCTGAGTGTCTCATCGTTCTTCACTATTGGAAGGCTTCTATTCATCCTATTCAGGTGAGTCTCTTCCTCTCATTTCTTCTAATCCCTGGCTTCATTTATTCCCATTGTTTTTCCATTTTCGTGAGGAGCCACCGCCATTTTGGGGTATTTTGAAGCGCTCTCCTGCCTTGTGTCGTGAACCACAACTCAACAAGGTGGCGCCACCGCGATTCTCTGGTTGTTGACGCTTTGGGTTTGCTTCTCTGTATGGTGGCAGGCTATCATTTTCGTTTTCAAGTTCATGGCCAGGCCACTCCGTACATGGCAGGCATCCCTGTTTGAGCGGTGGGGAAAAAGTTACGTGTTTGTTTATTTTTGGGGTTCTTGAGTTTTGTATCCTGACCTTAAATGTGGTGGTTTCCCTGTTGTAGATTATGGGAAAGCGTGGGGCCGGTGCCTAAGGCTCTCCGTCCTCGGCAGTTGTTGATTGTCATCATCATTTTCTTGAAGTCCTCGGGATTCCTTCATTGGCCGATGGAGATTATCTCTCAGGGTTCCATGAGAGTGTTTGCATTTGTCAAGAGATCGGAGGACGAGGTGAAATGTCATTGGAGGCCACGGGCCCTGATGACGAGGTTTGTACTCGTCGGGTGATGACGAGTTATGTGGATGTACAACATCCTTTGAGAAGTTAGAGTTCGTCTTCCATTTTCTCAGTTCCAGATGGCCATTCTTCGGGAAGTAAACACAACTCCCTCGCAATTGCATCCCACGCTGGGCCATGATTCGTGGTTTCGAGATCGTATGCGACTCCTCGAAGTTTCGCCATTTCCCATGTCTTTTCTTTATCTTTTCGTTTTACCAAGCCCTTTAGCGGTTCTTGGATTTCTTTTGTAGTCGCGTGAACAAGAAGGTTTTTGAACCCTTCGAGGAATCCCTGCATCATTTCAAAGAGTTTTACTTTAAGGTGTAGGGCGTTCCTCATCATGAGCCTTTCTTTGTAAGCCTTCCTGGGTTATCTCCCTTACTTCTGGACCATTGCCCCCATTCTCAGAGGATAACGGACAACTCGCTTAATGACGAAGAGCGCTCCATTGTCAAATTTTTTCTAACATCGTGGAGGTTTAACCCTTTAAGCTTAAAAAATTTCCGCTCTTCTCCTGAGGCCATTACAGTTTATCTTGGTTTGTTTCTGACCTTTCTTTTTGTACTATTGCACACGGTTCGCGGATCTAACTTTTTGTATTCTCTTGATTTTTTGAGGCGAGATGGCAACTCATTCGGGAGTAAAGGCTTTGTGTTCAAAATTTTTAAAGAAGAATGCGTAGAAGCTGCATGTGCTTCAGAGTCTCAAACAGGACAAATCTAGTTCCTCTACCCTTTCCTCGGAGGACGTTGAGCGGAGTTGAAAACAGGGTGGATCCTCCCTGGTTGCGGAGACGAGATGAAATCTCTTTTAGGGAGAGGGCGAACTCTTCAGAACGTGGATGTCATGGACTGGAGACCGATATGGGTGGTTTGCCTAGGCGGCAAGAGGCCGCCTGTTCTCTCGTAGCTTTCCCTTTCTTCATTCGTCGATGAGCACCTTTTCTCAGAGGGACCCGTCGCGATGGAACGAACTGGTGGTCAATTTCAATGGGGTCAACGCTCTCTTCTCCAAGCTACCCTCCTTCGCACGGCTAGAACCTTATCCTTGATCTGGCCAAGGCTAAGAAGGAGAAGGATGATCTTCTTTGGAACTTGAGGGCGGAGAACATCTGGAAAATATTAAGGAGTCGCTGGGCAAATATATGAATGACAACAAGGATCTCCGTTCGCGGTTTCCGACAATATTAATCATTGGCTGGTTTTCGAACTCGTAGATCTTGCCTCTCCGCGAACGAAGATTCTTGTTGTCATTCATATATTCGCCCAGCGACTCCTTGATATTTCAGATGCTCTTTCTCGCCCTCAAGTTCGGAGAAATATCGTTCTTCTCCTTCTTAGCCTTGGCAGGATCAAGGATAAGGTTCTTGCGTCGGAGGAGGCTAGCTCAAAGAGCGTTGACCCTACTGAAATTGACCATTGAGTTTAGAGTCTGGCATTGGCACGGGTCCCTTCGAGAAGGTGCTCATTGACAATGAAGAAAAGGGAAAGCTATTAGAGTGCGGCCTCTTTCTTGCCTGTCTTAGGCAAACCACCCATATGGTCTCAGGTCCATGACATCCACGTCAGGAGAAGAGTCGACCCTCTCCTAAAAGATTTCATCTTCGTCTCTAGACCAGGGTAGGATCCAGCCCTCTGCTTTTTGGTCAGGTCTCCTGGAGCAAAGGGTGAGGAACCAGATTGTCCGGGCTTGGACTTGAAGCGCACGCAGCTTGAGGCGTTCTCTTTAAAACTTTTGAATGGGCCCTTACTCCAATGAGTAGCCATCTCGCCTCCCAAAAATCAAGAGAATACAAAAGTTAGATCCAAAAAACGTGTGTAGTACAAAAAGAAAGTTAAACAAACCAAGATAATTAATGGCCTCAGGAGAAGAGTGGAAAATCTTTTTAAGCTTAAAGGTAAACCTCTCAAATGTTAGAAAAATTCGACAAGCGCTCTTCATTCGTTAAGCTAGTTGTCGGTTTCTAGGGGGCAATGGTCCAAAGGGAATGCAAAAGCCAAGAGGAAGGCTAACAAAGGCTCATGATGAGGAACCACCTGCACCTTACTCTTTGAAATGATTAAGGGATTTCGAAGGGTTGCTTCTTGTTCGCGAAAAGAAATCCAAGAACCTAGAGCTGGTAAAAACAAAAAGATAAAGAAAAGACTTGGGAAATGGCGGAACTCGAGGAAGTCGCATAGATCTCGAAACCATGAATCATGGCCCAATTGTGGGATACAATTGCAAGGGAGCTGCATTACTTCCCAAAGAATGGCCATTTGGAACTTCTAACTTCTCAAAAGGATGTCGTACATCCACATATGGAAATCGTCATCTCGGACGGTACAAACCCTGTAGTAAGCGCAGCGGCCTGCAATGAATGTTTTGCCTCGTCCTCCGATCTCTGACAAATGCAAACATCTGACGGAACCCAGAGAGATAATCTCCATCGGCCAATGAAGGAATCCGAGGACTTCAAGAAAAATGATGATGATAATCCGCAACACTCGGAGGATGGAGAGCCTTACAGGAGCCCCACGCCCATAACCTTGGCAGGGGAAACCACCACATTAAGGTTGGAAATACAAAACTTAGGAACCCAAAAAATAAACACGTAACACCCTATAGTGGTTTCCCCGTGCCACGGACGCCTGGTGGACCCGGGAGTGGCGGGGCCGCATGAACTTGAAAGCGATGATAGCTCGAGCCACCATACACGAAGCAAACCCAAAGCGTCAACAACCAGGAGATGGCAAGCGCGCCACCCTCTCAGCTGGTTCATGGCACAAGGCCGCGCGCTTCAAAATACTCTAAAATGGCGGTGGCTCTTCATGAAAATGGAAAAACAACGGAAATAAATGAAGCCAAGGATTAGAAGAAATGAGAGGAAGGTAGACTCACCTGGCAGGGATGACAGAAGTCTTCCAATGGTGAAGAATGATGAGACACTGATAAGAGCTCCCCAAGAACAAACAAAAAGAACCTTTCGAGAAGAAATGACATAAGAAGAAGAGGAACGGGCAGGAATGGAAGAAGCGTTGGGAGAAGCGACTTTCATCGTATCCATCGAGGGCACACGGGTAATTCGCACCTAGCATTCATTGCACCTCTGGAAAATGTGCTCACATCCACGTGTAACCATGATGGGAAACGCACGACGTCCTGAGGGATTTGGATCAGGGGCTAGGATTGCCTCGAAGCCCGCCTAGGCATCCCATCATGGAGAGTCGTGTCCCTTTGGCTTATACGTTTGAATATTCACTAGGCCGCAACCCTAATGGCCGAGGCTTGGGGCATGCATCGATCTTCATCCGGATGTTTGAAATTTTGCTTTTAACTCGCACCCGGCTACCAATAACCAAGCACCGAGTTGGGGGCACTGTTATGAACCATTCTCCTGGCCCAATGCTTAGCCCAATACCATTATGGGCCAAGGCAGGAAAACAAAGATCCAGGCACAATCGGGGCCCGGCCGAAATCCGTTGAGGTGCCGAAGGCTACAACTGGAGAACACATGGCGAGGCCATCACGGCTTCTGAACTCATGACGCGTTCTCCCCTAGCCTCGATAGTGCCTGGCTACACGTGTCCCATGGTTTCATAACTACCAGGCCACGTTATACCCACTAGCCACGTCCAGGAGGAATGCTGGCGGGTATTAAGGTATCCTATTTAAAGAGGTACTTAGAAGGGTTAAGGTAAGTATTCAACCATAGCTGACACCACTTGTTCAAACCTAAATACCTCAGTGTTTGGGTACCCCACCACTGTCCACAACCAACAAGCTTGAGAAGGAAAGCGCATTCGTACGCCAACTTATTCCTAGGTAACTTATCATCATACTACTTTGTTACATTGGAATGGTTCATAACAAATACATAGATATACATTTTTTTTATGTTGAGCCTAAGAGATATTTAAAAAGAATTATTTACTCTTTTATTAAGAGAAAAGAGAAAATAAATGATAAAATAAACTATAATTTATTAATAATTTATATAAAATACTATATAGTAACTTATTTTATATTTTCTATATGGTAATTTAATTTAATTTATTTTATATTATTTATGTTAACTAATTTGATCCCCTTCTATAAAAATTTTAGCTCCACCACTGCCTACAACTTGGACATAACCACCTACTCCTCTTCCAACCCTTTTAACCGAATTGTAAATTAGCCACGAATTCGCATAATCTTTTTTCTCTTTTCTTTTTTGTGTTACTAAATTTGGAAGATAATTTGGATTGAATCTAAGACCTCTTGATAAATTATCCAAATCTTTTATAGGGTGTTTGGAAATCTTATGAGATGAAATTGAATTCTGTTAGGAATTAAATTCAATTTCACATTTGAAATGAGTTAGTGAAGTAAAGAATTGAATTCAATTATTTGATTTGAAATAAGTTCTTAAAATAAATTAATTTAATTATTTTTATGTTTTATCCTTCATTAATAGGTTAGAAATAAAATATTATATTCAAGTAAGATTAGTTTGGTATTTCATTAGTTGGAATTCAATTTACACTCTAAATTAGGCCCATGGATCTGATCAATTCCATTGTTTTGATCAATTTCAATTCTCATTAAATTTCAATTTTTTGAATTATATTGCTTTCAAATAAAAAAAAAAAAGAATTCAATTCCTTCATATAATTAAATTACATGATTTCCAAACACCCTTTTATTATTGGCCCAATCCTACTTACGAATTTGCATAATATGAGGCTTCCCAAGGAATGTACATCCCTCGTTGTTTTCATTTTCGTACCTGTTAGTCTATTATAGCATTTCCATTGTCTGCTATTTTTGCGTCCCTGCTCAGAATTTGGAGAGGAGGGATGTGCTGGGTGGGTTGGAGGAAGGACGAGGCAACATATCCAGGGATGTGATTCGTGGCCCAATGTTGTTGAGTCTCTCTGAATGGGGACTCCAGTGCCACCACTAACAACATAACATGTGACATTTTTTTTATAAATGTAAAATCTAGTATCAGCTGTTGCAAAATTGAAAACGGAAAAAAACCATTGCATCAATGGTTATAAAATTTTAGTTTATAAATATCATATATTTTTATTTCTATCTTCATAATTCTTTTATAATCTTTTTCAATATTTTTCTAAATTTCCCCCACATAAATTCTGCTTATATTTTCTTTCTCCAAAAAAATGGATCCAAATCACTTTAGTTCCTTTCTCAATTATTTACAAAATTCAAGTTTTCCCATAAAATCTAAATATTTAAAATTCTCAATCTTTAAACTCTCAAAATACAAATCAAAATTTTCAAATTCTAAATTTATTTCAAAATCAAAATGATATTAATTTTTATAATGATATTAATTTTTTTAATTTAAAAAACACATGGAACCCAAATGGAGATCAAAATTGGTCCCTTCCATTGGAAAGGAGAGGAATACTATTAATTCCCATTTACTTTTTTATGACACTAGAATAATGTGTCCATGTTGGAGTCCAAAATAGGAACCGAAATGCATCTCACGATTGAAAAATTCTTTTATACCCAGGAAGGAAATTCGTTCTTCCTCCACAGTTCATCTTTGCACTTGATTTTTTCCCTTCTTCCCTTTCTCTCATTCACCCAAGAATGATCAGATCAAGGGCTCACGTGTAAGGTGGAGTAAATCCACTCTTCCTTCGGGAGGAGGAAAGAATATCCATATCAAAGACCCGCTTCATTTGTTGAACAGCCCATGATATATTTCAATTGAAGGCAAGCTTCTCCAAATTCAAACAAGCCAAGGCAGGCAAGAATCGAACGTCGGAGATTTTCCTACCGTTTTCAAGATGTGGGCCCAAACCAGGGCGACAAAAGATCAGATTTAGGCTCCTCCTCCTCAAAACGTTTTGTTAGTCAGTTAGTGGACCCCACACTTGGAAACTAGAAAAGATTGCACACTACAACTGCACTTTTTTAGTTTTTTAATCTGTTAAAGTTGTCTCAGACCCCCAAAAAAAAAAAAACTGTTAAAGTTGTCTGCTTTTCCACATCATGGACACACAGTGTCTTTCGATTTTGAATTTCAAATTTGAATGTGTACAAACAAACGGCCACATGCAATACAATAAAATAATGGTAACAAAAGAGAATCATAGTAATTGACATTGTAGTAAAGTTTGGATCTTTTGAGGTTTCTACGTTGCAGTGAAACATGGGAGACTCGGCTTGTCTCATGCAACCATTCTGTTATGCTTCCGGCGTTACCAATGAAGCCAACGAGGTCAGTTTCAGAATTTGCATTATTGGTGTCTGAAATGGCTTGCATTTGGTGTTCTCGTTTTTTCTTTTATTTATTTTTCCTTCGTCTTTCACTTGGCCATGCTTGTAGTTTATGAAAGAATGGGAAAAAAAGAAAAAAGAGGAAAAATAAAACTTCAATTTCAGTTGGTGTTCATTTGTTCTTTCACTATATGAATTCTTACACCAATTTTCAATTTTCAAGCGCATTGAGAAATTTGTTTATTAGTAATGCTTGTTAATCTTCGATGAGTTGTGTTTCAATAACATGAGTACAATGAAGCTTAACCCTTTTTTTTTTTTGGCCTTTTGTTGGGTGCAATTAATCAAGAACAGACCTTTTCTTTTTTTCCTATGTTCAATGAAGGTTCACCTTGAAAAAACTGTGAAACTTGTGCGTTTCAGAGCAACCCAATTCATGCACTTGGGCAGTCAGTGTCCTTTGGGAGGTTCATGTCAGAGTCCCTAGCATGGGAGAAATGGTCTAGTTTCTCTTCTCACAACCGCTATGTTGAAGAGGCAGAGAGGCATTCAAGACCTGGTTCAGTTGCACAGAAGAAGGCTTTCTTTGAAGCTCACTACAAGAAGCTTGCTGCTCAAAAGGCAGCTGCTTTGCTTGAACAAGCAAACAATGCTGCTGCACAAAACAATGCCACAGGGCAAGAAGATGAGGAAGTAGTAATTGATAATAGTATTGCCCATAATTCAGAGGCAACAAGTCCAAGCAGTGCAATTATTGCACAAAACAATACCACTGGGCAAGAAGGTGAGGGAGTAGTAGTTGATACTAATAGTAGTGCCTATAATTCAGATATAGCAAGACCAAACTCTAAAATGGTTGTCAAGGAAGAAGAAGATGCCTTGCTCAGAGCCAATGGGCATTATTCAGATTCAAATGTAGAGGCAAGCATTATAACTCAAAGTGACGGTAAAGAGAGCTGAGCAAGGGATGGAACAAGAAGCTTTTGTAGGGGATTCAATGAAGATTGAATTGCAAAACAAGCTTGAAGGTGTTGGTGTACTTAAGGAGCAAACTGGAAAGATCAGTGTAACACCTCCAATTATGACACCAATACTGAAGGTTATATATTATGTTAATTTATTTCTCCCAATCTTTTGCTTGTTTTGATTGTTTAAGATAAAATCAATGACTTAATGGTAGTTATTACAGCAGGGTGCTAACTCTGATCAGGAAGTTTTGGACTCTATTAGCGAGAAGAAACCACCAGTTTCTTCCTTCAAGTTGTTGAAGGGTAATGGAACCTCCAAGGTCACCTCTACACCCGTCAAATCCACAGCCCTTATTTCTTCCAGAGAGATAATATTGCTACCCATTGAGCAATAAACATGCTGCAATAAGCTCTGCAGACAAGAAAAGATCCACCCTAAGTCTATTCCAATGTCTGTTAATTTTACACCCATTAGAGAGCTTAATAGATTGACTGCATCAGTCATGAGGAAATTTGAAAGTGCAAGAGTTGGTGCCGGTTCCTCAAAGGTTTCAAAGGATACATTGACTCCACTAAGAACCCCAACTACGGTATTCCAGCTTCTTTGCTATGTCTTTTACAAGCCCTTCTATCAATATTTCTATGATCTTCCAAGTTGCTATAGCTGTCAAGGATGTAAACGTGGGTTGTTTTCTTGATACAGGCTTCTAAGAAGGAGGTGCAAAAGCATTCTTCATTGACCCCATTAACAGAAAAGAAAAGGTGCTTGATTCTAATTGGTTGTTAATTATATATTGTTAAGCCTTTTGCAGTTTCCCTTTTAAGTTTTCTCTAGTTATTCACATCCTGATAGGGTGCATGTAAATGTTGCAAACCATAGGAACAAAACACCAATTGATTCATCAGCCTCAGGCAACCACACAGCCGGTCCGAAATGGCGCTTGCTCCCTACAGAGTAAGTTATTTCCACTTTGACTGCCTGTGTAACAAATTTTTCGGGAGGCCAAGGCAGAATTCTAATTTCTAATGTCAAGAATAACACTAAGAGCACATGTCGAAGTGTTCAATTAGTTAGAAAGGAATGAAGCAACTCATTCTCTTTCATCTCCATGGGATTGATTACACACTATACATATTTATGCCAATTCTGTTAAACAGCTGCAACCAACAAGAACTCATTACCAGAAATTACCATCTAACTTGAAGAGGCTTTAACGTGTTTCTGGATATTGTTTTTTATACTAGTATTTACAATGTTTTACTTGAATGCAGAAATAAAATGAGATCCCCGATTATATCCTCCCCTTTCAGCTTGAGGACAGAAGAAAGAGCTGCAAGAAGAAAAAAGGCAAGACTACAATGCTTGCTTGCTTTCCCTTCTGATTCAGTTGATTATGAGGTTTACATAAAATGGTTACTAAAGTACTTGTCTTTCTTTTGCCTATTGATCCTAATCAATTGCAGAAACTTGAAGAAAAGTTCGATGCCAATGAGGCACAAAAGGTGCAGCTGCACACAAAACTCAAGGTAGTTGACAATGACAAGTGAAATTGATACCAAGTGTCTTCTGTCATTGTGAGAGCATTATCTAGTTCC
Organism: Dalbergia oliveri; assembly: GCA_030441495.1. Taxonomy (NCBI): domain Eukaryota; kingdom Viridiplantae; phylum Streptophyta; class Magnoliopsida; order Fabales; family Fabaceae; genus Dalbergia; species Dalbergia oliveri. The sequence continues at coordinate 5,731,341 of JAMLFY010000010.1, forward strand.
TCAGATCAGTTTAATCAGAAACATTCAATCCCCTTATTTGCAGGAAAAGGCAGAGACGGAGATTAGAAAGCTACGCCAAAGCTTTTGCTTCAAAGCAAGGCCACTACCTGATTTTTACAAGGAAAGGAAATCCTCAAACAAAGAGACAAAAAGGGTATCTCTTTTTAATCGTTTACAATGACAATGATAATGATCTTCTTGCCCTTTTTCCCTTCAAGCTTCGTTTGGTTCATGCTGATCTTTATCAAGCCAAAGTTGTGCTCATTCCATTCATTGTATGACATTTTTCAGTTACACATCATGATGAGGTTTACCACTAACTCGTGTATTTATCTTCTAAACCTTATTTTCATTTTAAATATAAAAAGTAATAAATACACAAGGTAGTGGTGGATATATGTATAAATAGACAAACTCAGCAGTGGCACTCCAGGATGAAGCAATAGTTGTTAATTTCTCCATGAAAGCAACATCACTCCTATTGTTAATATCAAGCCAAAGTTGACCAAAATTCAATTGCTGTCTTGTAGGAGCTACTAACACATTCTGAATCAGCAAAAGAGGGAGGAAAGCCTACTCCAAGTGTGGTGGAGAGCAAAACTTCTTTACCTCCTCACAAACCTTTCCTGAAAAACAGTGGCACCAAGAATTTACTGGGAAAGAGTGGTCCCACCTTGGCTCATCACCTCACTACAAAATCCATGATCACTACTACTCATGAGAATACATCGCCAAATATTCAGCAATTAAACCTGAATGGCAGCAATTACAAATAGTGAACATGCAGAGAGCCGAGTATCACTTGATAATTTGCTTCTTGTAGAAGTCGAAAGATGAGTTTGAACTTGTAATTTGTAAATGTAGCATCACGGAAATGGGGTTGTACATGTACTTGTACCACATTTAGGCATCAAGGATCGTGCGTATGGCCTTTGTTGTATTCCGGCTATATAGCAACATCAACGGACCTTGACTTATTCTTTTATAATTTCCACTTCCACCATCTTTTGGTCCAACTCCCCTCAATACGTATTCAAATCTTCATTGAGCCATTTTAAATCGTGTACGTGTGTTTGGTTGAGTTCGTCAAATTGATTTAAGGTAGAATTGGTTTTAAAGTGATTTATATTTGATAGTTTCTTTAGAAGTAATTTTAACAGAAAGTAACAATTTTTCACTTCTCTTCAAATTAATTCTAGAATCTATAATTGATTTTAGAGTGTAAAACCAAAATCAGTGTTTTTTTTCAAATTTTAAAATAAGTGATTATAAAATTTAAATTTTATATTAAGTTAATATTATTTTATTCCCTAACTTTAGAATTGTAAGTCAATTTAGTTAAACTTTTAAAATAAGTTAAATTAGTTCTTAACATTGCTAAATGTGGTTATGTTAGTCCTTCAATTTATTTTTATTTAACATTTCATCAATTAAATGATAATGTGTGACATTAAGTTATATTTTGACATATTTTATATTATTTGAAGTAGAATTAAGTTTAAAATAATTTATTTTGGTGTTTAAAATTATACAAAATTAATTATTTAAATCTCCTTTTCAAGTTATAAAATGACTTATTTTGTGCAATTCTAAACATCAAAATGAATCATTTTAAACTTTATTATAATTCATATGATACATAGTATGTCAATGTATTATTTAACATTACACATAACCATTTAAGTGACAAAATATTAAATAAAAGTGAGATAAGGGACTAACTTGACTAATGTTTTGCAATGTCAATGACTAATTTGATTTATTTTAAAAGTTAAGGACTAAAATGACTTATGATTGTAAAGTCAAACTAAATAAATTAACTCATTTATAGAATTGAAAAAATTGAAAATTGGGGTTTTTTTTTTTCCCGGAAGTTTACCCTTCCTTGATTTTTGTTAATTGCATATATGTGTTGACTTTTGCTAATTACCCTTCCTTAATTTCGGTTATAGCTATTCATTTCGAGTCGTTTAGCAAAATTCTTTCTGAATACCTTTTTTTCTCCCGTGGATATTCTTTCTTATAGGTTTCTCTTTTCTAATATAGATACCATGCACCCTTGTTTTTTTCCAATTTTCTTTTTTTCTTATTGGCTCAAAATTTGTACACTGCCAACAACAATGTAATTAGTCATTGGAAGCATTGAAATCATCGAAATGGATATTACCCCTCCTAACAACTTTTTTCATATACATAGCCATTAATCAAACTCATGAGATCGTGTTTGAAATACACCAACTATCCACCAAATGTACCAAACTTTATTGATGTATTTATTTATTTATTTCTCTTAAAACATTTCGAATATAAATACACATAGTATCATCAAGTTGTCCAGCGTCACAACCGATAAGCATGGCTTATACATATAGGTACGATCAAGGGTGGATCTGCACTGTAACATGTGGGCATATGTCTCCCACAAAAATTATGAAATATTTTTGTTAGTTTGATAGATGTTGTTGGAGATCGTGAATTGGGCCATAATTGATGGACCAATTGGGCTTGAATCAACACGGCTTAAGGTAGAAACATGGTTGATTGAAGGCTAAAGCTAGTGGGAGATATTTTAGCTAGAAAATAGAAGTTGCTAGGCCATGATATTAGCCTTAGTGATAAGGCTATAAATAGCTTGTAGATTCTAAGGACAAGGACACCTCACTTAGCAAAAAACACATATCTTGTTTGCTCATTTGTTTTCTTTGTTATTTGTTATTGTAATTACTTTTCCATTTAATGCAAGTTCGATTTTCCCTTTTTACTTTTCACTTCTAAAAATTAATCAAGCTCAATACCTTTCTATAGTGACTTGAGGAATCCACAAGCTAAAGAGTTCAATCATCCTCTTTAGTACAAATTGCCTGCCATTAGGTGATTTTATATGTTTGAAGTCTAATTGGAATAGCTTAGTCTTAGCTAATTATCATAGAGCAAACATGTTTTGGCATGCTCAGTTGGACTTCCAAGATTAATTTTGAGAAGTTCCCTTTACTTGCATCGGATTACCTTTGGCATATGAATTTGAGACCAGGGAAGGCTGCCAATATGTCTTACCAACCCCAATCGCGATTAGTTAGCACTTTAGGGATGAATCAACTTGTGACGTATGCAAAAGCATTGATTTTGCGTTTAAGGGCAACTACAGGCCAGCCACCATCAATACCAGCTGTTACTCATCCTAATAACTACCAAAAAAAATGATGCTTAGTGGCGATTATATATTAGCAGTTTGAGAAACCAGAATAATAGTTTTGGTTTCCTGGCGGTTTATGCTTACAACTACAAATTATATTATATTGCAACGGTTAGTTTTGGAATTGAGGCGGTTTACCAAATACGACGGTGCTAATTTGATGCAACTACCAAAAACTAACAAACACATTTGTTCATGAAAAGACAATCTGACAAGGGGTTACAATAACTAATTTATCAACTATTTGCCCAACTTAGGGAAATTGTTAAGCCCATGGTCCATAATGCCATGCAAACAGCCCTTGCTCCTAGCCGAGGGACTTTAGTAAAAAATCCTTAGCCTGAGCAATATCATGGTGAGTCTCCCATTAAGGGAGGTATGTTGCATGTTGCATGACTTGGGGGCAGCCTTCCCTGTAATATAGGAACATGCATATCATAAGAAGACAACCACTAGCTCTAGGGCAAGCTAGAAAATTGGACTAATCAAGGATATGACCTTACAACATGTGTGAAAATAGTTAATGGGAAAATAGGCTACAATCCAACGTCATCCCCTTTACCAAACTTGACGGGAAGAGGAATGAAAGTATTCCATTAGTATAACATGGTGATGGGACAAACGCAGAACAATCAGCCCATAGGCTATGCGTCACAAGCTGTTACTTACCCACTATGATGGTAACAATGTGCTAACACACAAAATCCTTTGTCTGCATACACACCATTAGGGCAGAGTCCTTAGCTTGTGTACCCACCATTGGGTCAAAATCCTCAGCCTATGTAACCACCATTGCGCTAGAATCCTTAGGATGCTACTCCTTAGTTTCCTGTAAACAGGCCCTATCAAAGCACAAAATGAAGGAATTATCTCCCTACGATATGTGATCCTTTGCCGCCAGCTGTAGATCCTGACACATTAGATGAGGCCATGAGATGCTATTTTAGGGTACAGTTAAGGCCCTTAGATAGACCCGCTTACAGAAAGCTATATCTAGATTATGTAGATTGTGTTCCTTTTCCTAGGGACTTAAAGCCCTAGATTTTACTACTTTCCTTGGAGAAGATAACAAATCTAGTATGGAACACATTAGTAGGTTCATAGCATAGTGCGCGATGCTGATCAAAATGATTTTTGGATGTTGAAGTTATTCCAATTATCATTACTGAGAATAGCCTTCTCATGGTATTCTTCACTATCGCCTGATTTCAAGGAATAGCTGGGCTGACATGGAAAGAATCTTCCATGATAGATAGGCCATAACCCAAAACTTCAGTGTTGGACCTTAGCGAAGTTAAACAAAAGGCTGTAATCGATAGTTGATTTCTTGGAAAGATTTTGCTAGATTAAGGGATGATGTAACCTCCACATCCCTAAGGCTGAGTATACCTTTATAGTTGTTAATAATATGAGCCTACTCCTTAAGGAGAAATAATCTTGATTGAATATTCTAACCTGGCACAGCTTTCGTGGAAGGCTGCTAAGATGGAACAATTCATAGTGGAAAAAGAGCAAAGAATGACTCAAAGAGCTAGACCAAGGAGATCCTAGATAGTGGCTATAGTAGAATGTGATTCAGCTGACGAGAATGAGGAAACTGAGGAAGAAGTTAATCCTTTAGCTGATGTAATGGCTATTGAATTGCTAGGGGGCAAACCTTACATGTGTCCTACTCCCACCTTTTAAGAGGAAGAAAAGATGAAAACAGATGAGCAAGATCCTTATTTGTTTGATATCATGAAGGTAGACCAGATAATTGGCTATTTGGCTAAAGACAAGCAAATTTGATTCCCCAATGGCAATAAACCACCACCTCCTGAAAAAAGTGCAGAATATCAAGTATTGCAAAGGGCATGACATGGATACACATTATAGTAACAATTGCAATACATTTAGAGCAGTGATCCAAAAGGCACTAAAGGAAGGGGGTTCGAAACTAACAGAGAAAAAAATGGGGAAATAAGACCATTGATACAGATCTATTTCCTTCAGCCTCGATTAATATGGTTTCTATCTCTCTAATTGAAGAAGAAGAGTCAAAGATCAGTAAAAAAAAAAAAAAACTCGAATTAAGCAAAAGATGACTAAGTATGTCCAATATAAGAAAAAAACCAAAACTGAAGACAAATGAAGGCCGAAGTCGAAGATAAGCTTGGATCATGGAGAAAGACCACGACTACTCACTTAAACGTGTTTGATAGGCTACAATTTTCTCCTAATCAATAAGTTGAAAGGAGGCTTCCTACTACTAAAAGACTTGGAGGTTTTGGTATAAAGGCTGAATCAATTAGAGTGCCTGTGAAGCAAAGATTGTGAGATTCCAAGTCTTGCTTCAAAAGGAAGGCTAAAACATAAGACCTCACCAGGTTTCCAGTGGTAACGAATGACCTTCTTCCTAAGAAAAGGAAAAGGATGGTGGAGCTTAATCATAAGGAAGCATAAACCAGCATGAGGATCACAACTAGAAGCCAATGCCCTCAAGAACCTAAGAAGATGCTTAAGCTTAAGGCAAATGTGAATAAAGGAGAATGGTCTCTAAACAGGCAAGCTAAAGCTAGGACAAATGGTCAGCCTACTGCAGAGCAGCTTTCTAGATCACAAAAGAGGAGACGTTAAGGAAAAAAGGGCTATTCAAAAATGAGAGGCATGATAGCTATGTTGGGACATGCAAAGAATGCGATTAGAGAGCCAGCAAAGCCCCTATGAGTTTCCCAAGAAGAAAGAAGTGGGTAATTTATCTAAATAGTTAGACAAAATGATTGTGACCCTTTTACCAGAATTGGAATTAGAGAAAATGCCGGTATAGCTTTTGGAGTTCATCAGAGAAGAAGAATATGTTAAGAATTTGTTGGATGATCTCCTACATGGAGAAATTCTGTTGGATGACTGGCATGAAGATACTAGGACTACAACTTGGGCAAGGATGGCTCCCACCACTTTCATTGATGAAGAAGGAGAAGCCTAGTACCTAGAACCATAAGGCCAGCTTGTTAATATGCAAGAAGAAATAAATGATCCAAAGCTTAGGATGATAGCCTTCAAAGGACTAAATGGCACAAAGGCTAGGCACTTGAGACCATTGTACTTACAGGCTACATTGGCTGAAGTTCCTTTTAGCCAAGTACTTGTGGATGTTGGCTCTTTGTTTAATGTGGTGCCCTTTTGCACCTTGGAAAGACTTGGGAAAGGAAAGAGATATTCATTGTCCACCAACATTCAGAAAATGATTTTATGGGGGTAGAAACTACTCTTTTGGGGTTTGGATAGCTCAGTTGAAGGTAGGCACAAGGGTTTCAAAGACAGTTGTTTTGGTTATGAAGGCTAGTCCTCCATACACTATCCTCCTCAGACGAGAATGGATTCATAGTGCGCATTGCATACCCTCCACCCTTGATCAAGAATTACAATTATGGAATGGAGAAGAAATGGAAGTTGTGTCTGCTTATCCTAATCCACTTCCAAAGGGCCAGGGATAGATGCTCAATTATACTCACACAAGGTAGAAATAATGGATTGGCCTGAAGACGTTTCGTTCTAGGGTATTAAGGCTTTTGAGATTACTCCTAATGGGTCTAAGATAACTGATGTGGAGAAATTATCTATCAAATGTACTGACCTTTATTGATTTATTTATTTCTCTTAAAACATTCCAAATACAATACATATAGTATCGTCAAGTTGTCTAGTGTCACAACTAATAAACATGGCTTCTACATATAGGTACGATCAGGGACGGATCCACACTGTGACGTGGGGACATATACCTTCCACAAAAATTATGAAATATTTTTGTTAGTTTGATAGATGTTGTTGGAGATCGTGAATTGGGCTAGCAAGTGGGCTCAAGGCCAATATGAGGAAAGGAAGCTCGCAAGCTAGAGAAAGGTAATTGAGCCATAATAGATGGACCAATTGGGCTTGAATCAACACGACTTCAAGGCAGAAACATGGTTGCTTGAAGGCTTAAGCTAGTGGAAGATATTTTAGCTAGAAAATAGGAGTTGCTAGTCCATGATATTGGCCTTAGTGATAAGCTTGTAAGTAGCTAATAGATCCTAAGGACAAGGACACCTCACTTAGCAAAAACACATATCTTGTTTGCTCATTTGTTTTCTTTGTTCTTTATTGTGTTGTGATTACTTTCCCATTTAATGCAAGTTTGATTTTCCTCTTTTACTTTTTGCTTCTCAAAATTAGTCAAACTCAAGGCCTTTTTATAGTGACTTGAGGAACCTATAAGCTAAAGAGTTCAATCATCCTCTTTAGTGCAAATTACTTGTTATTAGGTGATTTTCTATGTTTAATGTATAATTGAAATAGCTTAGTCTTAGCCAATTATCATAGAGCAAACATGTGTATATTTTTACCCAATTATGTTATTAAGTTTGAGTTCAAACTAACTCTAAAAAAAAAAATAAATAAAGATACAACACATTTCATTTGCTTATGTTGATCCACTGACGTTGCCCCATTATCAAATTTTTTTGAATCCATCATTAGGTATGATGGTATTTTGATAAGCTTGACTACGTGAATAACGTAAAACTTCATACTACACAAACATACGTAACCTATCCCACCCTCTACTTGATATACCTAGGCTGCTTTGCACTGGTACAACTTCGGAATAATTAGTTTTAGAAGCACTTGGTGCTTTTATGGACTTCCCGCCATTTTAGGCAGCCACAATTTTCCAGTTTACTTGGGAAAAAATGGGTTGAAAAAAATTGAAATGGTTTGATTTGAGATTTTATTTTTGATAGAAATGTTACACTTTCACGAAAATTAATTCTAATAGAAGCTCAAAATTTTAACTTCTATTTTTCCATCTTACATCAATTTTTCTAAACTCACTTTTTTAATATTATTTCAAAACACAAATCAATTCTTTTAACATCAATGATTTCAAAGCAATTATATCAAAATTTAAACCAACAACCCTTCGTTAAAATGAAACATTGTAAAAGATCTTTGAAAAAAGACTATTTTATCATATTTTATTTAGTACCCTTCATTAACAATGAATCATGAGATATAAGATCTTTCCAATGATAAATGTGGACTACTCAAATGTTAAATCAAATTTTCTTTTATTTTGCTCGGATAAGCTTATTTTGATTTTAAATCTACTACTTTCTTCAGTTCGAATTTTATTCGTGGAGAAGCTACTCAAAAACATTGAATCCAACAATGTGTGTATAGAATTTTACTTCCAAATTTCAGTTATTAATAACTCCTACATTTTAAAAAGATCTTACAAAAGAAAACCTCAACAAAAATATACTTTTGGAAAAAGTCTAAAAGCCCATTCGACTTTACCTCATGTGCGCTTTAGTCCTGATATTTGCCATGTTTGCAGATGACTCTTTCAGTAACAGATGTTAAATCTTGGATGAAAAATATCATGTCAGGTGCACATACCAACGTAAGACCCCTCCAAATGATAAGCGCATAAGGTCAAAATTGGAAAACAAAACCCTCCCCTTGTTGCATCTTCATCGGAGTAGTCTTCCATTCTTCTCTGTAGACGCAAATGCCATCATTGTCATTTTTTCTTTTTTTCCTCCAATTCCAGCAAACCACAACAATGTTATGAGGAACTTCAATACTTTGGTTTGCTTGATATACTTGCAACGAACTATTTGTAAGATGATTTTGAGTTTCCTTAAAAGTGAAACCACTCCCTTTTTTCCCCCATTCTGCACTTGTCTTGCAATCTTTCTCTACTTCTATTTTGGTTTCCAGACCCTGTTGAGTATTCAGGGAGAAAGTTGAACTTCTTTACTTGATCTTATAGCTTTGAAACGATGCATTCCTCTTCGTTTATATCTTTGAAACGATGCATTCCTCTTTTGACAATGTGATTAAACTTTATTTGCCAAAGACCATGTCATCACTGTCTGTGCTGGGATTTTTGAGAGGAAGGACCAGGATGCAATCTTATGGGTTCGCAGAGAAAATGAAAACCAGTTCTAATGAAGAAGATGCAACAAGGGGTATGGGGGGTTTTGCTTTCCAATTTTGCCCTCATGTGCTTCTTACATAGAAGGTTTTAAGTTGGCATGTGCACACATTTTCCATCCAAAATTAATGTCCACTACTGAAATGGAATTATGCACACATATAGCAAAGTTTAGAGACCATGTTGCTTGTTTTGAAAGTATCAGGACTAAAGTATACATCAAATAAAGTTGAAGGGGTTTTAGACTTTCCCCTATCTTCTAAAAGAAACTCACGGACACCCGCCCTCAAAGTTGCTTTAGTATAAAAGGCCATTATCGAGCAAGAGAAGCCAAGGCTGCAGATACAATATGCAGAGATCCAGTAATAACGATAACAGCCGTTCGATCCCCTCTTCTTCGGTTGAGAATCTTACCTGCAGTTCTCAAACTATCCTCTAAAGATGACTCAGTGGCTAAAATAGTCGTACCATCACCCAAATTGCTTTCAGAGCTAACTGGTTGATCCTTTAATATTTCTTTGTATTCAGCCATTTCATCATGAATCATCCCAATGCCAAGCTCTTCAGAAGCTTGAATCCAAGACACTCTCAACAAAGAAGCTGGAGTAGTCCGAGTTACAGCTCCAGCAATAGCAGCTTCAGTCAAAATCACAGTCTCCAAATGTGCCCCTGAACAAATGCAGTACCACCATATTTAGGCCTGTAATTTCACACTAGTTTTATAGAATACATTTTGCATTATAGAATATTATGAGACTCAAGATGATCAATTTGAAACAGCATCAATAACCATTAACCAGCAATATATTAAGCATGATATGCCCAAAAATATAAGTACAGGTAAGTTAAAGCATTTTTCCCATGATGGCATTGTACGCATGCACAATAATTTAGAGTTCTGATGGGATCATGGGACCAAACGAGCTGCTTGATAATTTATGACCTCAGTCCAGTTAAGAAAACTCTCATAACTAAAATGAGATTTTCATTTCCTCATGTTCCCCACTCCATGTAATTCTATAGTTTAATCGACATGATATGTGAATAAAATTATAAACATAAAATTAGTAGAGTTTACCAGAGAGAATCTGCCTTGCAAAGCCCACATGATCTTTGTCGCTTGCCATTGCAACAATAAAAGTCAATGGAGCCTCTGGAAATGCCATCCTTACTGTGTCCACAAGTGCCTTGGCAGATTCTTTTGTGTGGGCTACAGCATATATCCAAAAAAACTAATTACAACTGTTGTTCTTGCATATTTGTGGTACCAAGCCAAAAAATTTCTATTGCCTCCCACAATACGATCAAACATTATACAAGCATAACTATTTTCTCCCAAAAGTCTCTCGAAGCACCACATAAATTAAGGATGTATTTGGTCTGGAAAATTCAAGAAAAGCATGCAATAGATTGCCATTATTTTTCAGAAAATCCTATTGGATTTCTACAAAATTTTCCAAACCAAAATTCAAGTTCACCAGTTAATCCCATGCAAATAAGAGAAGTCAGATGAACCAACCTCCATCAAGCAGTATCGTTGCTCCAGTAAGCCCCAATGCCTCAGCTTCCTGAGATGTTAAGAATTGACTCCTTCCAAGGAGGTATGCATGTTCTAAACCAGACCTAATAGATTCATCAGAAATTCTCCACCCTAACAAACCAATAACAAGGAGAAAACAAAGGTTAGGCCAAATTAACAAAACAAAAAAAAACTTAGCAGGTAGTGCCTCTTGGTTCACCAGTTGAGAGGGATTTCAAAATGCAACAATCAAAGAATTTCATTCAAGCTGTCATACGAGAAATAATGGACTAAGGGGAAAATATAAAACAATTGTATTAGAGCAGTCAAAGAAACTTGAAGCAATGTCTGCACAAAAATGAAAGATACATTGTGCCACCCCACTAAGTATTATGTCAATAACCTTTTCACTTTTCACAAAATCCTTAGTAGATTTAACTCACATACTGAACTCTGAATTAGAGTAAGAATATATTCCAGTTGACTAAGAAAATAATAAAGGCACATATTTAGTGTAAGGTCAAGCAGAAGGTAAAACAGTTGTACCAAAATTACGAAGACAGAGAGCCACGCAAGTAGCAGTTGCTGCATTTTGAAGTTGGTGACTTCCTAGCATTTGCAGCTTCACATCATGTAACTTACATGACTACATGAATACAAAATCTCATAAGTTGTTAAGGAAACTTTCACAAGATCAACAATGAATGACTAGACAGAGAAAACCCGTTAAAAAGCAAAGCAGACCATATGGTGGAGAAACAAGGGCACTCAAATTATTTTCAACATTCAGAAGTTGTAATGCAATACAACATGAGATAAATGACACCCATGCCAAATTAACATTGCAAACAATGATTCATCTCCTAATAGGTGCATAATGTGTGGTCTAGATTTCGAATCAGGGGCTCATCTTTTTCTACACTGCCACACAGCGAAATCTCTTTGGACAAGGCTTTTTGGTATCTTTGGAGAATCGTGGGTTTGTCCTGAGGACTTGCACTAGTTCCTACTTATTAAGTTCAGGGGTTTTGGCTTTCATAAAGAAGCTAAGACTTTATGGCAGTCCGCTGTTTTTGCTATGATTTGGTGTATTTGGTTTGAAAGGAATTCTAGAACTTTTAATGATTCCTTTACCACCGTTGAATCTATTTGGGATAGGATCACCTTTTTGGCTTCTCTTTGGTGCTCAGCACAAGGTCTTTTCAATGGTGTTCCTGTACTTCATATTCAAAGGGATTGGCATGGTTTATCCCTTTAGGTCATAGAAGATTTTTTGTAACTTCTTGAGGATGTCTCATCCTCTTTTGTACCCTTTCTCCTTTCTAATGAAATTTCATTTTCTATCAAAAAAAAAATTGCAAACAATAAGCACCAAAATAAGTAGGACCTAGAACAGAAGAACACATGAGAATGTACAAACAGTGTGTGAACACAAAAGTTTTTAGAGTAGGTTATTATCATATTCTTTTCTACTTTAATTCACAATAAAAGGCTATTATGCTAAACCGGATCCCAAAGAAAAGCTTTTATGTAAGCCATTATCAAGATCAACACCTTATCGATACATTGCAGGAGTGTCAGTTCTAAACTATGTTAATTACTTCCAAAATCGCACCCTTACCCCATGTATATAAGATGCATTGCATCCTAAGCAATTACTGCCACTACGTAATCAAATGAAGCTACCTCCACTGGAGGTCCAATTACCATAAACTCAAATATCTGAAACAACATCGAATTATTGCAAGCCACAAAATACATATTCATACCAGTTTCAAGTCTTTCAGAACTTGTATCACTATATCACAAATTTGGCATGGCTTGCCATTAAGCATGATGATCCTTTTTACAGTACATCGATTCCCAGTATCAGATGTTGACACTACAGGTGAATCCATGGATGCTGCTTTATCTCGAATAATGTGCTCAATATGAGGAAGAAATGGCCCACCCAGCACTAGCTGAAATGCATTTCTTTGGTCAGCAAAAATGGAAGAGAAAAACAATAGATTCAATTGAAGTAATAAGAGTTTAAAGAACAATTTTATGTACCAAAAAAAACTACGATAAATGAAAGTTCGAATTATGTATACACAATTATATATGACAACAAATCTAAATCAACAGAAGACAGATCCAATCCATCCTAGAAAAGAAATCTTATAGCAGCCACAGCACCACAACATGCATGTTTTGCGCCTTAGCTAACATGGTAAGATACCTTCATCTCAGAAAATGTTTTCACACAAAAATAAAAGAATATTTTCACATCAACCACTATTTCCGGGCCTGTTATAAGTATAAAATGTGAGAATTATACAAGCAAAACATGTGACAGTTCTTAAGACTAAAGATGGCAAGCTCTCTTGCTAATTTAAATTCAACATGCTATGCTACTTAAGATTAAACAATGAGTAATTACTGAAGGAAAAATAATATCAATGCAGCTAATAGTGTATCTTGTCAAGTACATAAGAATTGGATTGTATCTTTGACAATACTCAAATTACTCAGTAATTTTTGCAACTGAGGCATGTACTTATTGTGTCAATTTCAAATACCACATTAATAAGAAATGAGATCTAGAGAGAAAAACACTTAACTGGGCGGTCTCGTTTTATGATTCCTGCCTTTGCCATTGCAATAGTTTCCAAAGAACCCCCAAGAGCTGCTAAATGTTCCTCACCAACAGTGGTTATGACTGATGCAGCAAGTCCAGAGCTGGATATAATATTTGTTGCATCCCTAGAACCACCCAACCCAGCCTGTATAGTTAAACAAAAATAGAATATTATGATTTTGGCCATCTCGCAATTTTATGTTAAAATTGTAAAAAAGAAAAGGGTAATTAATAAGTACAAAGGTTCAGAGAAAAAGCACTCCACCTCATTCTTATATCCCAAAATGACACCTCACCTCAAACCATGGATGCCACTAAAGGTTCCAATAACTGGTTTACCATTATTTGAAAAAAATATTGAATCACCAGCCTTAGCAGCAGTCAATAGCCAATAACAGCATAAAAAAGAGCAGGAGTGGCTGACCTCAAGCAATTTAGTTATTCAAACACCCAATAATTTTGATAAGGAGATCATATTCTTATTGTATCAATACTGCAGGTTGAATAAGACTGATGGTCCTTTGAATAATTAAGTTGCTTGAGGACATCCACTCCATCAGGAATATCAGATCAGATCACTGAGTTAATGCACTTCTCACTCACAGAAGGCAACACAGAAAGCATTTGTTTCTGATCATGCAAGATTGCAATATATCTGGCATTAATTATTGAGAATTTGAGCATTCTAAAACCATAACCAACAGAAATAGAACTAAAAAAGAAAATAAAAATAAAAATCAAACAATTCTTTCTTACAATTGCACTCCACAGGAAGAAATCTCAAAATAGTAGTGATTATGATAATAATATGAAAATATTCATTAAATCTAATAATTTGTCTACCCCAAATATTCACTGTACAAATAACGAAGCTTCATTCAACTTACATGCTATCCTAAGCAACATAAAAGAATTTAGGAACAAAGATAATGAGAGACTGAACAGAGTACATTTGAACAGTGAACTCAGAGTCTCAGACAAACCTATCATCACGCAATCCATCAAAACCCAATCAGCAAATTCATGTCCACAACTCCAGCTTATATTAGCTTCATAAGATTGTGTCAATCATTCCAATAAAAGGTTCCTAAACTAAAATGCTAGAGAATAGCATTGGACATCTCATATAATTCATCCATGGCTCTGTGCATTACCACCAGTGGCACAAAACACAAGTGCCAGAATCCCCCACAGTAACTCAAGTTGGAAATCTCAAAGTAGCATGTGTTAACCTTCGTTGCCTGGTTCTAGCAGTCACATACAAATCATTAATTTTAAAACAATAAAAAAAATGGATGACTGTGGAGTTTATCTAATAATGCACAATTATGAGGACTGTATCGGTATCTATAATGTTACTTGCATCCATGACAATCTAAGGATCCTAACAAGAATCATTCCACAGATCATTGTCCTCAAACGGATCATATCCATTTGCAAACATCATGGACTGATCACCCATTGTGAATGTATCAGGCATTTGCATCAAAATCTAGGGCAAGTCAAGAGGAGAGTCATTCCTAAAAATGTATGCTGCTTCCATCTCTAGCATCTTGAAGCTACCTAGTCATATTCAGGTCTTGCTCCATGGCTCGCTTACATAAGAAAAAAAAAATAATTGCAGAACCTTTGCATTTAGAGGACACCCACACACACACACCCAACTGTGTATGCCTACAAATTGAACTGCAGGTTTTCTTTTTTGAATATTTAAGTGAAAACCAAGGCTAAATGTTCTAACAACATTCTTAGTTTCTCACTTAACCGTTAGTGGCAGCCATGATTTGGGTATCATTTTGGGACAAGAATGGGTGGAATGTTTTTTCTCAAAACCTCAAGGGTGCTCCCTATTATTTAACCAAAAGAAAAGACCAATATTAACAACAACCACTACCAAGCCCCATCCCACTAGTTTGGGTCAGGAAAGAGGTTTGCATGAAACAGTTGCTGCATGAAGGAAATAGATAAATTACCTCAACAACAGCAATGTCAATGTTCTCTTGAGCAAATAGGATGAATGCCATTGCAGTGAAAACCTGAAACATCTCCACTAGTGATTAAAATTTTCAAAGAAAATGTTGGTAACATAAATGATTTCTGTCATATTAATTAAGTAACAATACAAAAGAGAGTAAATGAATTAGAAAATATAAATCATCCACCTGGATTATAGTACAATGCTATGATGTACAAAGAAATATAAAAGTAATGAAACATTAACTTGCAGCAATATTTTACTGCAATAAGCTGAACAACAGCAAGAAATAACTGCAACAGTCTTGAAACAACAAACAAGGGAGCTAATGGTGATCAGAAAAATTGAATATGCCAAGTTCCAAATGCCCAAATTGGTCACACTGAATCTAATCAAAATAACTCAAGTTAACACTTTTTTTTCCTTTTACAGTATTCAAATGCTCATTAGATTTGCAATACCTCAAAATGGCTTATGCAACCATTTTCCTCTTTCAATGCTTGGTCAAGATCCTGCTTGATACTATGAAAAAGATTATTCAACAATTTTGGCGAGACAGGATCACCAGATCTTCCCAGCAAAATCCGTTCCCTGATAGTCTGAATATGTGGACTGCTCGAGAAAATAAAGCCCGTCGTCACTCGTCAATGATACACAAATTGTTGAAAAGCTATGGTCAAAGTTGAAATTGCGAGAGCATCTATAGATATATCAAAGTCAAGCCTACTTAAATTATAAAGGAACTTTACCTAGTATAACAACCAACAGAATAACCTTCTGCCCTCAGAATACTAGATATAAATGCAGCTGTTGATCCCTTTCCCTTTGTACCAGCGATATGAACAGCCTACAATTAAAGCATGTATATAAACAATTATTATTTACTTCAACAGCATCAAATTGAGTGGAACTGACTAAACATATGCTAAAACCCACAGCATGTTCTTTGAGGTTAGCAGGTGACCCCTTCAAAATATAGGTGCAAATGAAGAGATAAATTATATATATATATATATATATGAAGCAAAATGTGGCACAAGCTCTTGATTGTAAAATTTCGGCTCACAAAGTTGTGAACTTGAAAGTCAGCCAAGAATTAGCAGTTACTATAATATTGTTTACTTGAAAAAAAAAGTAGACAAACCTTGAACTTGGACTGAGGATTACCAAAATGCTCTAATAGGCGTCTCATTCTGCCAAGATCAAACCCATCATGCGAATCAGTGCCTGCCCCTCTGGGAACCCCTGATTTCTCGTAGTTCTTCAGGGAGTCAATGTAATCCAGTAGGTCTTTCATTTCGGGTTCTTCTGGATTGGAACACAGAGTTCGTATGGCACCCATTTGCTTTGTGATTCCTCTGTGAATAGGGTACAAAAATGTTCTGTTACGGAGAAGCATGAGGTTTCCACTGGGAACTGCGAGCATAGTACAGTCTCAGTGCAGAATGTCAAAACGGCAAACCCACGCTGGCATGCCAGAGTCAGCCAACAATGGAGCTGGACAGAAAGTTCTTTACTTTCAATTAAGGACGAATAACGCATTCATTCAATCTGACAGTAAAGAGAAGAAAGCAGCTGTAACAAGTATAAGATGTGTGTTTTTTTGTTTTGTGGTGGAGGGGGCAGGGGGGAGGTTGAGATAGGCTAAGCAGGAGAATTATTAATAGAAAATAGTATAAATAGGGGTTTTAGGTGATGGAACTGATAACCAATATGTGATATGAAATGTGATTTCTCCTCCCGGATATTCTATCATTCTCTCTATTCTCCCTCTGAGTTCATACTTCTTCTCTATCTTATTCTTTATCCGTTACAATGGCGCTTTCAATAGCGAGCTCAAACTCATTAGTGGTACAAACCAGTAATGTTGGTGAGTTTTATCGTGAGTTCATTGCTCATTCTCAACAAATTCATGTGAGTCATCCTGCAACATTGGTGTATTATTTCATCAATGACTTGCAAAATATAATTCGTATAGGAGTCTATTTCGAGATGCCGCAATCTCTTGAGTGTGCTTTACAATGGGCAAAGTTTTCCGAGAAGAAAATTGAAGATCAACAACCACAACCAACATTTCAGATCCAATATCACCATTTCAAAATTTCAGATCCAGCAATGTCAACAACCAGAAATCAGCAATCAGAAATTCAACATTCTCAGATCAGGAATACCGATCGAGCAACAACATTTCAGAAATGAGCATCCATAACAACAGATCCAGATTCACCAATCCCAAATCTTCAGCCTACAGAAGAGGAAGAGGAGCCTGATCTGAGCTATGGCAGTGCCGCCATGGAAGCGAGCGACAGCGAGGAAACAGCGAAGACGGAGTTAAGTCCCGCGACAAGGGTCCAGATCGAGGTGGCGACCGGCGACGGCTCTCTGTTCCTCGATGGCAGTGCATTAGTCGACGACGAGAAAGGAGGAAGCGATCCACGAACTGCGGCTTCGCCAGTGGCGGTCTCCGACGCCAAGGAAGCAGCTCGCGGTGGAGGCTCCGTGCTTATGGCGACCGGCCATCGGTTTTCAGCGGCGGAGAAGGCGATTCCAACGGCGACTCCAGTTGCAGCATTGGCGGCGAGGAATCTGTTTGGTGGCTGGGGCAAG
The DNA here is from genome assembly GCA_030441495.1 of Dalbergia oliveri. Taxonomy (NCBI): domain Eukaryota; kingdom Viridiplantae; phylum Streptophyta; class Magnoliopsida; order Fabales; family Fabaceae; genus Dalbergia; species Dalbergia oliveri. Next base: position 5,749,217 of record JAMLFY010000010.1, read on the forward strand.
ATTGGGAATGCATATGTGGGCTGGAGAACGAGCAGGGTGTGTTCTGCAACTGGGCCAAGCCCATAACACTTATGGAGAAATACTTTGGTTTTGGTACAAGTTGGGAAATTATGGGCCCAGTTCACGTGAACAAAGGAGTTTTCTGAAAACAAAAGGGGTAAATGATGGGTTCTGTTTTGGAATAAAAGGCCCATCAGGTTCATCTTTTACACTATGGGATCCTGGTGGAAAATTTATTTTTGTGCAGTGGAATAGGAGTAATTACCTTTAGGATTGTGATTGAATAATTATAATTAGGAGCTATTAAAAATAGGATTTATAGTGTGTTTTCTTTTCTCACCAACCTTGGTGAGGCAAGGTTGTCTTTAAGATGAAGGTAATGTTGTTAGTGTTTGTGTCCTAGACAATTTATTGGATCTTTATTGTTAGTTATATTTTCATTGATGAAAAGATATTTTATTTGTTTTCTTTATTATTACTAGCACCTTTTAAGCCACAATTGTTTTACTTTTTGGGTACTGATGTAATATAATTTATTTTAACTAAATATGCATGTATCTATTCAATTTTTTTTTATTATTTTTGCTACGAAATTTGAAACAGAACATATTGCAAAGATATTTAGGAATATATTTTCTCATCCCCTTGCATAAGTGTACTTGATTTTGTTTCAAAATTGCAGCAAAGACACCATAGAAATCGAACCCTATGGTAAAACTTTTATTAATCAATGAAAGTTTCATTATCTTTTGGAAAAAAAATCATTTTAATTTTAATTAACATTAATTTTTAATGTTAAAATCGGTTTTAAATGATGCCTTAAAGAATCAGTTTCTTCCATAAAAACCGATGGAGATTTTATCATATTTAAAATTTGAATTTAAAAACATTTAGTTTAATTTTAATTAACATTAGTTTTTAATGAGTGTTTATTAGTTTTTGGAAAAATTGAATTAGTAACATATGTTGATTGCTTTATCAGTTAAAATAGAACAGTTGAGGTATTAAGTTGTTATGAAAAATGTGTAGTTTATATTTTTTTAATGTGTATTTTTTTATATTTCATCATGCAGACCAATATCGTTTCAACTATTTAGACCATTAGTTCTTTTTTTATTTATAGCTATTTTGGGCCAAATGATTTTTTTTAAAGTGAATGATGAATAATTCACACAAGTGATCCTACCATAAGTGAGTTTGTTTAAATTGGCTCTACTCTTTTAAGAATTGTATGGACAATACTTTTTTTTATGGGGTATTTGTTTGAGATATATTTAATTATTCCTGGGAATAGGTAGTTAGAAATTATGTGTTCCTACATTTGTTATAAATTTTACAAATTTTTTGGGTATTAATTATTCCATGGAAAAATATTTTCCTATAATTTAGTGAAATTTCATTCCCAAATTGAAGGGTGAGGAAAAAATTTCCATGACTTGAGAATCATAATTATTAAGCACAATTACTAAATCATCCCTCAATTATTTAACTTTTTCTCTCTTTATGATTATGTTAAGGATATTTTAAAAATTATGACATATATTCTCAAATATAGATTATAAACAAACAAGTTTTAAATTTATTCAGAGAATCTTAATAAATAATCTCAAAAATATTTAATGCTAAATAAATAATTTTTTAAATATACTCGGAATAATATTCCTAGGAATATCATTCTAGAATGCGAATTTGTGAACATAATTTCAAACTTGAAATGACGCCCTTAAGGAATAATATAGAGAGTATCATATTATAGCTTTCTTTTGTATGATTGAAATTGAAATGCCCACTCCTCACTATTAACAAAAGGAGTAAAAACAGCATCCGTTGAAAAGGATACGACACAGTTACGAAATCAAAATGAATTATTCAAAGACATAGAGGCCTCATTATGTAACACTCAATTTTTCTCGAGTGCGAAAATGACTAAAATGCCCTGAAGTCATTTCTACAGGAAATAAGGATGGGGTCTAGGCTATCCTTGAGGGTTTCATCTAGTGTTTGAAGGGGATTAAATATGTAATGGATGTGTTAGAGATGAAAATCTCATTTTTCTGGTTTTACCCGTACGTGAAATTATCGAATTACCCCTAAGATGATTTAATGCGGGATTAAGTGACGATAAACCTGCCATCACTGGAGTTCGAAAATGATAATAATAAGTGTTGTATGATATTTCAAAAGTCCAGGTGGTCCAGGAGTCCTTGTGTGAATTTACGTTTTTACCCTGATTGGTGCTAAATGAGCTTAATTAAATGGCTATGGGAATATAGGCAATATTAGGCTCTAATTAAAGATAAATTAATTTTATCTATTAATTTTGAGTCTAAATAATTGTTTGAGGTTAATTAAGGCCTAAGATTGATTAAGAAAGATCACATTCCCTTCTTAATCAAATACATCAAGTCATGTCATGAGCAAATAGTAAATTCTCTCTCCAATCTCTTAAATTAAGGAATGTATGGGAGTTTGAATTTCAAACTAATTAGGTTTAATTCAAACTAAGTGAGCAAGAACACTCTTAATCTTGTCTTGACAAGCCTTAAACACATGATTACAAATCTAAACACCCAATTACCTATTCCTAACTCATTCCCTAATCAAATCTACCTCTAAATCCACATCCTAACACAAATGAAAAGCAAATTTTTCCCCCAAAGGCCAAGCAAGGCTGCGGCCTCCTCCCATTTTCCCTTTTATTTCAATCCTCATAAATACCAATACACCAAAAAGTGTCCTCACTTTACCATTTGTTTGTTTGGAGGCAATCTTGCTCAAAAAAGTTTAGCCAAAAATCATCTCTTCTCTCTCAACTCAAAAGCTCTTATCTTCTTCCTCTTCCACCACCATTCTCAACCTCCTCTTAACTCACAAACACATAATCCTTCCATTTCCAAGATCAAGCTCCCTTATTTTCAACTAAAGAAACAATTTTGGTAGGGATTTTTGTTTTGAGTTTTTCTTTTTGTTTTTAGATTGATGATGGATGATGGCTATGATTTGTTATTTTCTTCCCTTCCATTTTTGGTTTTGATCTTCCCTTTGTTTGCTTTCTTTTTTGGTTTTGTTTTTGTTAGATGATTGAAAACCATGGCTTAATGATGAGAGAGCTTGATGGTGAGGTTGATACCACCATGTGCTTGACCTATAGAGCCCAAATTATAGTTTATTTTGTTTGGTTTTAAAGAATGGCAAAGAGGAAATGTTATTGGTTCTTGTGAAATGTTTTCTTTCTTTGATGAGTAAGGCCATAGCTTGATGATGAGGGTTTCTTGATATTGGTTATGAAACCCTCATGTGTTGGACATCTAAAGCTCAAGGCTTGATTTTTGGTTTTACAAGAATGTGGAAAATGGTTTATTGTTGGTTGTCTTTGTTAGTTTTCCTTTGAACTTGATGGTGAGTCTAAAGAAATGAGGTTCTTGGAACCATGATGTCAAAAGACTCTAAAGCTCATTTCCATTTTTGTTAAGATTGATTGGGGTTGACAGTTTGATTCTTTAAAGTCTTGAAATGAGCTCTAGCAAGATGTAAAAATGGATTTGCATCATGTTTATATTTCAAGCTCTTGCATCTCATGTTTATATTTCAGTGTCTTGCATATCATATTTATTTTCAAGTCATCACCCTAAATCTTAAAGACTAAAGAAATGGACTTGCATTTCCATGTTTAAATTTATAGTCTTGCATTTCATGTTTATATTTTAAGTTATCACCTAAACTTTGAAGATTTAAAAATGAACTTGCATTCTCATATTTATGTTTCAAGTCTTGCATATCATATTTATATTTCAAGCCCTCACTTAATAATGATAAAGATAAAAAATGGGATTGCATGCATGTTTATAATTCTTGTCATCACCTAAATCCCTAGAGCTCAAAGACTTGCCCTTGTATCTTAAAATGGAAATCTTGATCATGGCTATTAGATGAGTTTTAGCCATGATACAATGTTAGTTTTGATTTGTAAAAATGTGAACTTGATTTCAAAAGGAATGTTAGGATGATGTTCTAAAATGATCTTGAAGTGAAAGAGCAACTTGAAATGTGTTAAGACTTTGATTTCTTGAATTTCAGGGATTCTGGTAATCGATTACTAGCCCATGTAATCGATTACCAGGATGATTCTTTGAAAAAAATTTTGGTTCTGGTAATCAATTACCAGCTTATGTAATCGATTACCAAGATGTTCTTTATACCTGGAATAAGTTTTGGCTTTGGTAATCGATTACCAGTTCTTGTAATCAATTACCATGATGTTCTTCGTGCCCAGAACAAATTTTGGTTCTGGTAATCGATTATCATGCCCATATAATCGATTACCAAGATGCTCTTTAAACCCGAAACAAGTTTTTAATTTAGGTAATCGATTACCAAGCACCTAATCGATTACTAAAACCCAAATGTGCAAATAAGTGTGTTCTAAGCAAAATGAAATGGATTGGTGACCTTATATGCTTATGTGTTGTTGATGATTCCCTAGTATGCTATTTATATGTATATCCTATTGAGCATTGCATATGCATTAGCTGAGTTCGGTCCTTGACTTCGACATACTAGGTAGTAGCATATTTACTGATATTAGATGATGATTGATAATATGATTATTGAATATATGTAAAAGATGTGATGCATGTTTATGTGAATAAATAATATGAGGATATTGTGGCATGATGAGATTATGATTACTTGGTTAAGATGCAAGATCCATGAGAATTATGAACATGATATGCTTTATGATAAATTATGATTACATGCTCACATTGCATCTCTAATTTAATATGCCAATATTAAGGTGACAAAAGACATATGGAAATGATCATCTAGACTCCATGAATTAATGGTTATGAGAGGTGATCCAAAAAGGACCCTTAGACTCCAGGAATTAATGGTTATGAAAGGTGATCCTATGCCCCCTAACCCGCACTCTGGAGTCAGAAATTTAGCTTATCAAGAGGACAAGTATAGACTAGAGACGACTAGTTTATGTATGAGCTCATAACCTAGAACTCTCAAAAAGGGAAAAGGATTAGGGTGGCCCCAAGGAAAAGAGAATAAGAAGTTTAAGTTACCTAAAAGGATAAGGAAGAATGATCATGTTAGAAGAATTTGCATTCCCCAAGTTATGTCCACATGATATGATTCTATGATATTTTGCTTATGGCATTGGCATGCATCCATGATTTAGTATGCTGCACCTATGCATTAAGACTCATGCTAAAAGATATGGTCCTCAGCTAATAATATTTTGGAACTAAATAAATGAACTTTTACATTCTCAACACTTACATAAATGAAACCCGAGGTTCCTGAGGATGTAGATGATGACACACTTTAGGAGGGGAAAACCTCCTGAGATTCTTATATAAATGTCTCATCCTTTCTTCTTTCTTTCCATCTCGTCTTCAGAGGTTGATGACAATCTTTGTGATCTTCATTGATACTCCACCTGGGAGATGCACTTCGATGCTCACCAGACGAATCATTTCGTTGGTCAATGTGCTGTCCGCTATTTTGTCTTCATGGAGCGTCCCTTTGCACACCCGGTCACTAGCTTCAGGTTCTCCACCACTACTCCGTTCATTGACAATCTCATTTTTGAGTGTGCTCACCCGTGTGGGAGCAAATCGCCGCACTTTTCCTAGTACTTCGGCTGCTAGGGACATCTTGGTCTATGTGCCACATTCACATCTTCACCACCTCGAGCCATGGTGACCCATTCGAGGACTCACCCACCCAGGTCTCTTATGATGGTTTTGCCCCCATTGTTCCTATGACAATGGAGGTTGGCAGTTATGGGAGGCTACGGTCACAAGCCGATGAAAGGAGCTCACTGGTTCGTGAGGAGCTACCGGCCTCACCATGGTGCCCTTGTTCGCCCTGCCCACCGTTTTGCCATACCTGATGAGCTGGCCCGCTAGATTGGTTATCTTCCTCCTTCCCAGGAGCAACAATAGTAGGAGCTGGTTCTAGATCTCTTGGAGCACCCATACACGTACAGTGAGAGGATAGCCTTCTTTTGCTTTTTGTTTATTAGAGGTTATCTATCCTAGACGCACTCCAAGGAGGAGTAGTGGGAAGAGAGGTATTTTATTTAGCTTGATATAGCTGCATTTTATTCATGGATATTATGGGATGATATATTTGAGCCCAACCTTTGTTGGTTGGAATGATATAACTCTCTTCATGTATATTTTGGGTATGCAAAGTGGAACATTTATCTATTGATATATATCTAAATATAATTTTATATGTTCATGGTGTGTAATGTTGTGCTCTATGCATGCTTATGTCTTATTGTGATCTTCTTCCTTGTTATGCTTGAGGCGAGATGTAATTTGGTATACGCGGCTCATGTTTTGCTTTTAAGGTTCAAAAAAAATTTTCCCATATTTTCATTAAGGTATTATCAAAATTTTAAAATAAGAATTGGAATAAAAGATTAATAACTAATAATTAACTAGAATGCGTCCTGGGCGTGTTGGGTCAAATATTGGGTGTTACATTTTGGTATCAAGGTTCGGTTCTCATGGAGCCTGAGGATTAGACTGACTATGCTTCTCAAGCATGATGTGATAACTATGTCATGTGTAGTACTTTATTGATAGAATAAGCCATAGGATAGCAATGCATGACCCCTGTATGTGCGTGTATGCCATGGTAACTAGCCTACTTTACATGAAGTATTGAGCCTGATCACCTCGGTGTTACTATTTCGTGTGCTTAGGAACCAATGGTGCGACCGACAGGAAAGGACTCCGAGCTCGAGCGAGCAAAGTAGAAAGACGGTAGAAGCCCTCTGGGACATGGCAAGGGCCATGCAGATGATGTTCGAGTGAATGGACAGTCGGGCGACGCTGGTCGGAGCGCGCTGAAAGGACTTGAGCATGTTCGATTCAAAGAGTTTCGTAGGGCAAACCTTCTAGCATTAAGAGGGACTCTGAACCCGAACCAGGCCGTCAAATGGATTAAGAGCATGGAAAAGATCTTTTCAGTGATCACCTACATCGAGGAGCAAAAGGTGACCTTTGCTGCCTACATTTTTAAGGTGGATGCTGAGTTCTGGTAGACTGGCACTCGGAGATTGTTGGAGGCATCCAACACATTGATCAACTGGGAGATGTTCAAGAACTATTTCTACGAGAAGTATTTCCCGGCATCTGTGAAGAATGCTAAGGACATAGAGTTTATGCAGCTAGTTCAAGGGGGAATGAGTATCACCCCAGTACACCGTGATGTTCGAAGAGTTGATCAAGTTCTCCTGAATCTTTCAAGGGAGTCCTACGAATTCTGGAAATGAGTCAAATACGAGGCTGGGCTAAAGTCCAAGATCAACGTCACCATTATGCACTTGGAGATTAGGGATTTCCCTCACCCTATCAACAAGTACCGCATCATTGAGGATGGGCAAAAGAAGCTAAGTGCATCGAGGATTGAAAACTTCACCAAGAAGCTGGCGTCGTAAGCTCCGTTTCAAGCTGTCCAGCCCCAGTTGGAGCGGTCAAGCTAAGACCCAGGAGGAATTTCCACCGTGGGAGATCGAGTGGTCCCAAGGGCAAGACACCCAAGGGCCCAGTTGCACCCTAAGACTTGCACTTGCCGTTTTATGCCCCAAATGTGGGAAGTCACATGGGATCGACCCTGCTTGTTGGGTCAAGGAGTTTGCTTCAAGTGCAGGAAACCGGCCACTATGCTGAGAATGCATAGAGAGGAGTCCGATGGCCCTTCACCCCGACCACAACACCAAGGAAGGGTTTTCACCCTCAACACAAAAGACTCGGCGAAGTCTAGAAGCCTTATAGAAGGTAAGTATGAAATGAACGGTAAAACATTAAATGTCCTTTTGATTCCTGCGCAACCCATTCATTCATATCCCATGCTAGTGTTGAGTCTCTATAATTGTATATGTCGAAACTTCCTTTTGATCTTACTATTTCTACACCCATTGGTAAACCTATTAGGACTTGTAGGTGTTGTTTGAATTGTCATTTCACTATTGAAAGTAGATCTTTTTCTGGATTTAGTTTGTTCACCTATACATGGTCTAGACATAATTCTCAACATGGGTTGGCTTTATGCCAACCGTGTAATGTTAAATTGTTATACCAAGTTTGTTATCTTTCTCCCTACCCCGTGGTGCCTAGTAAACCTTTAAGCCTTTATCTAAATGCTGTAGAAGTCAATTGCTTATGTTTTCCTAGCCGTTAGCGAAGTAGACTTTGAGCAAGACATTGACGAGGTGCATGTAGTAAGAGACTATCCTGATATTTCCAGATGAGATACCCGAGTTCCCTTCGGTGAGAGAGATTGAGTTCTCAATAGAGTTGGTCCCGAGAATGGGGCCTATCTCCATAGCACCCTATAGAATGTCACCCTTAGAGTTAACCGAGTTGAAGGCGAGTAGAGGAGCTGTTGGAGAAAAAGTTTGTGAGACCGAGTGCTTCACCATGGGGAGCCTCGGTCTTGTTATTAAAAGAAGGATGGGAGTATGAGGCTTTGCATAGACTATAAGCGTTGAATCGAGTGATGGTGAAGAATAAGTACCCTCTGCCTAGGATTGATGATATGATGGACCAGTTAAGGGAGCGGTGGTGTTTTCAAAGATTGATTTGAGGTTAGGATATCACCAGATTAGATTAAGGGATGAGGACATACCCAAGACTACTTTTAGGACTTGGTATGGCCACTTTGAGTTTACGGTGATGTCGTTGGATAGACTAATGCTCTTGCTTTGTTTATGGACTACATGAATAGGATCTTTAGACATATTTAGATCAATTTGTGGTTGTTTTCATAGATGATATACTCATCTATTCGAAGACTCATAAGGAGCAACATGAGCATCATTTGAGGTTAGTTTTGGAGATTTTGAAGGAGAATAAGTTGTACGCGAAGTTGTCTAAGTGTGAATTTTGGTTGGAGGAAGTGAGATTTTTAGGACATATAGTGTCAAAAGGAGGCATCGCAGTGGACCCTAGTAAGATAAAGGCTGTAATGGGCTAGGAAAGACTTACTATGGTAATGAAGATATTGAGTTTTCTAGGACTGGCAAGATACTACTAGGTTCATTAAGGGATTTTCCCAGATATCTTTACCCTTGACCAAGCTCACTAGGAAGAATGTCCCTTTTGTTTGGACTCCAGAGTGTGAAAAGAGCTTCCAAGAATTGAAAGTGAAGTTAACCACAACCTCGATGTTAGTTTTTCCTTACCCCAATGCACCATTTGAGGTGTATTGTGATGCGTTGGGGAAAGGTTTAGGTTGTGTGTTGATGCAAAATAGGCAAGTGGTGGCCTACGCATCCTAACAACTCAAGCCTCATGAGGCAAACTACCCCACCCATGACCTTGAGTTAGCGCTGTGGTGTTTGTCTTGAAGGTATGGCGACACCATTTGTATGGGGTGAAGTTCGAGGTATTCTCTGATCACAAGAGTCTCAAGTACCTTTTTGATTAGAAGGAGTTGAATATGAGACAGAGGAGATGGATGAAGTTCTTGAAGGATTATGATTTTGGGCTGAATTATCATCCCGGCAAGGATAATGTAGTAGCTGATGCCTTAAGTCGAAAGTCACTGTATTGGTCTCATATGATGGTGAAGGAGGTGGAGTTGATTAAGAAGTTTAGGGACCTAAACTTGGGGATGACATTGACCATGAGAGCATGAAGATGTGCCGTCTCAGTGTAATGAGTGACTTTAAGGAGAGAATCACTCGAGCCTAACAAGAGGATGAAAAGTTTAAGGAGACCTTAGAAGTTGTAGAAAAGGAAAGTTGAAGGGTTTCACCCTAGGCGGAATAAGCTATGGAAGTTTGAGAGTCGGATCTGTGTGCTGCGAGTGGTGACCTCTGAAGGAAATTTTAGAGGAGGCTCACAAGAGCCATTTCACCATTCATCCTGGTATTACCAAGATGTATCAGGACCTGAAAAAGATGTTTTGGTGGCTTAGGTTGAAGAGAGACGTGGCCACATGGGTTAGTAAGTGCTTAGTCTGCAGAAGGTGAAGACGAGCACCAAAAACCTTCAGGGATGTTGCAACCCTATCCATTCCCGAATGGAAATGGGATAGTATCTTAATGGATTTTGTAATGGGTCTACCTAAGACCCAAGCTAGCCATGATGCCATATGGGTGATCGTGGACCGATTAACAAAGTCAGCTCACTTTTTGCCTATTAAGGTGACTTATTCATTGGATAAGTTAGCTCAGTTGTATATCCAAGAGATTGTGAGGCTGCATGGAGTGCCATGATGATAATCTTGAATCGTGATTCATGGTTTGCGTCACATTTTTGGGGAGCCTTTCAGAAGGCGTTTGGTTCAAAGCTATGCTTGAGCATGACATACCACCCTAAACGGATGGGCAATCAAAAGGACCATACAGACCCTGAAGGATATGTTGAGGACATATGTGTTGGATCAAAGAGGGAGTTGGGATAAGTACTTGCCATTGATCGAGTTCACATATAACAACAGTTATATGAAGCTTGGGGAGCAAACCATGTTGGACCAGAAGTCATGAGGGAAATAATAGAATAGATCCAGAGAATAAGGATAGGATCCTTACAACTCAAAGTCGACAAAGCTATGCGGATAAAGCGAAAGCCGTTGGAATTCCAAAAGGGAGAGCATGTATTCCTTAGGATTACCCCACAACAGGCATAGGGCGAGCTATGAGAATTAAGAAGTTGAGCCCTATATTTCTTGGTCCTTTTGAAATCCTTAATAGAGTCGGGTTAGCATACCGAATAGCCTTACCACCCAATTTGTCCAACCTTCATGATGTCTTTCATGTCTTTCAATTGAGAAAGTATCAATCCGACCCTAGCCATGTGTTAGAGCCAGAACAAGTGCAGTTAAGGGAAGACTTAACCTTTAACCCCACCTACGAGGATCATGGGAGAAGTCAACAGTTGAGGAACAAAACCGTACTTTTGGTCAAAGTGGCGTGGAGGCAAGGAGAGCGGAGGAATTCATATGGAAGCTGGAATCAGAGATGAGACGCGATACCCAGAGCTATTTACAGGTAATGAATTTTAAGGGCGAAATTCTTTTTAAGGAGGGGACAAATGTAACGCCCTGATTTTTCTAGTATGAAAATGATCAAAATGCTCCTGAGGTCATTCTCCTGGGAATTGAGGACGGCCAGTCAGGCTATCCTCGAGGGTTCGTCTAGTGTTTGAAGGGGATTAAATATGTAATGGATATGTTAGAGATGAAAATCTCATTTTTCCTTGTACGTGAAATTACCGAATTACCCTTGAGGTGATTTAACGCGGATTAAGTGACGAATAAACCCCCATCATCTGGAGTTTGAAAATGATAACAATAAGTGTTGCATGATATCTGGAAAGTCCGGGTAGTCTTGAGGAGTCTTTGTGTGAATTTATGTTTTTACCCTTGATTGTTGCTAAACAAGCTTAATTAAATAGCTATGGGAATATGAGCAATATTAGGCTCTAATTAAAGATAAATGAATTTTATCTATTAATTTTGAGTCTAAATAATTGTTTGAGATTAATTCAGGCCTAATATTGATTAAGAAAGATCAAATTCCCTTCTTAATCAAAGACATCATGTCATGTCACGAGTAAATAATTCTCTCTCCTATCCCTTAAATTAAGGAATGTGTTGGAGTTTGAATTTCAAACTAATTAGGTTTAATTCAAACTAAGTAAGCAAGGCCACTTTTAATGTTGTCTTGACAACCCTTAAACACATGATTACAAACCCAAACACCTTATTACCAATTTCTAACTCATTCCCTAATCAAATTTACCTCTAAATCCACATCCTAATACAAATGAAAAGCAAATTTTTCCCCCAAAGGCCAAGGTGGGCCTGCTTCCCTATTTTCCCTTCTTATTTCAATCCTCATAAATACCAATACACCAAAAAGAGTCCTTACTTTACCATTTGTTTTTTTGGAGGCAATCTTGCTAAAAAAAGTTTAGCTAAAAATCCTCTCTTCTCTCAACTCAAAAGCTCTCATTTTCTTCCTCTTCCACCACTATTCTTAACCCCTCTTAACTTACAAACAGATAATCATTCCATTTCCAAATATCAAGCTCCCTTATTTTCAACTAAAGAAACAACTTTGGTAGGGATTTTTGTTTTGAATTTTTCTTTTTATTTTTGGATTGATGATGGATGATGGCTATAATTTGTTATTTTCTTCCCTTGCATTTTTGGTTTTGTTCTTCCCTTTGTTTGCTTTCCTTTTTGATTTTGTTCTTGTTAGATGATTGAAAACCATGGTTTGATGATGAGAGAGCTTGATGGTGAGGTTGATACCACCATATGCTTGACCTCTAGAGCCCAAATTATGGTTTATTTTGTTTGGTTTTAAAGAATGGTAAAGAGGAAATATTGTTGGTTCTTGTAAAATTTTTTCTTTCTTTGATGAGCAAGGCCATAGCTTGATGATGAGGGTTTCTTGATGTTGGTTATGAAACCCTTATGTGTTGAACCTCTAAAGCCCAAGGCTTGATTTTTGGTTTTACAAGAGTGTGGAAAATGGTTTATTGTTGGTTGTCTTTGTTAGTTTTCCTTTGAGCTTGATGGTGAGTCTAAAGAAATGAGGTTCTTGGAACCATGGTGTCAAAAGACTCTAAAGCTTATTTCCATGTTTGTTAAGATTAATTGGGGTTGACAGTTTATTCTTTAAAGTCTTGAAATGAACTTTAACAAGATGTAAAAATGGATTTGCATCATGTTTATATTTCAAGCTCTTGCATCTCATGTTTATATTTCAATGCCTTGCATATCATGTTTATTTTCAAGTCATCACCCTAAATCTTAAAGACTAAAGAAATGGACTTGCATTTCCATGTTTAAATTTCTAGGTCTTGCATTTCATGTTTATATTTCAAGTTATCATCTAAACTTTGAAGATTTAAAAATGAACTTGCATTCTCATATTTACGTTTCAAGTCTTACATATCATATTTATATTTCAAGCCCTCACTTAATAATGATAAAGATAAAAAATGGGATTGCAAGATGTGCTTATAATTCTTGTCATCACCTAAATCCCTAGAACTCAAAGACTTGCCCTTGTATCTTAAAATGGAAATCTTGATCATGGTTATTGGATGAGTTTTAGCCATGATACAGTGTTGGTTTTGATTTGTAAAAATGTGAACTTGATTTGAAAAGGAATGTTAGGATGATGTTCTAAAATGATCTTGAAGTGAAAGAGCAACTTGAAATGTGTTAAGACTTTGATTTCTCAAATTTCGGGATTCTGGTAATCGATTACTAGCCCATGTAATCGATTACCAGATGATTCTTTGAAATTTTTTTTGGTTCTGGTAATCAATTACCAACTTATGTAATCGATTGCCAAGGATGTTCTTTATACCGGAATAAGTTTTTGGCTTTGGTAATCGATTACCAGTTCTTGTAATCAATTACAATGATGTTCTTCTACCCAACAAATTTTGGTTCTGGTAATCGATTATCATGCCCATATAATCGATTACCAAGATGCTCTTTAAACCCAAACAAGTTTTTATTTAGGTAATCGATTACCAGCACCTAAATCGATTACTAAACTCCAAATGTGCAAATAAGTGTGCTCTAAGCAAGATGAAATAGATTGATGACCTTATATGCTTATGTGTTGTTGATGATTCCCTAGTAAGCTGTTTATATGTATATCCTGTTGAGCATTGCATATACATTAGCTGAGTTGGGTCCTTGACTTCGACATACTAGGTAGTAGCATGTTTACTGTATTAGATGATGATTGATAATATGATTATTGAATATATGTAAAAGATATGATGCATGTTTATGTTAATAAATGATATGAGGATATTGTGGCATGGTGAGATTATGATTACTTGGTTAAGATGCATGATCCATGAGAATTATGAACATGATATGTTTTATGATAAATTATGATTACATGCTCACATTGCATCTCTAATTTAACATGCCAATATTAAGGTGACAAAAGACATATGGAAATGATCCTCTAGACTCCAGGAATTAATGGTTATGAGAGGTGATCCAAAAAAGACCCTTTATACTCCAGGAATTAATGGTTAAGAAAAGTGATCCTATGCCCTCTAACCCTACTCTAGGAGTTGGGAATTTAGCTTATCAATAGGATAAGTGTAGACTAGTGACGACTAGTTTAGGTATGAGCTCATAACCTAGAACTCTCAAAAAGGGGAGAGTATTAGGATGACCCCAAGGAAAAGAGAATAAAAAGTTTAAGTCACCTAACAGGATAAAGAAGAATGATCATGTTAGAAGGATTTACATTCCCATGTTATGTCCGCATGGTATGATTCTATGATATTTTGCTTATGGCATTGACATACTTCCATGATTTAGTATGCTGCACCCATGCATTAAAACTCATGCTAAAAGACATGGTCTTTGGCTAATAATATTTTGGAACTTAATAAATGAACTTTTACATGCTCAACACTTTCATAAATGAAACCCGAGGTTCCTAAGGACGTAGATGATGACACACATTAGGAGGCAAAAACCTACTGAGATTCTTATATAAGTTTCTCATCCTTTCTTCTTTTTCCATCTTGTCTTCAGAGGTCGATGACAACCTTCGTGATCTTCATTGATGCTCCCACCTAGGAGATGCACTTCGACGCTACTCACTAGATGTATCACTTCGTTGGTCGATATCCTGTCCGCATATTTGTCTTCATGGAGCATCCCTTTGCACACCCAGTCACCAACTTTAGGTTCTCCACTTGCTACTCGTTTACTAACGATCTTATTTTGACCGTGCTCGCCGCGTGGAGAGTAGATCGTCGCACTCTTCCTGCCTGCTTCGCTCCAGGGATGTCCCGGTCTACATGCCACAGTCACCTCCTTGCCATCCCGAGCCATGGTCGAACCCATCGAGGACTCATCCACCTAAGTCTCTTCTGATGGTTCTCCCACCGTTCCTATGATGATGGAGGTTGGCAATGATGGGGAGGCTACGATTACACAGGATGAGAGGAGCCGCATCGGTTCATGAAGAAGCTACCCGGCCCACCGTGGTGCCCTTGCTCGCCCTGCCAATCGTCTTCCACACCCGATGAGTGGCCTTGGATTGGTTATCTTTCTCCTTCCCAAGCGACAGGAATAGGAGCTGGTTCAGGACTTCTTGGAGCGCCTGTACACGTACAGGAGAAAGGATAGCCTTCTTTTGTTTTTTGTTTATTAGAGGTTATCTATCCTAGGCACACCCCCAAGTAGGAGTAGTGGGAAAGAGGTCTTTTATTTAGCTTGATGTAGCTACATTTTTTCATGGATATTATGGGATGATTGTATATTTTGAGCCTAACCTTTGTTGGTGGACATGATATAACTCTCTTCATGTATATTTTGGGTATGCAAAGTGGAATGTTTATCTACATATATAAATCTAAATATAATTTTACGTGTTCATGGTGTGTATTGTTGTGCTCTATGTATGTCTATGTCGTGTTGTGATCTTCTTCCTTGTTATGCTCGAGACGGGATGTAGTTCGGTATGCGCACTCATGTTTTACATTTAAAGTTCAAAAAAAAATTTACCCATATTTTCACTAAAGTATTTTTAAAAGTTTAAAATAAGAACTGAAACAAAGAGTAATAACTAATAATTAACTGGAATGTATCCTAGGCGATTGGGTTAAATATTATGATGTTACACATTAAGGATTGGATTTGGTTCCTCTAAAGTGAGGAGATTAGTAAAGTGTAAAAGTAAAACATTAAATGCTCTACACGATGCACACATGATATAAACGTTATTGATTTAAAGGTGGTTAATTATTCCTTGGTCATTGCATTGTTGACATAACGTCTAAGAAATGATACTAATGAAGGAGTGCGGGGAATAACGCTTGATTAATGATTATTGCATTATTGGAAAGCTATATTTTACCCACCAAAGAGAGAAATAACCAAAAGGGAAAAATAAACAAAGAAAATAAAATAGATAAGAATAAACGTGACCCTATTTTATGAAAATGAATTTATTATATGAGATCCACTTTTCATGGGATGAGAGTGGTGTTGTGTTAGCTTTTCTGAGAAAAGCTAGAAGCTCCATTGTTGAAAAAAAAGGTCAAAAAACTACATTTTATTCCATGACCTGAAAGAAAGATTCAAGTGGCAACTTATTTATAGCTAAAATATGTACTACTTGCTATCTTTTAGTTCGTAGAGATAATCTTAACTTTTTTTTTCTTACAAATCTTAACTGATCTAGTAACAATATCAAATCCTACCATATTATTTAAATCTAATAAAAGATAAAATAACTCACATAAAAAAAACTAATCTAATAGATAAAATAGAATAACAACATGGTTTGAATCTAGGCAACATAATTGCCTCACGCATGGTAACATGCTCAGAGTGCTCCAACGTTATGATGTGTAACACCCAAAAAATTATTTAAAAATTAATTTAAATTTTATTAGTGAGAATTTAAAAAATCTCGCAGTTTTAGCAATTATGAGGATGACTTTGAACTAAGATTAGGTGGTCTCGCCACCAAATTTATAGAATTTTGTTAACATAGTTACAAAATGATTCTTGATCTGAAATTTTTACAGGTAACTTGGGGACACATTGAGATGTCATGGAGATTTGTTTTAACCTTGGAATTTGCTATTTGATAAGCAAAAT
The DNA here is from genome assembly GCA_030441495.1 of Dalbergia oliveri. Lineage (NCBI taxonomy): Eukaryota > Viridiplantae > Streptophyta > Magnoliopsida > Fabales > Fabaceae > Dalbergia > Dalbergia oliveri. The sequence goes on from JAMLFY010000010.1 coordinate 5,765,858, forward strand.
AATTTTTCCATATAAGATTAAAACATGCCAATATGCTGGAAATGAACCCAAGTCTTGAAGTGATAATATAATGACTTTTAATTCAAGTATGATGAGTATGAATGCATGCTATATACTTTAAAGATTGGTTTATAAGGCATGAATGAGAATCACTTGTGATTGAATGCCTACATGTGGTTTATGCATGCATTTTTAAAAGAAAAGTACATAATGCATCTATGTGACAAAAGAGAATGCGTGAATTTCAATTGTACATATTCTGACATATAGGCAAATTAGAAACAAGACTTAGATTGGGTGAAGGGGAAGACAAAAATAGGAACTTCCCTAGAGATATTATGAGTTGGTAGACGTATCAACTAGGAATATTACTGTGGGTGATTCAGAGAGGAAAAAATGAAATTCGATGACCACGTATAAGAATGAGCTTAGATCCTGATAAGTAGTCTATTATCCATTGTGGAGTTGTCCATTATAGCTACCATTTGGTATGAATTACCTATTATGGAGTTATCCATTACAGATATCATGTGGTATGAACTAAGTTTTTCCTACGTCGATGAAAAGAGAAAAATGAATGAAATTAAGTTCTATGGTCATGAGAAAAAGATGAAATCCCCTTTGACATATTAAGGGGAATTAAAGATCATTACATTTATCATATGTATACTCATAACATATTGAATTATTTACTTAGCATGATTTACTATGACTTTAAACATTATGATATATGTGCATTAAGTGAGTGAATGCTAAAAGAAACATACTTTAGAAGAATGATTTTGAACTTTAAAAATGAATCTTTGGTATGTAATGCATGAATCTCATTTTTGAAATAAACTAAAGTAGCTGAAATGATGATGATGACATTTATAGCTGTGTATTTGGAAATGCCCTACTAAGAATTTTATAATTCTCGCCCCTATGTGTTTGTATTCCCATGTTGTCTCTAGGTTGATCCAGGAGAACAGGAAGGCTGCTACATGAAAAATTAGAATTGCAGGAGCTAATGGCTGAAACTTGTGTCTATTATGCTTAGTTATATGTATATGTCTATAAACATAATAGAGAACTGATGTGTATTAAAGCTCATAGAAGAGCTTCCTTTTGTACTTGACTTTGTATTCAGTAAATGTTTTGTTTCTTTGTTATATATTTTAATAGAATCATGAATTAGTTACTTCACGGTTTCAATCGATCTTGCTATAGATAATTAAGAAAGATTCGCTAATTTATAAGTAACAACTCTTAAGTATAACTTTATGACTTAAGGATGATGTTGTACTTGGAGGGTGTTACATGATACATAGCATGACCACCAAGCACATCATCATGCACTTTCACATTAATAACTATTTCCATAGTCTTGAGAAGTACTAAATCCAATATGAGTCATACAAAGTGAAAAATAAATAAAAATTAAGAGGCCTTGAGCAACTAAGCTTTGATGAATCATAATAAGCTGCATGGCATAAATACAAACAGTAAACAAAGTAAACAAACTATGAGAGACAAAGAGACATGAAAGAAAGATAGCTATACACACACATATACACATACACCCCCATACCCAACCCACCCCCAACATGAAAGGGAGTATATCTTCATCTTTGAACTTGTACCAATGCTGAGCAATTTGATCTTCACATTAGAAGAAGACCGGTATATAATAGTGATAAATCCTTGGTTTTTGAGGTTTTTTAAGGTACAGTCCACTAAGTTGAAACAATATGCATAGTTACCGACCAAATGATAACCACTTATCTATGGACTTGGCCACCTTCTCTTGTCTTTAACCAATTTTGTCCACCTAAGGTGCTGAACAAATAAATTCAAGTCTTGCGTAGAGGAAACTTCTTCAGGCATTGTGGGAAATACATAATATAAAAGACGTTTTATATTGTACACAATGCTGGCGGCAATGGAACGTTTTATAGCATGAACTTCCACTGCCTAGCAGGAGTTGTAATTGTAAATTAAATACGGCATAAATACCAACTATTATAAGAGATAAACATTTTACTGGTTTGAATGTATACATGATTTATGACATGAAAGCTTGAACTTAAAACTTACTTTGGTTAAGCTCAAACTTTAAAGGGTTCCCCTAAAATGGTTGCAAAAAATTTAGGAAATTGGGCTGAAACACAAAAAACCACTATATGAATCACACAATATGGATTATATATATATATAGGCCAAAACATGTGCAAAGTTTCAAAATAATAATTGAAAATCATCATTGCCTCTCAAACTCCTTAAAGAACTCAAAGCCAAAAATGAACACAATTCCTCATCTAAACTGAAAAAAACACAACGCAATCAACCACAAACCATTCCCAAACAAAGAAAACCATTTATTGATCAACAGTTACAACTTCAAAAGACAGAAATAATTAAAAAAAATTGTGGTCCTCATTATGTAAACATTCATTCCAATTCACCATCACTTAGATTGACATGATGATAATTATCAATTTTCTTTTTATACCCAAAAAGGAACCTTTCCATGCAAACCCCAAACATAATGCACTGATTCAATTTACTAATTAATATTCCAACTTTAACGTTACATTTTCAAGGATTCTTGTAATACATAACCCAATTTAACTTGAATCCAAAAAACATAAGAGAAATTGGGGATGTTGATGATGTCTGGAAGATGATGGATCATGACACAAAGAGCATCTCAGTCCCTTTGTTGGAGTTTCTACATTGTAGAAAAAAAAGTTTCAAACTTTGGGTGACACCGTAGTGTACCAAAAATGAACCCAACCAACTCATGTGAAGAGTCAAAAATTGAACAACAATCAATCATAACCTACACCTAAACTTGTTAGCTCCAAACCCTTCAAAAAGCTTCAAGGCAATATGTTTTAAATGACAATAAAGTCAATTTAAAGAAAATATTTTGAGGAATGACTAATGTCTACCTTGAGTTTCTTGAAATAGCAAACAGGATCATTCGTTAGTATAACATGGCTTTAATAGCAAAAATAATTTCACTTTACATGTGCAAACATATTTTATTTCATGTAAAGAGATAAGAACTAAATGAAAGTGATAATTATATCGTGAAATGAACATATAAATGCTTAACAGGTTGAAGAAAATCAACAAGCATAAGAAACCAAGGCTCAGGCCTTCAGAGAGTAGCATTGGACTTCAGAAAGTACGCTTAAAGCAAAGATAATCAACTCATCTCTGAAGCCAACGTGTTCTACAATAGTCAATCATCATGATTACAATCTTGTCATCATAAACAAGCACTCATTGAAGACTAGAAGACCAAAAGATCATCAAGAAACTGATACCTTACTTCAGATAGTTCACTTCACAATATAACGCTGAACTTTCAGGAAAAAGAGGGAAAATTTGAAATTTAAATTTGAAGTTAAGCCTTATTATAGACTGGCACGCCATCTCTTCTACTAACTTGGTTAACTACTCTAGCTTCTAGAAGGAAGTGTTCAAAAACCAATCGTTCAAAAAATAAAAAAGTAGTCTTTGAAGGTAGTCTCAGAACCACTATCTCACAAGGGCTTCTATAATAGCTCTAACACAAGATGAGCTACTTTTCTAGACTGCATCTCCAAGACACAAATTGATGATCAACACTTGTCACTTGGACAATAGATCAAGGGCATCGGTCATAAACATAGACCATCTATAAATAGAGATATTGAGCCTTCAAAGACATGATCTTGACGAAGAACAAGAGCGTTATGCTGCAAAGCTTTCTCCTCATCTTTTTTGTGAAGTTTATTGCTTCTTGTAATAAGTTTCCTTGCTTGAAAAATTCTTCTTTCTACATTCTTAGTAGATAACACGTTCTTCCAAGGAAGAATAGTTAGAAAGAAGTCATTCAAGTTTTTTCCAAGACATTCATTGTATATTTTATGGAAACTTGAGAGTAGGTTAGTTTGAGTGACAAACCCAAACACAAATCTTTGTATCCTCAATCCAGGAGTTATCGTGTGAGATAGCTTGGAGAAGCTATAGTAAAACTACTTGCAACGCATCAATAAGGTGTTCTTTCTAATCAGTTTACCTTGGAGAAGTTGGTCAAAGACTTCTCAAGGTTAACTTGGAGAGGCTAGTACAAGACTACTCGTGTTCAGCTTGAAGAGGCTTGGTGAATAACTACTTGATTTGTGATAGCAAAGCATACTTGTTGTTCACAAGTTCATCTTGGAGAAGCTAGTGAATAACTACTTGGTTTGTGACAGGAGAAGTTGCTACTAGTCATAGGTAAAAGCTTGGGAACACTATTACAAAGACTATCTTGTTTCTTTCTCGTTTGAGAAAGGGTTTGTGGAACTCAATTGTTATTGGAAACTGGATGTAGGCAGGATTGGCCGAACAATATAAAAATATTTGAGTATTTTTCTCTTATCTTAACTCTTTCATATTCTATGCTTTATTTATATTAATATGTGTTTACCTTTCTACTATCTTTTGTGCTCATTTATCGTATTCTTGGTAGATCAAAAGGTTGGTTTTTGAAGCAACTATCACTATTTTGTTGCATTTCAAGCTTAACAATTGATAGTAATCGTTTAAGCTTTTAGAAATCTAAAGAAGAAAGAAAGAGCGAAGTACGATTCAACCCCCCATTCTCATGTACTTTTTAACCTACAAGTGGCAGAGCTTGGCCTCTAAGGGGTTGAACATTCTAACGTTTAACGGATAAAGATCGAGGGACAAATGGCATAGGGTATTCATATAGCAGAAGGACACTCTATCAATAGACCGCCATTCTTTGATGGTGGGGACTATGCCTACTGGATAGACCACATGGAGTTGTTCATAAAATACACAAGCCTTGACTTGTGGAAAATAATTCAAGAAGGTGACTATGTTCCAACTGAAGAAGTTCCCGAAACTGATGATGCACCTTCAACATCAAGAGAAATCTCCAAGAGCAAGTGGACAGAGCAACACAAAGCCAGACTTCAGTTCAACTCCAAAGCTAAGTACTTACTTATGTGTGTACTAAGTAAGGCCAAATATGATAAAATTATTACTTGTACGGTGAAGGAGATATGGGATAGTTTGCACATGCTACATGAAGGGACTCATCAAGTTAAAGAAACTAAGATCAGGATGCTGGTCCATCAATATGAAATGTTTAAAATGGCAAATCAAGAAAGTATTGATGAAATGACCACGAGGTTTATGCATATTATAACCAAGTAAAGGGTCTTGGCAAAAGGTATTCTAACTCAGAAATGGTTAGAAAATTATTGAGAAGCCTTCATGCTAAATGACTGCCCAAAGTCATAGCCATCACAGAAGCCAAATACTTGTAGACACTTGGCCTGGACATTCTCATTGGGTCACTTAAAACCCATGAGGTTGTGCTATCTGAAATGCATGGTGAATCCATTGAGAAGAGCAAGTCTATAGCCTTGAAGTCGTCTCATCAAAGAGAACAAAGCTAAAGCAATGAAAGTTGTTGAAACCTCTAATGAAGAGAAGAATCTAAAAATGAGACTGAAGAAGAAGATGGAGATGAGATCGCCATGCTGGTGAGAAAGATGTCAAAAGCCTGGAGAGACAAGACAAAAAAAAGAAGAGACATCTATCTCAAGAAAGACAAAAAGAATAAGGGAAAGCCTAAAAGCGTCATTTGCTACAACTGGTGAGAAAGGACATTTCAAACCTGAATGTCCAAAGTTCAAGGGTCCTTAGGAATCTTACTTTAAGAAAAAAGGATGCTGGCTACCTGAGTGACTTTGACGAAGAAAAGGATGGATCAGAAGGCCATGATGAGTTAGAAGATGTTGCCGATCTATGCTTCATGATTGGCTATACTTCAGAAAGTGAACTTGACATAAATGACTCTGATTCCAATCTTTCATATGATGATTTATTAGCTTTGTATGATGAGTTGTTGGAAAATTCTTAGTTTCAACTTGAAAAGAAAATATTAAAAGGCCGTTATGGAGGGTGAATTGGCCAAGTCAAAAGCTGGAATCTTAGGCTTGAAAAAGAAGAAATAAAAGGAGAAAACAAAGTTTTAAATATAAAACTCAATGCCTTTGAAGTTGAAGTCACTAAAAATAATGAGAAAAAAATCAGAAAATCATTTTTGAACTTGAAAGGACTTCAAAGCTTCTGAAATCTGACCTGAAAAGATAGTAAATGGTTTAAAAAATCTTGAGCTGATGCATGGAAGTTAGAGGCCATATTTTCAAAAAACTAGATTAGGGTATAAAGAGAAAATGAATGAGAAAGAAAAAGCAACTCAGCTAAAGAAAGTAAAAAATAAAGTCTCTTGCACATTCTATCATAAGAAGGGACACCCTCTTGACAAGTGTTTTTTGAGAAAGAAATCTATCAAAAGAGATGAGAAAAATCCTCCTAAAAAAACTAACCTAAAAGGAACCAAGAAAGTTGGGTACCAAAATTAAAAATTGTTTTCATTGCAGGTGTGTTTGAGAAAACACAAATTTGGGTACCAAGGAATACATGGGCAATGACTACTCAGGCACCTATTCAGAATTCAAAAGGTGGATCAAAAGCAGAAGCCTAAGAGCTCTGGATGAGTCAAATACAATGATGGAAGGAGCTAAAAAATGACCTTGCTGATGTCTTTGAAGAATTGGAAGAAAGATTTGAGGAAATAGATTTCAAGAAAGCCTCAAAGAGAAAGCAGATGAAAGTAAGATCTCCAGAAAGTAGACTTAGAACAAAATATCTCAGAAAACTTGGTCAAGACTATAAAGGCATTAGAAAATGTTATTTTTTAATACAAAGAAGAGCCATCTGAGATGAAGAACTTCAAAGATAGAAACTATAAGGGAGTTTCTATTTTAAAAAGGCAATTTCTCAAAACAAAGTTCTTGGAAATATTTCCAAGGGTGTGAGAATCAAATCATCCCTTAGAAATATGTCAACTTCTTTCATCTCCACCAACGAGCCTGAATGTAATGAAGAAGCTTTGAATGATCAAAGTTGGGTGGATACTCTACAAGAAGTGCTTGACTTCTTGGAGAAAGCAAAGTCATTCAGATCAAAGCAAGCCTTTAAGAGATTCACTCTTTACCAGATGGACATCAAGTCTGGTTTTCAAATGGATTCCTTTATGAGAAAGCTCATGTAAAGCATCTCCTATTTTTGAAAGTGAAGACCTTCCCTACCATGTTTTCAAGCTCGCAAAGGCATTCTATGGATTAAAACAAGCTCCTTAAGCCTGAAAGGAAGAACACAAGTGGATGCTGTCATTTCTTCGAAGAAAACCCATCACTTGGTCATGTAAAAAAGTAGAATACCATTTCTCTTTCTACCTGCTAAAGCTAAATATGTATCTATTACAAACTACTACACCCAAATACTGATAAGGAATCAACAGGAAGATTATCACCTGAGGTATTCCAAAATCCCTATCTTATGTGATAATACTAATGCTATTAATCTTGCTAAGAACTATATTCAGCACTTTAAATCCAAGCACATCGTTGTCAATCTCTTTTTTTAGGATCATGTTTTAAAAAGGAGATGTTAAGTTAATGCTTGTAAATACTAAGGACCAAGTGTCTAATATGTTCATAAAACCATTAGCTGAAGATCATTTTTTGTGTTTTGAAAAGGCTTTTGAACTCAAAGGTTTTTATATCTGCATAAGCATTCATGCATAAACATTTCTAGGAATCCATCTTCGTTGCTTGACTGAAGCCCATATGAAGTCATCAGTTGCAAGATCAACATTTGTTTACAAGGCCAGAAAATGGATTTGATGATCAGAAAGCTAGTTTGCAAACTCAGAAAGAAGATGATACGATTAGAAAGAAAGTCAGAGGATCAAAAATGGGGTACATATGGTCTTACAAAGTTTAGAATTAAAACATACACAAGATGTAAGAATACAATATTGACTAATAGGATAAAGAAGTGGAAAGGAGATCAAAAAGTGAAACTTGTTCAAAAAGTGATTCTAAGCATTAGAAATCATCCTTTCTGAAAGAAAAAGGGCGAGATAATTCCCTCTCTTATGAGTTTCTCTCTCCCACGTCTTTTCACTTTCTGCAATCATGTCCCATCACTTAAATAAACCTTCACTCCCACTAAACACTTTTACCTTCATCTTCAACCTCTTGCTCCCAAGCCTCAACTATTTCATCATTTCTTACTCACCAATCCTCTCTGGAATCGTTCTCTTGCTCTCTCAAACCTTCACCTTCTAATCCTCTCAAGCTTCAACCTTTCTTTAAATCCTCACAAACACAATCCTACAATGGCTGAAGGAAGAGAACTTAACCAATCCATAAACATAAGGGCAACCTTCCTCATGTACAATGATCTAAAGATGCAAGATTTTGATGAAAAGAACTTTTCACTAAGGAAGAAGGCACTAGGAAAGGACCTACATGAGAATATATCCATTCTAGATGGAGTTTCACTTTTCAAGGATGGGAAGAATATCTGGAGATCAATAATAAAGTCTTCCAGGTTTGGTAAGTTTTTACTCGTACCTGATAGGTTCTGCAAACTCTCTACTAAAAATGGTAATATGAGATTTTATTGTTGAAGTAAGCTCAACTGATCTATCAAAGGTGATCAAGGCACCCTTTGAAGTTATTATCTGCTCTTCTTCACCTAACTGGACTCGCTCCCTAGGGATAAATGAAAGAGATGTGTCAAGGTACTTAACCGACTCTATCTTCACAAACCTAGCGAAATCACTCCTGCCATGCTAAATGCTAGGGCTAGAAAAGTGTATCCCATGGTGTAGTTTTCTTTTCTACCTTGGATAAGAAGCATGGATGCATTGGTGGGAATGGATTGCATGCTCTTATATTGCCTTATGGCTAAAAGAAAGATGAATATGTCGAGACTTATAATGGATTACATGTTTTGCGCTATAGCCAAAGACAAAAGGAGGATAGCTAGTGTGCTATATGGAATGTTACTGACAAATCTATTCCAGGACATACACTTTCCTCTCATTGAGGAATGGTATGAGTTCATAGAAGGTACTGTATACACACTTACTTCCTTCAAAACTTCAATAAAAAAGACCATTCTCTCAAGGTCTGAAGCTATAAGGCAGAGTCCTAGGATGAGAGGAGAGCAAGACAGGAGGACTTCCAAAAGAATTGAGTCTGAAAAGACCAAGGAAAAAGGAAAGAAGAAGAGGATACTTAGGTCCCTCTAAACCAAGAAAGGAGAGCAAAAATGAGGCATGAAGAAAAGCAACAGCAAAAACCTCTTGTGCCACCACCCTCTTCAGAATCTATCCATAAGGGGCCAAGAAGGTTTAGGAAAGATACCTAATAAACTTGTTGAAACCATCAAGAAGAGACATTAAGTCCAAGATCAAAATTGTTCCTAAACATGAGATAAAGGTGTATATACTTCTAAAGAGGTCACATGATATCAACAGGCTGGTTACAAGGTCATCTTTATTGACTCTAAAAGATGAAAAAAGTGTAGAAGAACAAGAACAAGAACAAGCTAAAGCATCCACATCTAAGAAGAGGAAAACTTGTTTAGGAGTAAGAAGGCTAGGCTGAGTGAGATGTTTAATATGGAGTCCATTATTGAAAAATCAATAATGGAGCCAATCATTAAAGAGCCAGCTAAAGAAGCAAATGAACAAGAAACTGATGTTATTTTGATAGTTCCTCAACCTCGCCTTCCATTCTTATAACTCACGTGGAAGAGGAAGAGGATAGAACATCAAATGTTGGTGCTCTTCATGAAGAAGCTACTGCTTCTACCTCGGCTAGGTGATTAACATTGCTTCTACTTCTTCTATTGAGCCTGCTTTTGCTCCTACTACTTCTGCTGCTCATGTTCCATCTTCTCTACCTCCTACTGATGTACATGCTGAAATTGAGGCTGAATTGAAAAGTCAAGGTGAGCCTATACCCCTAGACATACTAGAGCCTTCTCGAGAGTTGTTCCATCCACTTATGCACCAATCCATCTACCGCACCAACCCTCATCAAAGCCTTCAACCAGTTCTCCACATATCCAACTACTTCTGAAAATCAGAGGAACATGACCTCTAGGTTGGATAAGGTTGAAGCTACTAGTATCGGGCATGATGCCTAACTCTAGAGTCATGAGGATATAATGCTTCAAATATTTCAAAACACTCAGGAGATTCTCAGAGAGACATTGGGTTGATGATGATGTTCCTAGTTTCCAATACACTTCCTTTTTGTTGATGTCAAAAGGGGGAGAAGAAAAGAGATGAAGAAAATCTAGTGCTTTGGAACTTAGGGGGAGCTTATGCTGAGGAGGAGCCAAAATTTTTTTCTTCATTCAGCATGCATTTTGTTTTATTTTTGAACAATCTATTTGTTTTGTTTCCTTCATTGCTTAAGTTATTATTATGTATTATGTTTTATTTAAGCTTTGATACTTATCCTTTTTTTAAAAAAAACCTTGATTCATATTGATGCCCTGCCTATCATGCTTACCTAATCTAGTATCACGCTGAGATGTTTGCTGTTATCTCCTAGCATTTGCTCTTATATGCTTTTTTCTTTAGCACACTATGATTTTAGCTCATATGTGCGTTCTTGATTAGCACCAGTAAGTATCATTTAAGCATAAGCACCCTCTTTGCTCTAATATGTTTTTTGTGTTGTGTGATTCAATATGTATGTCTTGATTACATGTGCAAAGTGGTTTTCATGAAACATATATACTCTTACACACATATATGATATTTTCATAAGCTTTGTATAACTTGATCTGAATACAGTTGTGATTAGTTTCTATTGATATTCAGAAACTTGTTCCTATATGCTCTAATACAATTGAGATCTGTTTGTGAGCCTTAGAAATCTCTCATGTGTGCAAAACTTATATGTTACAAGTGTTTTTATGCACATATACTACATCGCGTTTTGAAAATATGCTTGGATAAGTTTGTGCTGAATAAGAAATCTAATCAAGATGATATATCACAAGTATTACTTGTTTTTTTCAAGCACATATTTTCATAAAGATCTAAATGACAAAAATCAAGTTGTTTTCTATCAAAAAGGGATTAAACGATGTCATCGTTTCAATACTACTCTATACCTCTAGAAATACTCTGAGTATCTTCAGAAACTTCTTTGAAAATCAAAATAGCTCTAATTTAAGTCACTTAAGGCTATAAAACGTTTTTAATATTATCCATATCATGCCTTAAGAAAAAGACTTCCTAAAAATCACATCTTACGATGATTTAAAAGAATATTGTTTATCATACTATATATCCTGTAATATTTCTTTCAATATCTCTTCAAAAGATTTTCTTCAAATTGGTTTATCATCATAAAAAAATGGGAGATTGTTAACTCCAAAACCCTTCAGAAGCTTCAAGACAATTTGTTTTGAATGACAACAAAGCCAATTTAAAGAAAATATTTTGAGAAATGACTAATGTCTACCTTGAGTTTCTTGAAATAGCAAATAGAATCATTTGTTATCATAACATGGCTCCAATAGCGAAAATAATTTCATTTTACATGTGCAAACATATTTTATCGCATGTAAAGAGATGAGAACTAAATGGAAGTGATAATTATATCGTGAAATGAGCATATAAATGCTTAACATGTTGAATAAAATCAAGAAGCACAAGAAACCACAGCTGTCTTCAAAGAGTAGCATTGGACTTCAGAAAGTACACGTAAAGCAAGGATAATCAACTCATCTCTAAAGCCAACATGTTCTATAACCTTCAATCATCATGATTGCAATCTTGTAATCATAAACAAGAATTGATTGAAGACTAGAAGACCAAAGGATCATCAAGGAACTGATATTGTACTTTAGAAAGTTCACTTAACAGGAAAACACTAAACTTTACTGGAAAAAGAGGGAAAATTTGAAATTCAAATTTAAAGTCAAGCCCAGTTACAGATTGACATGTCATATTTTTTTGCCAACTTGGTCAACCACTCTAGCTTCTAGAAGAAAATGTTTATAAACCAATCGTTAAGAAAGTAAAAAAGTAGTTTCTGAAGGTAGTCTTAGAAACCACTATCTCACAATGGCTTCTAGAGCTCTAACACAAGACAAGTTACTTCTTTAGACTGCATTTTCAAGACAAACTGATGATCAACACGTGTCACTTGGACAATAGATCAAGGGCAATGGTCATAAACATAGACCATTTATAAGTAGAGATGCTGAGCCTTCAAAGACATGATCTTAATGAAGAACAAGTGTTGTTACGCTACAAAATTTTCTTCTCATCTTTCTGTGAAGTTTATTACTTCTTGTTATTAGTTTTCTTGCTTGCAAAAATCTTCTTTCTATACTCTTAATAGATAACACATTCTTCCTAGGAAGAATAGTTAGAAAGAAATCATTCAAGTTTTTCCTCGGACATTCATTGTATATTTTAGGAAACTTGAGTATAGGTTAGTTTGAGCGGCAAACCCAAACACAAACCTTTGTATCCTTGATCTAGCAGTGATCGGTTTGAGATAGCTTGGAGAGGCTATGGTAAAACTACTTGCAACACATCAGTAAGGTGTTCTTGCTGATCACGGTTTAGCTTAAAGAGGCTGGTCAAAGACTACTCAAGGTTAGCTTGGAGAAGATAGTACAAGACTACTCGGGTTTAGTTTGAAGAGGCTAGTGAATAACTACTTGATTTGTGACAGCATAGTGTACTTACTGTTCATTGGTTTGGCTTGGAGAGGCTGGTGAATAACTACTTGGTTTATGATGGTAAAGTTGCCACTAGTCACAAGTAAGAGCTTGGGAAAGCTATTGTAAAGACTATCCCTTCTCTGTTTGAGATAGGTTTAGTGGAACTCAACCGTTGTTGGAAACTAGATGTAGGTAGGATTGACCGAACTAGTATAAAAATATTTGAGCAATATTTTCCCTTCCCTTAACTCTTTTATATTCTATGCTTTGTACATATTAATCTTGTTTACCTTTCTACTATCTTTTATGTTGATTTATCTTATTCTTGGCATATCAAAGTAGGTTTTGAATCAACTAACGCTATTTCCACTACATTCCAAGCTTAACACTTGATAGTAATCGTTTAAGCTTTCAAAAATCTAAAAAGGAAGAAAGAGCGAAGCATGATTCAACTCCCTTTCTCGTGCACTTTTTCATCTACAAAACTAAGATCAAACAGGACCCAAATAAAAATGATTTCCTCCCTCAACAAAACCAATGATAAAAAGGTCAATTGGAGGACCCAAAGGATGATCAACAATTGAAAAAAAAAAAGATACAATAGAATATACTCCTTTGGTACGACGTTAGCATGCTCTTGAAGAACCACCACCACTTCCTTGACCTCTTCATAGGCTGAGCAATGGTTTCTTGCTTTGGGCATGGCTTAAGTGGAGATAAGGGTTAAGAAAAGTTAGAAAAACTGATAGGAACTGGTTATAAAAATGAAATACAATGAGATTGGAATGGTGCAGTTAGAATAGTGTATTCACATGGTTTTTTGGGTGTACTGCCATTATAGGTTAAAGGTTGATGGTCACAGACATATGTGGGCTATAACGACTCCCATTGTGGTGGGTTATTTTGTATGAATGTACAACTTTACCCTTTGAAAATGCCATATAAGTGAGGATAATTATGGGAAAAAATGTGACCAAGTAGGGAGGTTAATGTGTTGCAACCCCTTTATAGGATACTAGTGTCTTCCTGGGCACTTCTTGCCCGTCAAGGCATATTTTTAAACTTTTACAAAATCACGAATTAGATATGAATTTTAATTTTTTTAATATGATCAATTAGCTAAAGTAAGATTCTATTATTTTGTCAAGCTGTATTTTCTATATCATCATTATTTTAATTGGGAATAAATCCCCTTATGTCAAATGTTATATAGGTTAAATACATTTTACCCACTTGAATTTTAGGTCGTATACAATTTAAACCCTTACTATTTAAAACGTGCATTACGACATCTGAACTTTCCAAACTGAAAAAAAACCCCAAAACTTTAAGTCACAGGATATCGGTTTGCACACAATAAAAAAAATCAAGGGAGTTAATTGCACATAGTATTCACGGACAAGGTATCGTGTTGCACAAATTAGAAACATCAGGGGTTAAGTGCACATAAATCTTACTTTCATTAGTTGCCAAAAGTATATTGAGGGGTGTTTTACACAGTTTGAAAAGTTTAGGATATCGCGATCCACGTTTGAAAAGTTAAAGTGTAAATTACACATGACTTAAAATTAGAGGGTAAAATGCATTTATCCCTTATATATATTATAAATATATAAATTTTTAGGGTGTTTAATCCATATACACTAATGGTGACTCAGGAAAATGCTGGTGTTAAAAAAATTTTATTTTTTGATCTTAATAAAGTTAAAATGTAGTTTATTTTCATCATCATTAATTATAGGGTTAAATGCATTTTAATCCCCTGAATTTTAGATTATGTGCAATTTAAATCCGACTTTTCAAAACATGCATTTTGACACCCTTAAACTTTCTAAATTGTGCAAAAAGCCCTTAATTTTTAAATAGTGCAATATGACACCCTGAACTTTTCAAACTGTGCAAAACCCCTCCATAAATTTAAGTTATAGCAGGGTGTTGAGTTGCACATAATAAATAAATCAAGGGGTTAATTGCACATAGTATTCATAGACAAGGTGTCAAGTTGCACAAATTAAAAACTTTAGGGGGGTTAAGTATACATAATCTTACTTTTATTAGTTACCAAAATTATAGTGAGGGATGTTTTGCATAGTTTGAAAAGTTTAGGGTATTTTGTAAATTTTGAAAAGTCAGGGCATAAATTGCACATGACCTAAAATTCAGGGAAGTAAAATGCATTTATCCCTTAATTATTAGTTATAAGTTATATGTACATTACCTTTAAAATTTTAAAAATATATAAACAAGTTTTTGGCATTTTTTAACTATGTACATGGACTCTTCTATTACCCAAAATAATACTTATTCGAGAAAGTTTAAGGTATTGGGTTATAAATTGTTTTCTAATTTAAAGATCAAAGTGGATGTTATCCAAGCTTAGGAAAGTATATTACACTCATTTTCCGTTAATAATGGATGCAAATTAAATAGAAATACTAAAGTACACAATTAATTGTGTTGACAAAATTAAAAGAAAAAATCATATTATGTTAAAAATAATGAAAATGTTAATATTGTGTCAATGGCCAATGAGTCACCTATAAAATGAAAAAAAAAGTCCATAGAGGAAAGAAGCCATTCATAATTTATAACTGATCTTGGTGGCAAATGTTTCAACATTGTGATTTCTTTTACCAATATTGTTATATAGTGTTGACAAATTATGTTGAGATTGTAATTTCATTTACTAATAATTGATATTTCTTACCAAATGACAGTCACAAAATAGATGAAGTGGGTTAGGGATAATGTTGGTGTTACTTCTAAAGAATTTTAAAAACTGTGGTCAATTATTTAATAAAAAGTATGCAAAAAGCATGTAAGCATAATGTGTTAGTTCAATATTGTGGGTTGGGTTTTGTAGAATGCAAATGTAGAGATAAATGAAGACTATGGTGGCTTTCCCTTTTCGGACTACACCAATATACCATTGGAAAATATGTGGAAGAATGTTTCGTTGAATTCTTGATGAGAAAATGAAAGTGGATAATAAATAAAATGAAATTAAAATACCTAGATGTAGACATTTTTCCCAATGTTTAGCAATTAAAATGGATGAGGAACCCAAATTACGGACAAAACCAAGCAACCAAGCACCAATAGCACCCTTAAAAATCATTAATAGACAAAGAAAGAGACAAAACTCACAGAAGAAGAAGAAGACCACAAAAATTAATGCGTAAATATGGGGTTGTGCATGCACTTTTATTATTTAGTACACTTTTAAAATCCTTCACATAAAGAAGATAACTGCAATGCATAAAGTTTTACTATTTTATCCATATTTTTTGAAGATATCTAAATTGTATAAAATTGTTAGAAGGGTAGAATAGGAAAATTGAAATTGGACACCAAGTGAAGTTTTTTTTTTTTTGTGAATTCCCTTTACTAGTAATAATAGATAATATAGATATTTGCAGGTTACATATAATAATAAATATATCGCTAGTTGATTATTAATATCATGATATGAGACTAGTATAAGCTTAATTGATAATTATGAGATAATTATATGTGTAGTACAAAATTAAGCTTATGGATATTTGTTAGAGAACATGATACTTGGATAGACCTTATGAGATCACTGGATGGATTAGTGTCATAAGTGATTTTCATAATAGTTATATCAATTAATCCTCATATTAAGAGTTTACATAGTTTCCTACATGAAGAACATTACTTTTTTGTTAGCTCCAGAACCCTTCAGAGAGCTTCATAGCAAAATGTTTTGAGTGACAACAAAGCCAATTTAAAGAAAATATTTTGAAAGAACGACTATGTCTATCTTGAGTTTCTTGACATAGCATACATGTATTTTCGAATTGTATAACACGACCTTGAAATGAAAATAATTTCACTTTGCATATGTAAACATGATTTATGTCATATAAAGAGACTGAACTTAATAGAAAGTGAACGTTATATCATGTAAAGTACGTATACATGCTTTATGGATGAACAGAAATCAAAACAAAGGCAAGAAATCAAGGCATAGGACTTCAGAAGGTAACACAGAACTTCAAAAAATACACCATAAATGAAGATATCTATCAAACACTGAAGCCAAAGGGTTCTACTATCTTCAACCATCATGATCGCAAATCTTTCATCATCATAAAGTTTGGATTGAAGATTAGAAGACCAAAAATTCATCAAGGAACTGATACCACATGTTAGAAAGCTCACTTTACTATGGAGCGCTGAACATTACCTGGAAAAAGGAAGGAAATTTGAATTTTTGAAATTCAAATTTAAAGTCAAACCCAGTTTCAATTGGCAGTCATCTCTTCTGCCAACTTGGTCAACAACCTCAGCTTCTAGAAGAAAGAGTTCAGAAACCACATTTAGAAAGTATGAGCAATTTCTGAAGTAGAATAAGAAACCTCAATCTTGCAATGGCTTCTGAACAGTCATGATAAATAGATAGGCTACTCTTCTAGACGTTTTTCCAAGACACAAATGGATGATCAACACATGTCACTTGGAGATCTAATCAAGGGCAACAGTCACAAGGAAGACATTCTATAAATAGAGATATTGTGCTCAAACACATATGAGACTGACACTACTCAAGAGTGGAAACTTTGTGAAAATCTCTCTTCACATCCTGAAAGTTCATCATATCATGTAATCAGTTCCCTTACTTGTAAAAATCTTCTTTCTACATTCTTGAATAGAAATATATTCTTCATAGCAAGAAATGATAGAAAGAAGTCATTCAAGTTATCCCAGGCTATTCATGTATATTTTAAGGAAACTTGAGTGTAGATTAGTTTGAGTGGCAACCTAAACACAATCCTTTGTATCCATGATCCAGGAGTGATCAATGTGAGATAGCTTAAAGAGACTAGTTAAAGACTACTTGCAACGTGACAGGAAGGGTTGTCTTGGTCATGGGTTCAGCTTAGAAAAACGAGAAAGACTACTCGATTTCAGCTTAGAGGGCTAGTGAATAACTACTTTCAACGTGATAGTAGGAGTTATCTACTTATCATAGGGTTAGCTTGGAGAGGCTAGTATAAGACTACTCAAGGTTCAGCTTAGAGACTGGTGAATAACTACTTTCAATGTGACAGGAGGGGTTATCTACTTGTCACGGAGTTAGCTTGGAGATGCTAGTACAAGACTACTCAAGGTTCAGCTTGGAGAGGTTAGTGAATAACTACTTTCAATGTGATAGTAGGGGTTATCTACTTATCACGGGTTAGCTTGGAAAGGCCAGGACAAGAATACTCAAGGTTCAGCTTGGAGAGGCTGGTGAATAACTACTCGGGCTATGATAGTAGGGGTTATCTATTGGTCACACTAGAGAGCTTGGGAAGGCTAATATAAAAACTATCCATGATCCTTCTTTAGTTTGAGAAATATGTTTAGTGTAACCTCAACATGTGTTGAGTCCTGGATGTAGGCAATTTAGACTGAACCAGTATAAAATTTGTTGTGTCATATCTTTTTCTTCTTGATCTCTTTTAATTTATTTATTACGCTGATTTATTTGCTCATATATCTGTTTAGCATTTTTGTTACATACTGAAGGCTTCAGAAATCTACTTTCTGAAACAACTAATCCTATTTCCACTGCACTTCAAGCTTAATGCTTGATAGTTCTTTTGTTAAATGTTTCATATGTGAAAAGAGACAAAGCACGATTCAACCCCCTTCTTGTGCACTTTGATACTTACAAGTGGTATCAAAGCCAGGCTTCTGAGGGTTGAGCAATCTAATGATTGCAGAGGATAAAGATTTGAAAGGACATAACAACATGAACTCACTTTGTAGAAGATCACTCTATTATCTAACCGTCTTTTCTTATGAGCTTCCAGAACCTTAAGGCACACTCAATGTCAATAAGAGTCCCAAGAAGCAGGTGGACAAGAACAACAAAAAGAAAGAGTTTAGTTGAACTTCTTAAGCCAAGCTCCTACTCATATATGCACTAAGCAGAGATAAATATGACATATTTGTTGCTTGTGGCATATGAAAGGAAATATGGGATAGACTATGGATGATGCTCGAAGAACTTAAACCGTCTTAAAAGTCATCTACCCTAAAGTTATCTTGTCAAGCAGAGTGCAAAGCTAAAGCAATGAAAGTTGCTGAAACCTCAAATAAAGAGGAAGGCTAAGCATGGAGATGAATTCTCTATATCTGAAAATTGTCAAAAGCCCAAAAAGGCTAAGCATAGAAAGAAAGAGACATTAATCTCAAGAAAGATAAAAAGGGAAAAGAACATCTTGAAAGAGCAACCTGCTAACCAGTGAGAAGGAACATCTTGAATCAAGAATTCCAAGCTCAGGGCATCATAGAAAAGTTCTAACCTCAAGGAAAAGAGCATCCTGGGTACCTGGAGTGACTCTGAAGAAGAAAAGATGGGTTAGAAAGTCATGATGAGCTAGAAAAAGTTACATATTTATCCTTTATGACTACAGACACTTCAACGAGAGATGTAAGGTAAAAGTATCTGAACTCAACCTTTCAAATTACTTAGTTCCTGCATGGTATGATGAGTTGCTAGAAGATTTTCAAGCTCATTCCTTTGAATATCTCAACCTATAAAGAGAACTTAGTAGGTTTCCCTAAAAATGAAGTCTTCAAAAGAAATGAAAAAGATGTTTGAAAGTTTATTTTTGCTTTTTGAAAAGACCTCATGGCATCTAAAATCTAACCCAAAACAAACACGAAATAGTTCAAAATCCTTGAACTTATGATGGGAGAATAGAAGCTATATTTTTAGAAAATAAGGTTGAGATATGAAAAGGATATCTAAGAGAAGAAGTAGTGCAACCTCATTCAATATCTTTATAATTTGTTTGTTTTCTCTGCTAGGAAGGAACACCCACCTGAAAATGATTCTTGAGAAATGAATCCTTTAGAAAGGATGGTAAACCTCTCCATTGAAAACTAACCAAAAAAGACCCAAGAAAGTCTAGGTACCAAAATAAAAAATTGTTCCTATTGCAAGTGAAAGGGGTCAACTGGTTGAGGTGCTAAGGAACAAACAAACCTTGACTACACTAGATACTTATCCTGAACTAGGAAGTGGATCAGAAGCTCAAAGCTTAAGATCCTTAGATGACTCAAGTTAGATGATGAATAAGCTTAAAGAAATCTCAGCTAATACTTTCAAAAAGAATTGGAGGAATTTCCTTAGAAAATGTGTCTCAAGGATGTTTCTAAAAGCGTTAGATGAAAGCAATATTTTCAGAAAATGAGTTCCTGAAACTCTTCATAAAGCATGCTCAGAACCTCAAAGTAATCAAAAAGTAACATTTCTGGACACGAAGATGAGCAAACTGAAGATAAAAGGGAAGTTGAGGAATCTCAATGATACAAAAACTACAAGGGAGTTTCTGACTTAAAGACAGCCTCTCAAAACAAAGTTTGTGGAGATTTTTCAAGGGTATGAGAACCAGGCCATCCCTTAGATATATTTTAAATTGTGCTTTCATCTCAACCATTGGGCCTAAATGTAGTAAAGAAGCTTTGAGTTAATCAAAGTTGGGTAGATGCTTTGTAAAAGGAGCTTACCTAGTTCGAAAAAGGCAAAGTCTGGATGGCAAATTGAAAAATCATCATTAGCACAAAGGAGATGTTCAAGGACACATTCGATAGTGCTAGCAATGTCATGAGGAACAAAGCATGTTTGATTGCATAAGGTCTTTGTAATGATGATTTCATTGGAAATAGATTTGATAGAAACCGTGGTTGCTGCTACTTCCTTGGAAAAAGTCTGATCACATGGTCATGCAAAAAAAACATAAAACAAATTACTCTCTCTACTGCTAAGGTCGAATATATAGCTCCTGAAAGTTAATTGCACCCAGATACTATGGATAAGGAATCAGCTGAAGATTATCTCTTAAGGTACTTCAATATCCTTGTCTTTGTGGTAATACAAGTGTTATCCATCTTGTTAAGAATTCTTTTTAGCACTCTTAATTCAAGTTCTTATTGTTATAATATCTTTTCTGTGATCCGTTCTAAAAGGAGATATTGAGTTAATGGTTGTGGAAACTAAAGACCTAGGGTTAGATATATTCATAAAATCATTAGTTAAAGATCATTTTTGTGTCTTGAAAATTTTTTAAAACTTATATGGTATTAAATCTGTATAAGCATTCATGCATGAACATCTCTAGGCATCTTTCCTTCATAGCTCCAAACTGAAGACTTAGCAAAGTCATCCGTTTACATGTTCAGAAGACATCAGTAAGTAAGAACGATCAGTTGGAAGATCACAAGGCCAGTTGCAAGATTAGCTATTTGGTTGGTATATCAAGATATCAGTTTGCAAGACTATGTATTCTATTGAAGATCAGTTTCCTATCTACTAGTGCAGAAAAAAAGATAGGTTGATCAAAAGAAGAGATGGGTCAGAAAATGAAGATTATATGGGGGTCATAATTCAGCATATGAATATAAGCTCATGTTGAGTATGTGGTGTGTCTCCAATAGGTCAGAAAGTGAATAGTAAAGCTCAGAAAGTAAGCCCTTCAGAAAGTGATCACAAGAGTTAGAAACTTCTCTTTTGAAATAGATGAAAAGGTGAGATAATTCTAACTCCCGCAATCTCAAACACTTTGCCTCACCTTCTATCAGTCATGCCGCATCACTTAAATAGCCCCCTCCTACACATCACCTTTTTACCTTCATCCTCAACCTCAAACAAGTCTCCTCAATCGTTTCATCTTCTCATATCTTTCAATCGCAACCTCTTTCTCTCAAACCCCCATCCCTACAAATCGAAACCTCAAATCTTCTTACAAATCTTCTCAAGATTCAATCTTTTACCTTATCCCTTTATCTCCTCTTCGTTCACTTACCCTCTATTTCATCAATGGCTAAAGGGAAGAGTCTGGATCAATCGCCGTTGAGAATGCTTCTTTTCACATGTATGATGATCCTGGCATGTAGGATCATTATGAAACATTCTTTGCATCAAGGAAAATGGCTCCTGAAAGTCTCTAGGAAAGATCTTCATGAAGAAATAGCTATTCTGGATGAAGTCTTTACCTTTCAAAAATGGAAGGAATATCTGCATTAGTCTTTCCACGATTATTCACCACTTTCTATTCTCATCTGGAGAACTCTCAACTTCATCTATCAAAACTATGATAAGAGATTGTGCAAGTCAAGATCATGGCTTTAGGACTCTCCAAGATCACCAAAGCACTAAATACTGGAGTCATTTGCAATTCCTCACCAGACTAGGCTCACTCTTTTGGAATAAATGAAGAAGATGTGTCCAGGTATCTAACTAATTCTATCCTTCACAAGCCAAATGAAATCACTACTGCCATATTAAGTGCTAAGGCTAGGAAGGTATATACGTGGTCCAATTCTCTATCTTACCCCGTATAGGAAGCACAGATGCACTTGTTGGCATGGACTGCATGCTTCTCTATTGTTTGATGGCAAAGAGAAAGAGTGAACCTCCAATGGCCATTCTAGATTATATGATAAGTCAAACCACAAAAGAAAATGGAGAACTGCAGTGTTCCATATAGAATGTTGTTGACTATACTTCTTCAACATATGTGCTTCTCACTTCTCACTTAGAGATATGAGCTCTTGGAAAGAACCATATTCACACCTTCTTCTTTAGAACTTCAAGAAAAAGGTCCATCATTCCTAGTTCTGAACCAACAAGGCAGAGTCCCTAGACAAAAGGTGATCAAGCTAGAAAAGCTTCCTAAAAGGCCGAGTCTCAACAAGAAAAAGCCAAAGAAAAAGGAAGCTAGTGCTCATAGAAAGTGAGCCTGAGAATTTGGAGGAGGAAGAGAAGGAATCCACTCTACTTCATCACTTTGAAGAAAGAAGGACAAAAAGAAAACAAGAGTCTGCTTCTCAAGAAACTCAGGTGATGGTCAAACCTAAAGGTCATCAGGAAAAGAGATGTTTGGCTTAAATACAAATGGATACCTATGTATGAGTCCAGAATCTCAATAATAAATAAAGAAGTTGCAAAATATGAAGAGGCCAGTTATCGAGTTATTGTTTGACTCTGGATCCTCATCAATAGAGAGAAGGGTAGGCTAAGTGCTACAACTAGACCTGGCTCCACAATTGAGGAATCTCAAATAGAGCCAATCTATGAAGAGCTTTTTCTGAGCCCATCATTAAAGAGCCAGAGAGGAAGTCCATGAACCAATATATGTTCTTATCCTTATGGTGCCTCAACCTCCTCCTTCTATTCGCATTACTAGATAGAAGAAGAAGAGGATATAGCATCAGATTTTGTTGCTCCTCTTGGTGAAGAAGTTGCTGCTTCAGCCTCAGCTTAGATGCTTGAAAATGTTACCGCTATCCCTAAGCCTACTTTGCCCCTGCCTCCAATGTTAACATGCCATTCTCTCCATCTCTTGCTACTCACATGCTGAAATACAAGCTAAACCGCCTAAGTCTGGGGAGACCATAACCCTAGACATCCCTTAGCCCTCTCTTAAAGCTGCCCATCATCAGCACCTATTCACCTGCCATTCATCTTCAATCGAGCCTCTAGTAAGCTCTCAATCAATCAGATCATCCTACGCCATCTAAGAGAGATTGCCTCCGAAATTGGCTTGAGGCAATAATTATAGATAATGGTTCCCAGCTTAGAAAAAATGAAGAACTATGGCTTCAGATTCTTCAAACCAATCAAGAGATTCTACAAGAGCTAAGACGATGAAGCTGAAGATGGTGTCTCTATTTTCAGCACACTTCCTTTTTAATGATGTCAAAAGGGGAGAAGAAAATAGATGAAGAAAATCAAGTGCTATGAAATTCAGGGGAGCATATGCTGAAGGGGAGCATATGCTGAAGGGAGCTTAGAGAATTTTTTTAGCATGTATTTTTTATGTTTTTGACTATCTTTTTATCTTGTCTTATACAATTCATTTTATATATCATGCTTATGCTCTGATACATATCTATCTTAATCTCTATTTCTTTAAAGGCCTAATACATATCGATGCCTACTTATGCTTAGCTAATCATATATCTTGTTGATAGATGTTTGTTTTTTTATCTCTTATGCGTGTGATCTGATTTGCTTATTCCTTAGCACGCTAGGATATTTAGCTCATTTATGTATTTGTGATTAGCATTGAGAAGTATCTTTTAAGAGCTCAAAATTGTTCTCTTGTTGCTCTAATGCTCGTGTCTCTCTGAAGTGCTTCGATATATATGAAGTACTTAAATCCTATTATAAAACATATTCTCTCTATCACAATCACACATATGAGAAGGTCTTAAAAGCTTTGTATAACTTTATCAAAATTTAGTTGTGAATAGTTTTTGACTGACCTCGGAAACTTGATCCTACCTATTTTGATACAACCAAGATCTGTTGTGAGCTTCAAAACTCTCTCAAGTGTGTTGCGCTTATATGACATATTATGTGTTATGTTCTAGTTCATAAATGTATCAATGAGCAAGCTTATATGAAAAGCGTAAACATGTGTCTCATGTTTTTGTTTTGTTGTTTCGAAAATTTCTTATTCATGTCCTGATCTTATGAGAAAAGTTTCTTGTTCATGCCTTAGCTCCCCCTCAGCATAGGCTCCCCCTGAATTCCATAACATTCGATTTTCTTCATCTCTTTTCTTTTCCCCTTTTTGACATCATAAAAAGGAGGTATATTGGAAAATATGTCACCATCCTCAATCACGGTGCCTTAGTGCTTGAAGAATTTTTAACAGAAGCGCTTCATGTCTCCTTGATAAAGCTTCCATATGATCCAGCCAGTTGTTGATGATGCATTGTTCTCATAGCAGGACTTGTACTTTTGTTAAGCTTGGTTGTGCCCTTGGTACAGGTTGGCTTGATGAGAGATCATTGTGAGCCTAAGAAGGTTCAGGACAAATGGAGCGGGTATGGATGGTCTTGCCACACGAGCAGGTATTCGATTTTTATCATGAGAGAAGCCTATTTCAGGAACTACACTTGTCTCATTATATTCTGAGGATTCTGACTAGAATTAGAAGACTAGGTGAAGAAGAGGATTCTTGCATATGAGAGCCTGAAGGTTCAGATGTGAAAGATGATCTTTGTTCATCCTCGTCTGACTCTTGTCTTGGCCTTCAACATCTTCCCTCCTATGTAACAGTCAAGACCTTCCCAGATTGGGAAGATTCTTTAGATTCCTCTGAGCGCTTTCAATTTCTATCATTTTTCTTCATCTTTTGCTTTCCCTATTCTTTGCTTCCTTAGAAGTGAAGTTAAGAAGAGCTTCTCTGATTTTTTGGCTTTGTCGCCTTACTCTAGATGTTGAGCCAGGAAGTCTCCTTAGGGTTTTAAAGGAATTTAGAGAGTAAACAATTTCTTCCATAAACTCATACCACTCATTTGCCAGTGGGTAATACAAGTATTCAAAGATCTTGGTTAAAAGAATCCCATAAGGAATCACAATAGTTTTCTTCTTCTCTGGAGAGATGGCACTCAACATGTAGTTAAAGATTAGTGTAGGCAAGTTTACCTTCCATTTTGTCAGGAGGCAAAACAATAACGTGCAGTCCATCCTAACTAATAGGTGCATGCTTCCTAACCTTGGAAGCTGAGAGA
Organism: Dalbergia oliveri; assembly: GCA_030441495.1. Classification (NCBI taxonomy): domain Eukaryota; kingdom Viridiplantae; phylum Streptophyta; class Magnoliopsida; order Fabales; family Fabaceae; genus Dalbergia; species Dalbergia oliveri. Next base: position 5,791,010 of record JAMLFY010000010.1, read on the forward strand.
ACTGGATGAGAATAAAGACTTGGCGTGCTTTGGAGTTTAGCATAGCTGTGGTTATTCGCCAAGTTGATGTTTGGGAGAGCCTGTGAGACAATTGGAAACCTCCTTTTTGAGACTCCAAGAGATGTAAACCAGTCTTCCAGATGAACAACTAACACCTTTATCAGGAGCATTAATGATACGAGAAAGATCGCCTGTGCTTAGAGTTATGTGAGTTCCTCTATATAGGAGATCAGGAGGGAATCAGACACTTGTTCCAATTGTGAATAGAACACTATGACCATTCCAGTGAATACTCTGTCAATGATATTAAGAAACCTTGCCATCCTTGGAAAGAGATCACTTCCATCAGAATAAGGACTTGAACCATCAATACCTGTCCCAGCTTTTTCCAGCAAGCTGGCTCGAGAGAAGTTGTCGCGTAGTGTTGCTGGTGATGAGGTTCATCAAACATGAGAAGCATTCCCATGTTAGCAATATGACCAGATGCTTTCCCTTAGCCATTAGGATAGGTGTTTGTATGGAAGAGTATGTGAAGTTAGGGTACAAAGATAGAGGCTAGAAAGAGAGTTTAAGACAAGATAAGAGAGGGATTATAGGAGAGTGTGAGTGTGGGACTATGGAACGGTTGAAGAAGAATGAGGTAGAAGATGAACGTAAATGGTGACGTGTGAGAAGTGAAAGGTTAATAAAGTAATGGGACGTGGCTGAGAGAAGTAAACCATCATGGAGAGAGAAAACCCAAAAGAGTGGAAATTTTTCTTTTTTTCATCCATTTCAAAAAGAGTGGTTTCTGACTCCTGATATTACTTTCTGAATAGCTTACTTTATGAGCTTCATAATTCACTTTTAGACCCATCAAGACATACAACATATTCAACATAGGCTCATCTTCATATGCTGAACCTTATGATCCCATATAATTTTCATTTTCTAACTTTCATTTCTTCTTCTGGCCATCCATCAGTTTTTGACAACCTACCTTCTTTCTGAATTTGTAGATGAGAATTATGATCTTCAATAGGATACATGATCTTACAAACTGATATCTTGATATACCAACCAATATGTTGATCTTGCAAATTGCCATTGTAATCTTCTAACTGATTGATTTGTTCTTATTAACTGAAGTCTAAATATGTAACTGATGACTTTGCTAGGTCTTCAGTTTGGAGCTATGAACGAAGAATGCCCAGAGATGTTTATAAATGAATGCGTATAGAGATTTTATATAAAAAAAATTAAGTTTAAATGCTTTTTAAAAAGGCAAGAGAGATCTTCAATTAATAGTTTTGTGAAAGTGTTTGACATGGGTCTTCAGCATTCACAATCATTATCTCAACATCCTCTTTTTCAACAAGATCTTTGAATAAAAGATGTTTTCCAGCTGACGCTTGAATGTAGAGTCCTGACAAAGAACCTTAGCAAGATAGATATCACGAGTGTTATCACAGAAGATAGGGATTTGAAATACCTCAAGAGATAGTCTTCTAGCTAGTTCCTTATTCGCAACATTTAGGTGCAATAAATTGCAATAGCTATATACTTGGCCTTTCTACTCGTCTCCTTTTCGTGAACCATTTCTCAAGCAGGTGCTTTATTCTTTCGAACTAAGCTCGAGCAGCTTGTTCAAATCTTAGACAGCTTCTTCAACTTGAAGACATGGTTGGGAAGGTCTTCATTCTCAAAATCAGGAAGCGCTTTACATAAAATTCCTTAGAGAGGAATCCAGTTAGAAATGTAGATTTAACATCCATTTGGTAGAGAGTGAATTCATTGAAGGCAGAGCAAGTAGCATTCTAAGGGCTTCAAACCTAGCTATTGGTGCAAAGGTTTCATCATAGTCAATCCCTCTGTTGATTATAACCTTATGCGACCAAGCTTGCTTTATTCTTCATGACTTTGTCAGCACTATTGAATATGTTCTTGGAAGACTCCTTTGTACTGATGATGATTTTTCAACTAGTCATGCAGACTTTGCCTTTTTCGAAGTTGGTCAGCTTCTTTTGTAGAGCATCCACCTAACTTTGATTTTCTCAAAGCTTCTTCAATACGTTCAGGCTCAAAGGTGGAGATGAAAGCATAGATTAGCATATCTCTAAGGAATGACCTGGTCCTCATACCCTTGAAAAGTCTCCACGAACTTTGTCTTGAGAAGCGTCTTTAGGTCAAAACTCCCTTGAAGTTTTTGTATTATTAAGATTCCTCAGCTTCTCTTTTATCTTCAGATTACTCATCCTTGTGTCTAGAAAAATTACTTTCTAATCATTTTGGAGTTTGAGCATGCTTTCTGAAGAGTTCAAGTTCTGGAGCTCACTTTCTAAAGATTTTGCTTTCATCAGCTTGCTTTCTGAACTTCCTTGAGACTCATTTTCTCAAGATTTTGCTTTTGTTCTTTTGAAAACATTAGCAAAGACTTCTTTAAGCTTATTCATCATAAGCTTGAGTCATTTGAAGATCTTAGGCTTAGAGCTTCTGATTCGCTTCTTGATTTCAGGATAAGTACTGGTGCAAATATGATCTGTTTGTTTCTTGGCACTTCAACTAATTGATTCGCCAGGAATAGTTTTTATCTTTCTGGGTCCTTTATGGTTAGTTTTCAGTGGAGAGGTTTCCCATCCTTTCTAAAGGATTCCTTTCTCAAGAATTATTTGTCAAGTGGGTATTCCTTCCTATGGTAGAGAAAGCAAACACAATATAGAGATATTAAATGAAGTTACATTGCTTCTTCTCTTAGATATCCTTTTCACATCTTCACCCTATTTCCTGAAGAAAAAAAAATGGCTTCTGACCTTTAGCATAAAAACAAGGTTTTTGTACTATTTATCATATGAGTTAGGTCAAATATTAGAAGCTATGAAGCCATATCAATTCAAAAATAACTTTCTAACATCTTTCTCATTTCTTTTGGAGACTTTAGTTTCTAAGCCAACCTTCTAAGTTCTCTTCCTGGTTGAGATATTTAAAGGAATGAGCTTGAGTATTTTCTAGCAACTCATCATACCATGTAAAAAGTAAGTAATATGACATCCCTCTATTGAAGCATACACAGCCATGAAGGATACATATGCAATATCTTCTAGCTAGACATGAATTTTTGACCCATCTTTTCTTCTTCAAATATGCTCCAAGTACCCAGCACACTCTACTTCTCGAATATGAAATCTTTTCACTAATACCAAGAGCTTGGGATAAAAAGGTTCAAAATGTTCCTTCTTATCACAGATAGCAGGTTACTCTTTCAATATATTCTCTAGCCTTTTTGTCATCTCTAAGATAAATGAGTTGACTTTTCTTAAATCTCCTCCTCAGGATTTTGACATTTTACAGACATAAAGATCTCATCCCTATTATCAATCTCATATACATCATCAGATTCATCCTCTTCAGAGGTTTCAACAACTTCCATTGCTTAGACTTTACAAAACTTCTAATGAGATAACTTTAAGGCCTAGGACAAACTCTTCCTTTATGAAATCATCATGTATAGCTAAGAGCTTAACATTGTGGGTTTCAAGGCATCCAAAGGAAGCATCCATGATAAGAGTTTGAATATCTTGTTATCAGAGATGGCTGTCTTTTTGGGTAGTCATCTTGTAGGAAAGCTTATAAGTATTCTCCTAACCATTTCTGAGGTAGAATACTATTTACCAAGATCTTCAAGTAGCATGTGCAGCTTCCTGCATATTCTTACTTGTGATACAAGCATTGATATGATCATGTTCAGATTAGCTTAGTGCATATTTGAGTAGGAACATGGCTATGGAATTCAGGAGAACTTTTGACTTTTATAGATGTATCCGCCCTCCTTGACACTTTTCTTTGCCATAGATGATGTCTTAACAAATACTGAAACCATGATAAAAGGAGACAAACACATAAGAGTGTTCTGCTACTATGTGGATAAACTATACCATTTTGTCCCTTTGATCTTTATCCTCTAGTCGTTGGACCTCAACCCTTCAGAGGCCTGGCTCAATACCACTTGTAGGAATAAAAGTGCATGAGAAAAGGGTTGAATCATGCTTTGCTTCATTTTACATTTGAAATATTTAAACAATTATACTATTAAGCGTTAAGCTTGAAGTGCAGCGGAAACAAGGTTAGTTGCTTCAGAAAGTAAATTCTGAAGTATAGCATCATTGACAGAACAACTAAAAAGGGATTTTTCTGGAGATATTGAGTAATAAACCATGACAAAGAAAATAAAAGAGACTAAGTAGAAGAAGATATGACACAGATTTTTTATATTGGTTTAGCCAAACTGCCTACATAATACTAGCACACATTGAGATTCCACTAAAACATCTTTCTCAAACAAGAGAAAGAAACTTGGATAGTATTTACATTAGCATTCGTAAACTCTCACTTATGACTAGTGGACAACCCCCACTGTCATAAGTTGAGTAGTTATTCACTAGCATCTCCAAGCTGAACCTTGAGTAGCCTTGTACTAGCCTCTCCTAGCTAACCTCGTGACAAGTAGACAACCCCTACTGTCACATTGAAAGTAGTTATTCACTAGCTTCTCCAAGCTGAATGAGTAGTTATTCACTAGCCTCTCCAAGCTATACCGAGTGGTCTTGCCCCAGCCTCTCAAGTTGAACCCGTGACCAGGAGTCAACCTCTATTGTCACGTTGAAAGTAGTTACCCATGACTAGTAGATAATCTCTCCTGTCACGTTGAAAGAAGTTATTCACCAATCTTTCCAAGCTAAACGATAGTCTTGCCCAAGCCTCTCTAAGCTAACGAGAGAGGAGAACACTTACCTGCGTGTTGCTGCATTAGCCTCTCCAAGCTATCTCACACTGATCACTACTATATCAAGGACACAAAGGCTTGTGTTTGGGTTGCCACTCAAACTAACCTACACTCAAGTTTCCTTAAAATATACATGAATAATCCTGGGATAACTTGAATGACTTCTTTCCCATAACAAGAACATATAACTATTCAAGAACATAGAAAGAAGATTTTTACTAGCAAGGACATTAATTACATTATGATATGATGAACCTTGTTGGATGAGGAGAAAGTTTTTGAGTTTCCTCTCTTATGTAGTCTCTCGCTTCGTTTGAGCACAACATCTCTATTTAAAGATGGTCTTCCTTGTGACCGTTGCCCCTAATCAGATCTCTAAGTGACACGTGTTGATCATTTATTTGTGTCTTGGAAAAAGGTTAGAAAAGTAGCCTGCTCTTAGAGCTTTTCCAGAAGCCATTGTGAGATATGAGGTTTCTAATGTTACTTCAGAAACTACTCTTACTTTCTAAACATGGTTTCTAAACATTTTCTTCTAGAAACTAAGTTGGTCGATTAAGTTGGCAGAAGAAATGACCCAGTTTGAAACTGGGTTTGACTTTAAATTTGAATTTCAAAAATTCAAATTTCCCTCCTTTTCCAATAACGTTCAGCGTTCCACGTAAAGTGAGCATTTAGAAGTGTGGAATCAGCTCCTTGATGATTCTTTGGTCTTTTGGTCTTCAATCCAAGCTCTATGATTTTGAAAGATTTACGACCATGATGATTGAAGATTGTGCATGTAACACCCTAATTTTTCTTTAGAAATTAATTGAGGCTTTGTTAATGAGAATATTAAGATTCTGACAAACATAGAAATGATGAGAACAATTCAAAAAAAAAATAGTGTTTTGCATGCCAGCAGCCCTCCTGACAGAAAACCCTCGATTCGAACTCGAAGGTGCCCGAAACTAGAAAACATAAGGACAAGATTAGAAATAGTTGGAAATGAATATTTTATACCTAGAATTGAATTTCGGGTAATATCTATTTAATTGGTTGTGGTATTTCACCCGTTCGTGAGATTTCGTGGACGATTTCTAACATGAAAGCTAATTTAATCTTTACAAATCAAGGAGCTTATCTATTTATATCAAATGAATGGCTATGATTCAATCTTGAATTATAAGATTTAATCCTAGCCATCCATTTTACTTTCTTAAATTAAGAACTACTTAACTATATAATATATTATCCATGAATTAAATACACGATAAACACAAACTCAAACTTCTCCACCAAGCCAAGGAGACTTCGGCCAGCAAGAAGAAAGGAGAAGCAGCCACCATCTTCATCCTCAAGAGCTTCATCTTGAATTATAATCCCAAAAACAGGAACCTAGAGTTGTTAAAGCTTCAAAATTCCTTTACTAAACTTGTTCTACACATCAATCCCTACAAATCTAATCGATTAAAATTTCTATTCCTCACCAATCTTTACCTTTCTATCTCACCCTTACTGATTTAGGAAGGAGTTAGGGTTGATTTGGGAGCATTGGAATGGAAGAAAGCAATCTTAGAGCACCTTGGGACTAAGGATCCATTAAGTCACTAAAAGTAGGGTTTTCTTTGCTTTTTCTCTTCAAATTTCTTCTGATGAGTTCTAATTGAGTGAGGTCTAAAATTTTTTATTATATTGGTTTATAATACATGGATATTGATATATTAATTTTGGTGGTGTGTTTGGATGATGTTACAAGATCATTTTTGTCAAAAGAAGTTTTAACTAGACTGCTGGATTTTTGGTTTGGCTGCAAACTAGGAAATTTCATGAATTTTTAGACATATTTTTTGTCATCTTTATGAGCTGGAAAAACTATATATATAAGCTAACATCTTAAACTAACTACATGAATTTTCTTGGCATTGGTTTTAAGGTATACTATCTTAAAAATATGGAGATTGAAATGGTACTAATGCTGTCTAAATTATTGAGAGTGAAGCAATAAAATTGTCTGATTTTATTACCATAACAAATGATTGAACCAAACTTTGAAATTTTTACAAGAAGTTGATAATATATTGAATTATCATCGTAAATTTTATTTTGAGTTGATTCAATCATTTGCAAGGGTTAAAAATTATGAGAATCCTGGGCTCAGCTTGGAATAAGTGGTCTTCGACCACTAAACTTGTACAATTTAGTTAACATAGTTAGAGAACTCCATTTGCTGTGAAATTTTTACAAGGCCTCTTAAGACAATTGAAGTGTCATGTAAAATTTTTACATGGCCTCTTACAAGTACATGATACGGGTATTGTGACAAAAGAGAATATGTGAATCTTAGTTGTGAAATTTAGAACATATAGGGAAAACAAAGACAATGCTTATGTGGGATAAAGAGGGAAGACAAAAATAAGGACTTCCCTGGAATTTTATGAGTCGGTAGACGTATTGGCTAGGAATAGAACTGTGTATGATTCGAAAATGGAAAAAATGAAGTTCGATGATCACGATAGGAATGAGCTCATGTCCTAACATTCTATTATCCTTTGTGGAATTATCCACTACAGATACCTCTTGGTATTAAAGTAAGCCTTCCCTATGTTAAAGAAAAGAAATAAAATGGCACTAAATTGAGTTTATTGTTTACAAGAATAAATGTATAATTGTCATTATTATTTTTATAATTACTTCGGCATATGACCTTACATGATATTACTTATATGGATGAAATTGCTAGTTATGACTGTTCACACTCAAGGGAGTACTCTACTAGGAATTTTATAATATTCTCATCCCTGTGTGTATATATGTTGTATTGTATTCAGATTTCATAGATGCCATCGTGATCTTCTTCCTTGATTCACCCTAATGGCAATGGCACTATAACTCGGATTTGGATTCACTATATATGGTAGCCTATTCCCAGATTTGAGCATATGTATTTTTCAGCATTCGTTTAGTGCTTCTATTTTTACCCCTAAGTTTGACCCAGTTTCCCATATGATGGTGTGCCTCTACACATGGCATACCCCGATGTGTTTGTAGCCCCGCCTGCACCACCTGTGCCCTTCCTGAGATGACCTTTCCTCATCCTCATCTTCAAACTCTAATCCACCTTTTGGATGCCCCCAGGGGAAATGCCATCGTCCCAATGGCAAATGGTCTTCTTTAGGAGAGCATGAGACATCTAGGGACTCTAGATGTGTATATAGTAGTAGTTTAGTAGTAGAAACCCGCAAGCTTGTAGACGGATCCTATTAGATGTTGTCGAGGCCCATTTCTGTTTGTATAAAATTTTGTTGGGCTTCAACTTTGAGCATGATAGACTAGATGCTAGGGTGTTTCTTTTGTAAATTGAGTTCCTGACTAGCTTAGGAGTTAACTAGTTTGTTTGCTAGTATAATATACATATTGTAAACTTAGAAATGATGTTCATATATGTAGATACGAGCATTGCAATATATACCTCTAAATTACTTTATTTCATTGTATTTCAACTAGTATAGACTATGAACATAAGTAATACTCTGCTAATTACTATGTTAATACTCGAGTAGAATATGGTAATTAGGAGGATGTTACATTATGATATTAGAGCGAACTATCCTATCAGCCTAAGGATTAGACCGACAATGTTTCCGTAGTAATTGTTAGGAATTATAATTTTGTGTGTGTGTGTGTGTGTGTGTGTGTGTGTGTGTATATATATATATACATGTGTGTGTGTGTGTGTAACTATTAGTTGGGAATGTTGTGAGTTACGTCATATTAGCCTGGTATTGAGCCTGATCAACTCAATATTTTGTTTGGTGTGATAAGAATCAATGACTTCAAATCGGCATACTAAGAGCAGGACTGGAAATGAAGCCAACATGCTGGATGCTTTCCATGAGATGGTTACGATAATGAGAGAACAAGCTATGGTTGCTAGCTGAATGATGGAAAGACTGAACCACAATGAGGAGCAAAACCCGCTGTAACCCAGGAAGAAACGAAATGGATGGGGAATATAAAAAATTTGCTGAGTTTAGGAAGGTGAACCCCCTGTCATTTTCGAGGAGCCTTCAATCCCTGTAAGGTAAAAGAATGGATTAAGGCCATGGAGAAGATTTTCTCAGCTCTTCCTTGCACAGAGATCCAAAAGGTGGCTTTTGCCACCTACATGCTAGAAGCGGATGCGGAATTCTGATGGGTTAGCACTAGGGATTATTTGAAGCTTCCCAGACTGAAGTTACCTAGGATATCTTCAAAGAGGCTTTCTATCATAAGTACTTCCCTACTTCTGTGAGGAATGTGAAAGAGTTAGAGTTTATGTCTCTTAAACAAGGACCTATGAGTGTAGCAGAGTATACCACCAAATTTGAAGAGCTCTGCAAGTTTTCTACAATTTATCAACGTGGCCCAAATAAAGCCTGGAAGTGCATGAAGTATGAAGAAGGCCTGTGTGAGGATATCAAAGCATCGGTGAGTCTCCTGGAAATCAAAGACTATTCTACCTTAGTAAACGAATGTCGGCACGCAAAGGAGTCTAACAAGAAGCTCGCAAGTTTCAAGGATGCGCAAACCAACGCTAGAAGAGGGTTGGCACCCTAAGGCCCATGATTCAAGCCTGTCAATAGGCTAGTAGAAGATTTCCCCTAACAACAACAACAACAACAAAAGAAAGCAAATCCAATCCTCAAGACTAGAGGTGGGACAAGAATGCCCTAAGTGTGGGAAAAATCATGGAACCAGACCATGCTAGACAATGCAAATTATTTGCTTCTGTTGTGGAAAACTAGGACATAAGATATTCAAATGCCCCAACAAGAAAAGTTAGCTGCCCACCCCTAGGCCACAACAACAAGGGTGCATTTTTACTATAAGTGCCAAAGAAGCTTCTCAATCTATCGATCTAATTCTAAGGTAAGTGTGAAATAAATGATAATACCTTAGATGCACTGATTCAGGTGCCACTCATTTTTCATATCCCATGACTGTGTACAAAGGTTACAATTATCTGTGTTGAGATACCTTATGATCTCCTTGTATCCACTCCAACTGCTGGTCCTATTAAGACTTGTTATGCATGCATGAACTTCCCTCTTCTTATAAATACTAGAGAATTTCCTGCCAACCTAGTTTGTCTCCCTTTATTTGGTTTAGAAGTAATCTTAGGTTTGGATTAGTTGGTACCCAATTGTGTTCTACTACATTGTCCCAATGAACCTCTGTGTTTCTCCCTATATCGCCTTCTATTCTTGTAGTTCCTCTTTCTTTTTACTTAAACTTAGTAACACCTAACCCTAGTAAGGTGGACCGTCAGCGGTATGTTCTCCTCTTGAAGAGTGAAACTGAAAGTAACCATGAGTTGAGTAAGATTCTAGTGATGAGGGAGTATCCAGATATATTCCCAAAGGATATTCCAGAGTTTCCTCCTAAGAAGGAGATTGAATTCTCCATTGAGTTAGTTCAATGAATGGGTCCTATCTCAATTGCTCCTTATAAGATGTCACATATGGAGTTGAAAGTCACAAATTGAAGAACTACTAAGGAAGCATTTCATTAGACCAAGTGCCTCTCCCTCTCCATGGGGAGCCCCTATTCTTTTGGTAAAGAAAAGGATGGGGGTATGAGGCTTTCTGTGGAATATAGGCAATTGAATAAAATGACAATCAAGAACAAGTACCTTTTACAAGAATTGACGACCTCATGGATCAATTACAAGGGGCAACTGTATTCTCAAAGATTGATCTTAGATCAGGCTATTGTAACATCCTCCCAAGTGCAACCTTATCCTTAAGTCATGGCATCGTACTCGAGAGTTGTTACTTATAAATATACGGGCCTTTCTTAATTATTTATAGCAAGAATTGGTCGAATCGTATAGTAACTAACTCATGGTTCTATCAAAATATATAGCAAGAAAAAAAAGTATTTATTTAGTAGGTCAAGTACAAAAAGAAACTCTTCTATGAGTTTTAGTACACATCTATTTTTTACTATATTTACAAACACATGTATATAACTAAGTACACCATATACGAGTCTCCACTACCAAACTACAAAAATTCCAATTCAATCTTTCTTGTAGGGCTTCACTATTCTTTGGAATCAACCTGAGAACACAGAAACAAACACATAGGGGTGAGAATTCTAAAATTCTCGTAGGGCATCCCCAACACATATAATGAAACTTATGTTATCGTTATCATCCTAGCCACTTCAGTTTATTAGTAAAATTGTGAGCATGCAACATATATCAAAGGTTCATTTTAAAGTTCAAAAATCATTCTTTCAAAGTGGGTTTATTTTACTTACTCAATCACTCAATATACATATGTCATACTACTCAATATCATAATAATTCATTCTCAACTTTATGTACCCTCGGTACATCAAAGGGAACCTTTCCCATGCCCTTTACACATTACAGGGGACCTTTCCCATGCCTTTTACACATTCAAGGGACCTTTTCGTGCCCTTTTCCCATTAGAGGGTATTTTTTATCTACTTAGCATATACATCATCATCAAGCTTATATAAGCATCCATTCACAATATAATTTTCAATCAGGTCTCATAAACCAATCTTTTAATTTGCTAGCATGCATTCACATACCTCGTACTTGAATCAAATGTCATTACATTACCAATTCAAGGTTTAGGTTCATTTTCAATAATTTGGCAGATTTCACATTATTGTAGCACAAATTTACTTGCACATCAAACAATCAATTTGGAGGCTATAAAAACTATCTAAGCCACTTCCATGTGTCCCCAAGGTCCTATAAAAATTTCAGAGCAAAAAGAATTCTCTAACTATGCTAACAAAATTAGACAAATTCGATTGTCAAAAACCACTTAACCACATCTTAGAACCTGAAATTCACAATTTTTAATCCTAGTAAATGATTGAATCAATTCAAAAGAAAAATAACAGTTGACCTTCAAGACATGCCCAATACTCTGTAAAAATTTCAAGGAAAATTCAATGATTTTCTATGGTAATAAAATTATACAAAATCACAGCTTTAGTTCCCACAATAGGCAGCATAGTTACAATCTCAGTTATTGATTTTTTTAAAGCAGTGTAACTCAAAATCAGAACTCAAGAAAATGGAACTAGCTTAAGGTTTAGCTTCAACATATAATTTTTATAGCTCATAAAAACATCTACAAATACATCAGAAAATTCGTTTCATTCACAACCAGGATAAATAAAATTCAGCACATGATTTAAAACTTGTTTTGCCAAAATGGGTTTTCTAGCATCATCCAAACACTCCACCAAAATTAATACATCAATATCCATATATAATTAACCAATACAATCAAAAATTTCAAACCAAAACCAATACAAAATGTTCAGAATAAATTTGGAAAGAAAAGGCCAAAGAAAACCCTACTTTGGTGGCTTTAGGGAGCTTAACTCCAAGGGTGATCCAAGAAGGATTTTGCTCACTTCAAGGCCTCCAAATCAACCCCAAATCCTTCCTAAATCAGTGAGGTGTGTGATAGCAAGGTAAGGATTGGTGAGGATTTCAAATTCCAATCGGTTAGATTGATAGATCTTGATGAGTAGAACAAGTTTTATGAAGGGATATTGGAGTTTTAGTGATTTTGAGCTAGTGTTTTGGGGATTTGAAAGCAAGAATATGGAGGAGGTGTTCTTGGAGGGTTATGGCTGAAATTGATGATGATGGAGTGATAAGGTTAGGTAGCTTATCTTTATCTTGATATAAATGTAGTATTTATGTAAGTAAAGTGTGATTTTCTTTCTTTTTGGGAAAAGAAATTATATGAATGGCTAGGATTTGAATGGATAGTCAAAGAATGAATCTTGGACATCCACTTGGCTCAAGATAAGTGGCTCACTTTAGCTTGGGGAGCAAATAACTTTTTCGGTGTTAAAATCGCACATCGAAATTCCACCGAATAAATGAGATATTGGCTCCAGAGTAAAATATAATAAATGAAAGGCCATGATTGAAACTTACTTTTCAAGTTTCAATCCATGCCATCCACTTGGCATAAAGTAGTTGGTAAAGGTTACTTGGCCACTAAGTAACTTGTACAATGTTAAAAATCGCACATCAAAACTCTACCAAACGGGTAAAACACCGTACTCGGGTAATCAAACATTACCTGAAAATTAATTCCAAGTATAACTTCTCATTCCTTATCATTTCTAATCTTAACCCTCTCTTTTCTCAGTCCAGGCATTTCCTGGTCCCAGATCTAGGGTTTCAGTCCTGATAGCCGTGGGGCTCGCAAGGTCACTATTCACCCCTGCTCAAAAAAATTTTTTAACACATCCGTTGGACCATCTTCATTATTGCTAAAACTATCTAATTTTTAAAATTACGATTAATAAAGCCCAAATTAATTTTTAAATAATTTTTAAGGTGTTACAACTATCATCAAATTCAAGTTTAAAATGAGGACATTCCCAACCTTTAGAACACGATATGGACATTATGAGTATAGGGTGATGTCTTATGGATTAACCAATGCTCAGCGATATTCATGGATTATATGAACCAAATCTTCCGTCCTACTTGGATAAATTTGTAGTCGTCTTTATAGATGATATGCTTATCTATTCAAGAACCGAAGAAGAACATGCAGAGCATCTTAGGGTTATGTTACAAATCCTAAGGGAGAGCAAGTTGTATGCTAAGTTGTCAAAATGTGAATTCTGGATGGAAGAGGTTAGATTCCTAGGTCATGTGGTATCACGAGGAGAATCTCCATAGATCCAAGTAAGGTAGATTCAGGACTTCATTGGGAACGACCTACCTAGTGATGGAGATTCGGAGTTTGCTAGGGTTAGCTGGATACTATAGATAGTTTATCATGGGTTTTTCTCAAATAGCATTACCTCTGACTAAGTTAACCAAAAAAAAGCTCAATTTAAGTGGACGCGAATGTGAAACTAGTTTCCAGGAGTTGAAATAGAAGTTGACCATGGCAACAGTATTAGTACTACCTGAACTTCATGAACCCTTTGAGGTCTGTGATGTTTCTAGTAACGGTTTGGGATGTGTGTTGATACAAAATCAAAACGTGGTTGCCTATGCTTCCGCAGTTGAAACCGCACAAAGTAAACTATCCAACCCACGACCTCGAACTTGCAGCTATGGTTTTTGCTCTGAAATCTGCGACACCATCTCTATGGTGTACAGTTCAATGTCTTCTTTGATCACAAAAGCTTAAAATATCTTTTTGATCAGAAAGAGTTGAATATGAGGCAAAGAAGATGAATGGAGTTCCTCAAGGATTATGAGTTCAATCTAAATTACCATCAGGCAAAGCAAATGTTGTGGCTAATGCATTGAATAGGAAATCCCTAGGCATAGCATGCCTGATGATCAAGGAAATAGAGCTAGTAGAGAGCTTTAAGAAGCTTAGTTTGGGTATATCTATAAACCCTGAAGGTGTGGTGTTTGGTCAAATAAAAGTAATGAGTGAGTTCAAGGAACAAATTTTGGCCGTACAACACGAAGATCAAGAGTTTCAAGAGATCTTAAAGTCAATTCATACAAAGAATTTACCAGGATTTACCCAAGACCAGCAAGGTATATGGAGATATAAGAATAGAGTATGTGTACCTACAAGTGGCAATCTCAGAAATGAAATATTAATGGAAGCTCATATTGGCGAATTCACCATACACCTTAGGACTAGTAAAATGTATGCAGATCTTAAGAGGATGTTTTGGTGGCCCAAGATGAAAAGAAACATAGTAGAGTTTGTCTGGAAGTGTCTAACTTGCCAAAAAAGTTAAAACAAAACACCAAAAACCAGTGAGGACCTTGCACCCCTTAGAAATCCCGAATGGAAGTGGGAAAGATCTCCATGGACTTCATAATGGGTTTGACAAGGACATCGTCAGGTTATGTTGCTATATGGGTTATAGTGGATAGATTAACCAAGTTCGCTCATTTCCTACCCATCAAAGCTAGTTATCCTTTGGATAAGTTAGCTTCTTTGTACATCCAATAAATAGTGAGGCTACACGGTGTGCCCTCTTCAATAATTTCTAACCGAGATCCAAGATTTATTTCGAGATTCTGGGAGCTTTCCAAAAGGCCTTTGGGACCAAACTTTGTCTAAGTACCACCTATCACCCTCAAATGAAGGACAAACAGAACACACCACACAAACCCTGGAAGATATGCTAAGGGCATGAATAATTGAGCAGAAGGGAAGTTGGGATAGGTTGCTTCCGTTGGTTGAATGTGCTTATAATAATAGCCATCACGCTAGTATTGGCATGGCCCCGTATAAAGCTTTATATGGAAGAAAGTGCCAGTCCGCATTGTGTTGGTACGATTCGGGGAAAATGGATGGTTGGGACCGACCTTGTTAATTAGATGACAGAGCAAATCTAGAAAATCAGGAGTAAAATCCTCACCACAGAGTCATCAGAAGAGCTATGTTGATGCTCAAAGGAAACCTTTAGAGTTTCAAGAGGGAGAACATGTATTCCTGAAGGTTACACCCACTCCTGGAGTAAGTGGAGCCCTAAGAGTCAAAAAGTTGTCACCTAAGTTCATAGGCCCTTTTCAAATCCTTAGATGGATTGGCTCAGTCGCTTATCAGGTAGCCTTACCCCCGCATTTATCCAACCTTCATGATGTCTTCCACAGATCTCAACTTAGAATGTATCATCCAGATCCAAACCATATTATTGAACCCGAATTCATACAGTTACGGATGACTTGACATTTCAAGCCCCTCCCATTTATATCGTTGATAGAGAAGTCGAGCAACTTAGAAATAAATCGGTGCAACTAGTAAAAGTGGCCTAGGGTGGGCCGGGAAATGAAGAATACACATGGGAGTTAGAGTCAAACAAGAAGAAAGATCATCGGAAATGTTTCCAGGTATGAAATTTTGAGGATAAGATTTTTATTAAGGTGGATGGTAATGTAACACCCTAATTTTTCTTTAGAAATTAATTAAGGCTTTGTTAATGAAAATATTAAGATTCTAACAAAAGTAAAAAAGATGAGAACAATTCAAAACAAAAAATGAATAGTATTTTGTGGGCCCCATAGGCCCGCCGGACAAGCCAAAAACCCTAGATTCGGACTCGAAGGTGCCCGAAACTAAGAAAACATAAGGATAAGATTAGAAATAGTTAGAAATGAATATTTTACACCTAGAATTGAATTTCTGGTAATATCTGTTTGCGATATTTCGCCCGTTATGAGATTTCAGTGGGTGATTTCTAACACCGAAAGCTAATTTAATCTTTACAAATCAAGGAGCTTATCTATTTATATCAAATGAATGGATAAGATTGAATCTTGAATTACAAGATTTAATCCTAGCCATCCATTTTACTTTCTTAAATTAAGAATTACCTAACTATATAATATATTATCCATGCATTAAATACAAGATAAACACAAACTCAAACTTTTCCACCAAGCCAAGGAGACTTCAGCTAGCAAGACGAAAGGAGAAGCAGCCACCATCTTCATCCTCAAAAGCTTCATCTTGAATTATAATCCCAAAAACAGTAACCTAGAGTTGTTAAAGCTTCAAAATTTCTTTACTAAACTTGTTCTACACCACAATCCCTACAAATCTAACCGATTAAAATCTCTATTCCTCACCAATCCTTACCTTGCTATCTCACCCTCGCTGATTTAGGAAGGAGTTAGGGTTAATTTGGGAGCTTTGGAGTAGAAGAAAGCAATCTTAGAGCACCTTGGGACCAAGGATCCATTAAGTCACTAAAAGTAGGGTTTTCTTTGCCTTTTCTCTTCAAATTTCTTCTGATGAGTTCTGATTTAGTTAGGTCCAAAATTTTTTATTGTATTGGTTGATAATACATAGAGATTGATGTATTAATTTTAGTGGTGTATTTGGATAATGTTAGAAAATCATTTTTGTCAAAAGAAGTTTTGACTAGACTGGATTTTTGGTTTGGCTTGGCAGTGAAATTTTGTGAATTTTTAGACATATATGTGGTCATATTTATAAGCTGAAAAAATTATATGTGGAAGCTAACATCTTGAACTAACTACATGAATTTTCTTGGAATAGGTATACTGCCTTAAAAAAATTGGAGCTTGAAATGGTACTAATGCTGTCTAAATTGTTGAGACTGAAGCAATAAAATTGTCCAATTTTATTACCATAACAAATGATTGAACCACACATTGAAATTTTTCCAGGAAGTTGTAATATATTGAATTATCACCATAAATTTTATTTTGAGTTGATTCAATCATTTGCTAGGATTTAAAATTATGAGAATCCTGGGTTAGCTTGGAGTAAGTGGTCTCCAACCACTAAACTTGTACAATGTAGTTAACATAGTTCGAGAACTCCATTTCCTGAAATTTTTACAAGGCCTCTTAAACACATTGAAGTGTCATGGAAAATTTTTGTGGCTTTTGAAATGGAAATTAAATGTTGTTACTGGAATGGTAAATCTCCAAGGTGCTGGAATGGTAAGAATAGCTTAAATTAATGATAAAATGAAATTTAGTCCAAGTATATGGCATATGAATTCATGCTAGTTGTTTCAAATATTTGCTTAGAAGGCATGGATTAGACTCTAATGTAATTGAATGCCTACATGTGATGTAAGCATGCCTTTAAGAAAAAAAAAAAAAAGGAAGTACATGATGCGGGTATTGTAACAAAAGAGAATATGTAAATCTTAGTTATGAAATTTTGAACATATAGGGAAAACAAAGACAAGGCTTATGTGGGATAAAGAGGGAAGGCAAAAATAAGTCCCTAGGAATTTTATGAGTTGGTAGACATATCGACTATGAATAGAACTATGTGTGATTCAAAAAATGGAAAAAATGAAGTCCGATGATCACGAATAGGAATGAGCTTATGTCTAACAATCTATTGTCCTTTGTGGAATTAGCCACTACAGATACCTCTTGGTATGAAAGTAAGCCTTCCCTATGTTAAAGAAAAGAAAAAAAATGGCAATAAATTGAGTTCATTGTTTACAAGAATAAATGTATAATTGTCATTATTATTTTTATAATTACTTCTGCATATGACCTTACATGATATTACTTGTATGGATGAAATTGCTAGTTATGCCTTTCACATTCGAGGAGTACTGGACTGAAATTTTATAATATTCTCATCCATGTGTGTATATATATATTGTATTGTATTCATATTCCACAGATGTCGTCGTGATCTTCTTCCTTGATTCACCCCAGTGGCAGTGGCACTATGACCCGGATTTGGATTCACTATACGTGGTAGCCTATTCCCATATTCGAGCATACATATTTTTCAGCCGTTCGTTTAGCACTTCTGTTTTTACCCCTAAGTTTGACCCAAGTTTCCCATATGATGGTGTGCCTCTACACATGGCACACCCCGATATGTTTGTAGCCCACCTACACCACCTGTGCCCCTCCTAGAGATGACCCTTCCTCGTCCTCATCCTCGGACTCTTATCCACCTGCGGTCATGACCCCGGAAATGTCATCGTCCTAATGGCAAATGGTTTTCTTTAGGAGAGCATGATACATCCGAGGACTCTTGATGTGTATATAGTAGTAGTTTAGTAGTAGAAACCCACCAACCTACAAATGGATCCTATTAGATGTTGTCGAGGTCCATTTCTGTTGTATAAAATTTTGTTAGGCTTTGACTTTGAGCATGATAGGCTAGATGCTGAGGGTGTTTCTTTTGTAATGAGTCCTGACTAGCTTAGGAGTTAACTAGTTTGTTTGCTAGTATGATATACATATTGTAACACCCTAATATTTAACCCAACACACCTAGGACGTATTAAGATTAATTATTAGTTATTACTTCCTTTTAAATCTTGTTTGTGAAATTACTTATCGAAAAATACGGGTAAATTTTTTTTTAAATATATAAAACAAAATGTGAGTCATTGCGTGCAACATGAGTGAAACGTAAAGCAGAAGAGAAAATAAATCATGCAATACCAAGGCAAATAAGAACACCTCAACCATAGAAGCAACCATCATAATATTAAATATTGTAGTTTGGTACATCAACTAAGATATAAAAAGGCATAAAGTCATATCCATACAAGTGGGAGAGTTTGCAATACATGAAACATAGACAGCAAATACATGGAAAGCCCTAAAAGATACAACCGGCTAAAAGCAAACCTTCCCTCTAAAGCCTACGGATGACGCTAATCCTCGGACGGGAAACATAGCCCTCAAACTATCGAGCTCCCAAATGTGGCCCAACGAAGAGGGGTGTGGGCATGCGGATCGGCGGAGCGACATGGTCTCCTGCGAGGGCGCCTCTCAGGCTGACGTACATGCCTCACAAGCCTCGCTAGAGACCATGTCCTCGCTACCCCTCCGACGGCCAAAGGTACAAAGGGCGAAACCCTCCAATAAGGGTCAGGAGAATCCTCCAGATCCCTCCTAGCGAGGTATGAGGGCACGTACTCTGGATAATCATCCACCACTGAAGACGAAGGTCGGCACGCGGGAATGCAAATGGGTCGCCATAAGGAGAGGTGGAGTAAAACAAAAGCTGGAGGGGAATGCAAATGGGCGTCCCCTATGAAAAATGCGCACACAACGACCCTCAAAATGGTAAGACTGATGATCTGGATCGTAGTGCACCTCCCACGGGTGTGTCAACAAAGATCACGAACGATGCCATCACGTCTGAAGACGTAACGAAAAGAGAAATAAAGAGAAGGGGTAAGAATCTTGCTAAAGAATCTCAGGGAAATCCTCTATCCTAGTGTCATCGTTTACGCCCAGGAACCTTGGGTTTATTATGAAAAGGTTATACATGCAAAGGTTCGTTATGAGGTTTTCACAAAGATAATTATCCAAGGTCCGTGTCTTTTATGGTGAATCTTAATGCATGTATGCAGCATAGCAGAACATGAATGCATGGCAATACTTTATGAAGCAAACCAATAAAACATCTAATCAGGAACTAATTCTCATATAAGTGGCATGTACTTTCTCATAATCAACTTCTCCCTTTCATGAGAAAAATGCTTCACATCTTTTCTCATTTCTCAAACTTGTGACATCATGGTATAAAAATTAGTAACCGACCCCTGATACTAGGCTATGAGCTCATACCTTAACTAGTCGTCACTATTTCTTACTTATTCTCTTGATAAGCATATCATAATCATAAAAATAATAACCCTGACTCCTAGAGTACAGGGGACCTAAGGAATCACCCATCATGGGACTTTCTTCCTTCTCCGAAATGCATCAACTGGTTAAGACCAATGACTTTGTCCGCTTTGGCAGGCTAATGTCGATGCCCTCACGGTTTTACCTTCTCCTCACCGTAGCAGGAGAAGTACGTCTCCGTCTGTGAAATACATCATCTAGTTAAAACCAAGTGACATTGTCCGCATCGGTATGGCTCCATGACCATACCCTCCATGGGTTTCCTTTCTCCTCACCATAGCGGGAAAATGCGTCTCGGCATGTCACATATAAAACTTTTCTTTTCAAAACTTTCTGAAGTCTCTCAAATTTGATGGAAATCCAGGCATAACAGCTATACACCAAATTTCCTCAAATTTGAGTTATGCCATATAACTTGTTCAACTCATGTCATCTCATTCAAAATCTCAATCAATCGCATCTTTATAAACATATAGGCATGTTCATTCATTTCATCATCATCTTATATTCATATGCATTTCCAACCGTGACATGCCGTATTATCACATCAATCACAACCACACGCCACAATTCACATATAATATCATATTCATGGTATTAACACATTCACATTCATCACGAGTATACACACTCGGTCTTTCTCACATCACACCTGCTATCTCATGGTGTCTTATGCTTGGACCCTTACGGGTCTTAAATCTGTGTTTTAGTTATCCTAACCTCCATTATAAATCTTTTATAACATTTAAGGGATCATTACTTGTAACTTCCTCTAATATTTATGCTTACTAATTCCTCCAAATAGCATTGCATAGATTAACCACCACGATCATTATTCGGCTATGGGGATTCTAGAATCTATACATTAAACCCTTTTCTAAGTTCTCCTTCGCCCAAGGTTCTATATTTAACTCCTAAGCATAATCACTAATCATGAACCATCTTCCTTAAGCTCAATTATGCTAGAACAAAATTTATTATTCTTGTGTCTAAGTGCTTTAAGATTCTTGTCTTAAGTCCTTTCTATTTACTTAGTCTTTCCTAACTTCCAAAATCGTTCCTCACTTTACTCAAGCATCATCTTATGCATTTTAACTCCTCAAAATAGACTTCATACAGTGGCCAAGCAACAAGATAGAAACCAAAAGTGTGCATCACACATAATCGCATAAAATCATGTTATAAGTGCATATGAGTTGCTAGTTTTTCTCTTGGAACAATTTCAAGAACAAAAGGGTGCTCTGGTAATCGATTACATGTGCCTGGTAATCGATTACCAGAAACTAAGTTTTGTTCTGGGTTCAAGGAACAGCCAGGTAATCGATTACATGGGATGGTAATCGATTACTTAGGGCTAAAACTATTTGAAAGGGAAGAACATCAAAGTAATCTATTAAACAACAGGTAATCGATTACAGGATTTTAAGACCTTTGGGCATGAAGAACAGCCTCGGTAATCGATTACATTTCTGGTAATCGATTACTAGAACCAAAAATCCTTCGAAAACCACTCTGGTAATCGATTACATAAATGGTAATCAATTACCAGAACCTTCTAAATTTGAGAAAATATGACTTTTGACACATTTCAAACTATTTAAAACACCTTGAGATCTCATAAAACATCTTTCTAACATTTTCTTGAAAACATCCTCACTTTTTACAAAATCAAAACAATTATTGTATCATAACTAAAACACATCCACTTATCATGGTTAAAATTTCCATTTGAAGATACTTAGGGTAAGTCTTTGAGCTCTAGAGTATTTAGGTGATAACATAATCTTAAACATGATACGCACTTCATTTTACTCTTCATTATAAAGTAAAGTGAGAGCATAAAATAAATATGAGATGCAACCTCATTATTATCTTTAAAGATTAAGTGATGACTTGAAATGTAAACATGAAATGCAAGCTTGGGAATTTAAACATGATAATGCAAGTTCATTTATTTATTCTTGAGAGCTTAGTGATGGCATCAAAATAAACATGAGATGCAAGGCACAAATTTAAACATGAATGTAACTTATTTTATCTTAACTAGAGCTCTTGCAAGACTTTAAAGGGACATCAATAGCCTCAACCCAATATGTATCTTAACAATAGAATATGAGCTTTAGAGTTCTCAACACCAAGTCTTCAAAGAAGTCTTTGGTTTGAACTTCATCATCAAGCTCAAGAAAGTGGACTAAAACAAAAATACCAACACTTTAACAAAACAAACTTAAATAGAACTACTCATATTCTTTATTTTATTGCTCATGGGCTTCAATCTAGAGTAAAACTCTTAGAACGGCCGACCAACTTTAAGGTTAGCAAGGGTAAGCTTAGAGCTCTTTGAAAACCTATGATTAATTTTCTTAACAAAACTTTTAGTGATCTACTCAATATTTTTATAAAACTTTGTTCAAATAAAGGAAGTGAAAACTGAAACTATCAAGGAAAAAGGAAAAGAGAACCAAAACTTGAGCAAGGAAGGAGAAAGGAAAACCAAAACTATGTATGGTCCAAGACCAAGATTTCAAGCTTTAGAGGTTTCTCACATGATAACAACAAGCCATTATCTTGAAACCTCATCATCAAGCCAAAGTTTTTCTCATGAAAAGGCTCTAGGCTGAAAATAAAAGAGGAAAAGAAGGACTTTGAAAACCCAAGAGAAAACTAGAACTCTTCCTTAAAGGAAGCACACAAAACTTGGAAAATACACCCCTACCTAAAGAAGTCTTGAAGAGAGGAAGGAAGGCTTTGTTTCTTGAGAGGAAAAGAGAAAGAAATCCTTCTTGGAAACTTGATAAAGAACTCGGCCACGGAGGAGGAAAAGAGGTTCTTTGAGTTTGGGAAGAAAGCTTGAAGTTTGCTCAAGTGTGTAAAAGATTCTAAAGGCTTTCAAGCTAGTGTATTTATAGAAGATTGAGAACTTATGGATGGCCTTAGAGGAGGAGGAGTGGTCGGTTGCTTATGGGGGAAAGGAGAAAAATATCTCTTGATTGGCATGGGCTTAGGCATGGTAAGGTATGGGCAAAGCATGGCTTGAAGTATGGCCTAAGCATGGTCTTTGAGTGAAGAAAAAATCAACATGTGATGGAATTTTGGGGGGGGAATGTTCGGCCATTTCTTGTGCAACCAAGGGGAGGATGATTTGTTCATCTAAGTGTGGGTTAGTGATGTGTTTAGGTGTGTCTTTGATTAAGGTTTTGATTAGGAGTTTGTAAGAAAGTGTTTAGGTGAAGTAATGGCTAATTAAGGTTGTCAAGACTTGATTAGGGAGTGGTCTTGCTAGATTAACAAATCAAAAACCATTCTTTTAGTCAAATTAAGGTATGGGCACAATTTCTTAATTTAAGGAATTGGAGAGAGAAAACACTATTCAAGATTCCATGACTATGAATCTTGAATTAAAGATGTAATTAGAGTTTAACCAAGCAATCTTAGGTTCTAATTAACCTTAATAAATTATTTTGACTCTAGATTAATTATCAAAATAAATTAATCTTCGATTAGAGCCTAATATTGCTTAGGTTTGCTTAATTACGTCATTAGACTCACTGTACACTGTTATAGGGGTAAAATAGTAATTTTGCACTAAAACTTGGGACCTTCCGCACCCGACTAAACATCAAATACCACTCATAAACATCATTCCGAACTTCCTGGAAATTTTTGGCTCAAACGGCACCTTTACCCGTAAAACAGGGGTATTTTAGTTATTTTGAGTTGAAAGTTCGAAAACGAGATTTTCACCTTGGATATCAAACATAACAAATATAACCCCCTTCAAACATTGAGTTGACCCATTGAGGGTCGGCCATCCTAAATCTGGTAAAAATGACCTCAAGGGCATTTTGGTCATTTGTACTCAGAAGAAAAGACGTTACACATATTGTAAACTTAGAAATGATGTTCATATATGTAGATATGAGCTTTGCAGCATATACGTCTAAATTACTTTATTTCATTGTATTTCGACTAGTATAAACTATAAATGTAAGTAATACTCTCTAATTACCTGTTAATACTTGAGTAAAATATGGTAATTACGAGGGTGTTATAGTGCAGCACGTTGTTCTAGAGCTTTCTTGATATCTTCAAGAGCAGACTTTTGATGTCCAGTGCTACTTTTTGAAGACCCGTGCCTTAGTTTCTTGCTCTTGATAAGATATCCTTGATCCGTAGGCATGTAGACGTACTTTGCACGATATAATGTTCACTTTCTTTTAGGTTCAATCTCTTCATGTGAGATAAATCATGTTTACACGTGCAAAGTGAAATTATTCTTACTTTAAGTCCGCATTATGTAGTCCGAAAATACCTGTGTACTTTGTCAAGAAACTCAAGGTAGACATTAGTCGTTCTTCAAAATATTTTCTTTGAATTGATTTTGTTGTCACTCAAAACATATTGTATTAAAGCTTTCTGGGTTCTGAGCTAACAATATGGCTAAGAAGAACCCATAGTAGTTACTGTATCTATAAATAAGGAGAAAAAAAAGGGGTGAGTTCTATCAAAGACTCAGTAAGTGAATTATCACCCATAACCCCCTATCATGGGACAACAACAAAGAATGCATAGTATCATAATAATAAAAGCAAGGTTCTAAAATATTTTCATATTTACATACATATTAGTTAAAATCATCATTTTCTCCAAATCATATTAACAATACTCTAATAGAGAAATAGGAAAATATATTTCACAATTTATATATCAATTGTGAAATTATTAAATTTCAAATTGAAAAACACAGTTCGTATCTATCTATGAGTTTGAATACAAAATTCAAATACTGAATTTCAGATTCAAATACACAATTCATAAATATCGTGCATATATATTTTTAATTTAAAATCATATTTACATCAATTCATATTCTTTTCACATGTACAATTTACAAGAGTAAATGGCAATTGTTAAATTCAATCTCATGTTTAGATCAATGCATGCAAATTCTTTTCTTAAAAAGTTTTTAAAATTCAAATCTAAAATTTAGGAAATAGAAAATAACCCATTGATACTTATTAATCTTTTTAGTAAATTAGTAATAATATCTTCATCATATTTAGCAAAATAAAATATTATCATTATTACTTTTACTACTCATATCATCATTCAGATGTAATCATATTTGTATAAAAAGAAAATGTAATCATATTTAAACCCCAAAGTAAATATTCTCCCTCACCCTCCTCTAATCTTTACTCTCTTAGAAATTCACTCATATTTGTCTTTCTTTTTTTTTTTGAACTGTCTTATCCATGCTTTGATGTTTCTTCTTTTTTTTTCAGTTTAACGGTTTCTTCTATTATCTCATGCATTTTTGATGATTTGTATTATGATTTTTCTGTCCACATCGTTTATTTTTGAAGTTGGTAAGGGCAGTGAGCAATGGTCCATCAAGATGGAAAGACAAAGACAAGGTATAATCTTTTTATTTATTTATTTATTTTTGGATCTTTGTATCCATTATCGTGAACTACCATTTTATCTTATCCTTCTTCATTTTCTCCCTTTTCCCCTTCCTATTTATTGTTATAATCTTCTCACTTTCATTATTGGTTTCTATTCTTATTTCTACTGTTCAATATAGTTTACATAGAAAATGTAGGTCATGCCAGAGCAAATAGTTGTGGGAGGTGATACCAGTTTTGACCCTCTAATTTTAAGTGCAAGATTGAAGTTTTGGGGCTAATTGATTGGTATCCAATGAGGGCTAGATGAGCATCCATACCTTTATGATAAGCTATGTATTGTAATCTTCGGTTTATTTTGCAACTTAAATAGTATTGCTTTAGTAATGCAATGTAATCAAACTGAAAATATAATTTTATTTTACTTTATTATATTCTATTCTATTTAGTAGTTCTTACCAATGATCAAGAAGGATAAAAAAAGGTATAAAAAAAGGCGGGTGCAAATTGAATACAAGACAAGTGGAGAGATTGTTGTATACTTAACAACAAAATTGATTTACAGTCATGGTTGTTGCAAAAGAGGAAGTTAGGCAAATGAGAATTGGCTATATTTCAAAAATAATATTTTTCGTTGAGTAATTTCATTTCCCCTATTTGTTGACATTGTTAAAAATAAATTTATTTGAAATATGAACAAATATTTTTATTTGATGATTAATTTGATAATAGTGGCTCAAAGAAAAGAGCCAACAGAGATCGCATCCAAGTTTGAAGGCTCTTATTTGGTGGATACATTTGCTTCATTATATTTAATGACGTATAGAAACTTCATAAAGGAGTGCATCGCACCAATGATGAAACTTTCGTTTGTTGTCTTTTTCATTTTAAATAGATTATTACTCGTGTCTGCTTTATTTATCTTCAGTTGATGTGAGACATCTTTGTTGACCGATGAAGAATATTGGCATGATTTTTGTCATTTCAAATAATGTAATCTCATAGGTATTAACTCATTTGGTATAAGGTTTGAAAAATTATACCTCCTAAAATTATACACTAGGATCTATACTCTTATTTAGTAGAAAAAAAAGTAATATGAGAATTTCAAGTATAACTTTACATGATCTTTTATTCATTGTGTCAAATAGGATCACTTTTATGAGTAATATACATTTTGCATGTGACTAAAATTGGAAGAAAGAAATAAAGGAGTACCACCCATGATTGCATCTTCTCAACGGTCCATGAGGGATATAATTATATTTTTAAAAACAAAGAAGCCATGATGGAGGAGGCCCTAAACATGTTATATTGTTATTTTAATCAATGCAATAAATGTGTTGCATGCTAATTGCCAAGAGTTAATATCGGATTGATTCAAATGAGGCTTATGATATGTGAGTGGTGGAAAGATTTTATGCTAATTTCTACATTTATTGGTTGCAATATTCCACATTAATTTGGTAAGCAAGTTTAATTTCTCTCATACCTTTCACGGTTACAAAAAACTAATATAAGAAAAAAAAAGTCAGAATAAAATCCTGCACAATATTTTATATCTATTAAGTAGTCACACAAATAATTTAAATTTTACATCATTTAAAATATTTCTCTTATAATAATTATTTTCATAAAGATACTTTACTTTATCTATTGTAAAAAATAGAATGAAAATTACTTTTCTTTCACCTATTTATAAAATAATTAAAATTGATTTATTCATTTATATTATAAATAAAATCTCTTTAACATTTTATTAAAAATGATCTGTTAATTCAATGTTTTAGCATTAATCGTACCTATTGGTAAAAGATAAAGACATGTCAAAAATTGATACAAAAATAATGAATTATAAGGGAAAATAATACCTTTTTGGTAATAAAAATAAAAGATTTCAATTAATGGAAAAAAATTCAAGCTTGGAAGGTGGAAAGCTTTTTATGTGAAGGTGAATAAGTTATACACCACTTTGACTTATACGATATATATATATATATATATATATATATATATATATGTGTGTGTGTGTGTGTGTGTGTGTGTGTGTGTGAATCTATATTCACCATTATAAAATCACTTTTAGATCAAGGAAAATCAAAGAAGAAAAAATATGGGCAGAGAATTGCGGACAAAGAATATATACAGAAAGAAAAATAAAGAAATGCAATAAATGTGTATTAGATTAATAACTATACGCGAAAGATTTTTTTATTTTCTAAATTTATAAAATAAAAGGGTTTGTGCATAGAGAAAAAATGGAAAGAAAAAATTTTCATGTTAAAATATTTAATAGCGATAAATGTTAGGAGGTTGTTTCAATATTTTTAAATTATAGGATATTTCAATAGTTTTTTATGGATATTTACACAATAAGTAAGTCCTAGAGGCTACAATTTATTAGGTATAACTAATTTTAGCTAAAAGTGTTCATTTCTATCTTATTTCTGCAATTTGATCCTTTAAGCTACAAAAAATCTCATTAAATCACCAAAATCAGCATCTAATGATTTATGGTTGAAGTAATATTTTTTTAAATTTATACAGGATTATGAGATAAAACACGAATTTAGTTTTATATGTACATTTTTATTTGTTATGGACAACTTATTAAGTGTTCATAAATTAACTTTGTTAATATGAAATAAATTTATTTTTACAATGAACTAAATTTTATTTATTTACTATTTAAGTTAATTTTAAATTTTCCATGCATTGGACTATTCATTACATGGTCGAGTTTATCTTCACTCACAAATAACTCTATGCGACTATCTCAAGTGTAAAATACAAAAGTGGTTTAAAAATACTATTTTTCGATGACAATGAGAGCACTTTACAGCTTAACAAAAGTTGTTTCAAATAGTCATTTCAAAAAATTTAAAATTCAGGAATGAATTTTTTTTATTTAACTTATCAAACATATATTAAATACATTTTGTTATAAAGGTTTTACAAACTTCCTTACTAATATATGTTTTTATTATAATGCATGATGGTTTATGACGATCATAAATGTTAAGCTCGCTCATAAATAATTCTGTGATATTTACTTTTAATTTTAAACATTATTGTTAGTTATTTATAATGATGCTATTAGAAATTTTATAAAAAATAAATTTATAATGACCTCCCATGAGGTTTGGTAAAATTCACTTTGATTCATATATAGTTGTTCTGGTGACACTAACCTCCCCATGATGCACTATTCATTGTACGATAGGATGGAGGGCGATATAATGATTTTATAAACTCAAAGAGACTGGTTTAAAAACTCATAAATTTGTTAAACAAATTTTACAAATAGAGGGAGTTATGATGAATTTCACCAAATCTTAGAGGAGATTAATGTAATTTACCTTTTAAAAATTGTCATCAAATAATTTTGGAAAATTACACCTACGTCCTATAAGGTTTGGCGAAATGCAACATATCTCCCCTCTATTTTCAAAATCTATATGATAAGTCCCTAAGTTTTGAAAAATCCTACATTGATCTCTCATATTAATGTTAGTCCATTAATGACTTTAATGTAACAATACACATGTGCATAACACATGAGTTTTAATGACATTGTTGAAAATATTAAAGATTTATATAACTATTGAGTGACTATATTATTCTTTATCAAGTGATAAAATCTCATTCTCTTCCCATGCTAGGGATGGGAAGATGGTGCACTTTTATCACTTAATAAAAGGATAATATATTCATTCCATAGTTAGAATAGTCTTTAATATTTATAACAATGTCATCAAAAAGCATGTGTTGTGCACATCTATATTGTTCGTTAAAGTCACTTACGGACTAACATTAGTAGGGGAAGTCGTGTAGGATTTTCCAAAACTCAAGGACTTGGCATGCAAAGTTTGGAAATAGAGTGGATGCGGGTTACACTTCATCAAATTTCATGGGAGGTAAGTGTATTTTTCCTAATAATTTTGATTGGGATAAAGATCTATTTAGATCCCTTACGTTTGATCAAGGTTTCAATTTAGTCCCAAAAGATTCTTTTGTTGTATTTATGTCCTTAATGTTTTCAAAAAGTTTCAATTTTATCCTTTCAAAAGAAAATATCCAAATTATAAACAAGAAATGGATGTAAATGCCAAATTACAATGTTAGAAGTCACAACAAAATATAAAATGTCATATGACGATACTAGTCATCACAACAAAGCATAAAATATCAAGTTTGTGTTCATAATTTGAGTGTCATTGTCATTTTAATTTGAACACAAACTTCATGTCTTATGTTTTATTATGATCCCTAATTTTATAATATGACATTTTTATATTTTATTGTGATTTCTTAACATTGTAATTTGACATTTACTTACATTTTTCTTTTATAATTTGGATGTTGTCTATCAAAAGGACAAAATCAAAATGGTTTTAAAACATTAGAGATGAAAATAGAATAAAAATAAATAAAAATTGGAACTGAATCGAAATCTAAATCAAATGTACGGACCTAAATAGATATTTTATCCATTTTACTATTTACCAAATTTTAAACTTTTTTTGTATTATCCCATGATTGCACATGTCAAACAACTAGTTGTATAAAGTAATAAAGATTTTATTTCTAATAGAAAATATACATTTTCTTTACATAGATATGAAGATGAGGATTTCATATCACCATCATTTGATAGGCTTTACATTTTGTAATTTAAGGAATTGGAATATTGGTTTGCTACACTGTTCAATTCAAGATATATCTCATACTTCCTCAGCTGGAGGCGAATCCGAAGATTGAACTGAACCTTTGATTTGTTGATCTATAGGACTTGCACTGACTAGTGGTTGCTTGATTTCTTCGTAGTTTTGGGATGAAACAAGCCTTTTCTTATCAGGATATAAAACATAGTGTTGACACATTAAAATTGAATCATAGAATATAGTTACCTGCAATAGTTTTTTTTCATTTCAAAGAATATAAATTCAAATTCATTGATCAATATATCAGCAAGCTAGAGAATTTCACAAACAATGTTACAATAGTTAATTAAGAAGTTCAATACACAATTTGTATAACAAATTATAAATGTCTTTTATCATTTTCAAAGTTTATGCAATTTATATAAACAAAAAAGTTTATGCAAAAAAGTTTATGCAATGTTTCCATTCATTATGTCAAATATTTAGGAGCTGTACTTCTTGAATAGATTTTAAATATGTAATAATCTAGTATAATATTGTCAAAAAAATTTAGTTCCTTCATACAAAAGAACTATGCTTAATGCATGATTTAATTGGCGAGGTAAAAGAAAGACATTAATCATCTTCAAAGAAAGATGTTAAGAATGTGGGAGTATATTACATACCAAAGATATAAGTACTTTCCCAATGTTTCCATAGAAGTTCACCCATGAACCTAGAGAGAGATGAAGTTGAAAATTACAACACACATTATTTATAAAATCTAATAGCATGGACTAATTCACTATTTTTTAATAAAATCACAAACCTTGATCTATAGACAAAACAACCATTTGTGAACAATTAAAGACCCCTCCAGAAAAATCAAGGAGAACACCACCAATGCTAAATCCATCTGTGCTCTTTCGCAAGAAGTTCATGAATGCCTATATTTCATAACAAAATAGAAAATAGCCATGACTTAGCAATAAAATATCAATGGCTAATTAAGGTAAATGCTCTTTTTTCTTGTTCTTTTGTTTTATATGTTTCTGTTGACTTGAAAAATTGATGTAAATAAAACAAATACAAGAAAAAACAGATAGAAAACTGTCAACAACAACAACAATAACAACAACAACAATAATAATAATAATAGTCTTTTACCAAAGAAACAAGAGAAAGAACTGTAAAGCAACTCTTGCTAGATATACACATGAACATAGAAATTAAGCATAATAATATGCAAGGCAGTAAGGCATTCTGACCTGGGGAAAATATTTGATGAGAGTTAAACATGCTTGAATTGAGCTGCAATACAATTGATTTCCATAAAATTATTATAATAAAATGTTAATTATATTACAACACATAAGGCAACTACAACAATAACAATTATATCAAAATAAAGAAATAAAAAGAAGCAAAAGAATGTCCATATTCTCTGTAAAAACCCTTGATGAGGCTGATGTTTTGCAAAGTTATACACTGAAATGACAGCAGACTTTGCCGTACTGTAAACATATCACAACTTAAAGTATCAATCCCTAATAAGTTGGGAATAGAGCCTTAACGATGTATGATTCACAAATAATATTATCTATGGGCACACAACTGAGGTAAGACACTGATTAAAATGCATATGATGGTTTAATCTTCTAGTAAACACACCGGTTAAAGATACATTAAGAAAGTAGAAACCGTATGGTGTACACTAGTAACCATGGCCTCAAGTTCATAGCTCTACTAGATTGCTTAATCTTACTCAACACTCAAATGAATATCAAGTAATAAAACATTGGGTAGCATATAATCATTTGTCAGCTAGGCATCATCATAACCATGATAGGTTTAGAAAGTGAAACCATTAAACAAATAGAAAGATACAATGAAGACTAAAAATAATGTTTAATGTATCTAACTGTTTTATAAGACCAATTTAATTGGTGAGAAACTATATTTAACAATCCATATAAATTACTCAAACTCCATAAATTAGGCATAACTCAGAGATTTTGATTCTCAATTGAGTGCTAAGTGCTAATCTAGAAAAAACTAGCATTGTGGATTCATGTTAGAATCAAATTTGATATCGAGAAAAAATTACCACAAAAATAAATAACTCGTGACAACGAGGATGTTCTTACATAAATTTAATTATTTCTAAGTTAAAAAAATTATGTGCTTTTGTGAAAAATATGATAGATATCTCTACATATATTTTAATTTTCTCTACCACTTGTAGATAAAGATTCTTATGAAATGAAAAAAAAAAGTTAAGGGAGGATTGTTCCAAAGAAACTAAGAGGCAGCCACCATAGAAGTAATGGTTTCAAAAGGAAAAGAGATTTTCATTCTAATAGATGTAGTCCAAAGAGATTAATTAACATAATGAGATTAAAACTTACTTGAAGATGGAGATTAGCCAAAGCCATGACTGACCAGGTAATGCAATGAAAAAACAAACTGCGACACTGAACCACACGACAACGACTACTGTAATGGCATATTTGGTAAATTTCTGATTCCCACGCTGCAAAAAGTCATGAAAGAATTCTTTAAAAAAAAGAGTTATGAAAGAAACAATGAACATGCCATTTACCATCTTTGAATTATAAGGAGCTCAACAATAAGGCCAAAGCATTATGGTCGTAAGAGGAAAAGGAAATCTCTTACGAAGAACTGTTGTGAGTACTTACCTCATAGGTTGCAATTTGGGACAATATAACTAAATTCATTACAACAGCATGAGTAGAGAAAGCAACATCATTAGCAGCTACAGGAATCATCTGCAATAACAACAAATGAAGTCAAATTCAAAAGATTTAAGACTAAGAGGTATGGTTGATTTTCCAATTTGGATATAACTCCTCTAAAGTGATGAGATTGGTAAAGTGCACAAGAATGGGTTAATCACCCTTGAATCATTTAGTGGAATCCACGTGATGCATACATGATGGAAGTTATTGATCTAGCACTTTATTAATTTCCTCACTTTAGAGGAGCCAAATCCTTTAAATTTATATAGGATCAACATTGACAACTCGTCACTAGTTGCTATTGCCAAATAGAGAGCGTTTGGATTGACATTTTTCTCAATAAAAAAGCACTTTTTTCATAAAAAAGTGTTTTAATATTTTTTTTAGAGTTTTTGGTTAACTTTTTTTACCAAAGCACTTGTGATAAAAAAAAAAAAGAAGCTGTTTTATAATTCTTTTTTAAGTTAGTGATACACAACTTCAAAAAAAAGTGATTCTTGATAAAATTATTTTCCAAAATTATCCCTTGTTATTCATAATTATAATTGTATCCCTTGTTAAATCCATATAAAAATTTCTTTTTTGTTCCCACTTTCACTCATATGAGACTGAACATTCCCATTTTCACTCACAAGAGACATAGAACAACCATAATCGCACTCAACCATGTTGCCCTGTGCATCTATTCTTCAATTGGGTATATTAACAAATCATTAGTTAAATTTGACATAGAAAAAAAATGATATCTTTTGTTGAAAAAAGAAAGAAAATAAGTTCTAAGAGTAATGAACAATATTATTATGAGACTAGTGAGAGACAACATTCCCTAAATAATCTCTCGGTATTGATTATGAGTAGACCAAGCCGCTTGGAAATGGAACAGCCTCGACTTCCTCGAATCAAAACTAGAACCACAATTAAGAATAATTGTGGAGTGATCAGAGTGGAGCCAAGGGAGGTTAATGACAACAGCTTATATGAGGTGATTACGCCAACTTACATCCCCAAAAGCCTGGTCCAGCCTCTTGGCCAGCTTTCTAACACCCTCATTAGCCCAAAACTAGGTAAATCTCCCACCACAAGCACCAAGAACGACCAAATGGGACACATCCATCATTTCTACAAAGGTTGCGGCCTTCAAATGAGTAAACACACCACCATGGATTTGAGGGGAGTAACAGTTCATTGAAGTCCCCAAGTTTGTTAACCACGTTATGAAGATGAATCAGATGACTCGATAAGTCCTTTCTCACTATGGGCATAGGACATGTGTAAATCGCATTGCAGACCCATGACTTTCTCAAAGGAGATATATTGCTGGAAACTATCCATCACCTTCACCCTATACCCACAATTAGCTAACAAGATACCTCCTGAATGACCTTGAGTTTCAACAATGCCAACTATTGAAAACTCATTGCATTCCAAAACTTCTCGACCCTAGCAAATTGGGTATGGGTTTCCAGAACTATAAAGAAGGACGGATTAAAGTGATATCATTGACTATTGATTAATTTTGGTAAATGGCTAATCTAAAGTCTTCCAATCCTATATTACTATATTTTCAAGAATATTTGATTGGTATCATAATTATATCAAATGTCATAGATATAATGATTTATAATTATGAGATTAATTTTGATGTATGGTTAATGTATTAGTGTAAATATATTGTTATCAAATCATATGTTTATATTTGTGAGGTTATTAAAGGTAGTGAATGTTTAAGTCAAATATTTTAAAATAAATAATTGAATATATGTATAAATAGTTTTTACAGTGAAAATACATATAAATTAAATTCTGCAGTTAATTGACAGCATACAATAAAGTTTCACCAAAAAATAATAATAATTGACAGCATACAGTATTTTGTTTTATTTACAATCTATCAAAATTAATATAAACTTCTATACCCGTAAAACTTACGCATCATTTAACGAACATAATAGGAAAAAAAATACTTCATACTTCATTGAATAATAGCAGTACATCAAAACCAAACTTCGAACGAACCTGTCCATAACCATACTTCTCGAAATATTGCTTCTGAATAGCAGGGCTAAAGAAGAGGGACGCGTTGTATATCACATACAACCAGAACTTCGTCATG
This sequence comes from Dalbergia oliveri, assembly GCA_030441495.1. NCBI lineage: Eukaryota > Viridiplantae > Streptophyta > Magnoliopsida > Fabales > Fabaceae > Dalbergia > Dalbergia oliveri. Next base: position 5,825,810 of record JAMLFY010000010.1, read on the forward strand.
TTCAGAATCTCGTAATCCAAGCTTAAGCCCACCACACTGAGTTGATCACCAAACAAACCAAAAACACTTTGGTAACAACCAAACAAGAAAAGCATAACTAGAAATTAAAGAAAGAAAAGAACACATGAGAAAAATAATGAGTATATTGCCTCTTTCTACGGAAGTTCAAGATAAGTTGAGGGTAGGGACCGATGGACCACGAAATGAAAGCCAGCCAACCAAGCACTTGGTACGTGACTTCTAATGGAAGTGAGTTCCAGGAAGTCATTTCTCTGTTTTGCTTCTGACGCAGGGGAAGCAGCGGAGTCACTTGTGAGAGAAAGACACAAGCAAGTTGGAACCGTCCAAATTTCAATGGCAAAGTTTTGTGGGACCTATCTGCGCATTATTCAACTGCTGGGTCCCACATACTGACGTCGCCAAGACTGGTATCATTTGAAAGCTCAACGTTTCAATTATCTGATATTTTAACTATTTTTAGTATAAAATTTTTTTTTAATATCTAATATATACATTTATGAGTTATAAAAATAAATAATTATAAAAAATTATGAAAATAAAGATTGATTACATGCCTATTAATTGTATTTTATACATTTAACACATTTATATGTATATATAGAGTTGTTATTATATTATATTATATCTATATCTATATATATATAAAGAAAATTCTTATAACTTTTTTTTGGTGTCTTCTACTTATATTGAATTATATTTTTAAGTCTATTAATATAATTTTATGTGTAAAAAAGAAAAAATTAAATAAAAACAATGCATGTAACCACTATTACAAATATAGTAAACTATTATTCACTTTACCATGCAAAGTACTCTCATAGACCGAATCTTCATAGACCTGCAAATATTGAATAGCAATTAGTTGTTATAATACTTTTACTTTTGAAATATATACTATTTACTATAATACTAAAATCCATGAAAATAAAAAATTGTGAATTGATAGACACAAACTAGTTGTAATAATTGACTCTCTTATTTATTATTTAAAAAATTATATAAATAAAATATTTTAATTAGATAATAATATAAAATATTTTTATATTAATAGTATATCAAAATTAAACTTTTAAAAAATAATATTATAGAAAGAAAAAATTACAAGAAGCTTTATTTTTTTCACGAGAACCATAAGAAGCTACTTTTTCATGTAAAACTATAAGAAGTTGTTGGAGAAAGTAAATTTATTATTTTAATTATTATTGAGTAATAGTATAAAATATTTTTATACTAGTACTATGGCAGAATTAAACTCTTTAAAAAATAATATTATAGTAAGAAAAGAATTACAAGAAGCTTTATTTTTTTCACGAGAACTATAAGTTACTTTTTGATGTAAAACTATAAGATTTTGTTGGAGAAAGTAAATTTATTGTTCTAATTATTATTATATTACTTTTTTAACAGTTTAATATATTATTTATTGTATTAAAAATACTATTTTTTATTTTAAAAGTATTTAAATATAAGAATGATTTTAATGCATTATATTATTATAATAAAGGAGTATTTTATATTATTAATTAACCATTTTTTAATTTTATAAATATTTTGAATTAATTGTAATAAGAATTAACTACACTTCCTAACATATAAGTATATGATTAAATGATTACATAAAAAATCAAAAAAGTCTAGAAACTGCTATTCAACTTTAACTCATGTACACTTTGATCATGTCACTTTAAAAATGTGTAAAATAGTCCTTCAACTTTTCTATATATGCACATTACTACAATTTAATAATAAATATTTATTTTTATGAAAAATTGCACGTGTGAATTCTATAATCTCATTAGGAAACATTACATATTAAAAATAATAGGATAAAAGTGCATATAGATTGAAAATTAAATGATTTTTTAGACCTTTTACGTCAAAAAATAAATACCTATTTGCATATTGGATTAATGTGCACATATTAAAAAGTTTAGGCACCATTTTACATATTTTTAAAGTAATAGGACTAAAATACATATGAATTAAAGTTGAAAGGGGGTTTGGTAGACTTGTTTCTTAAAAAATGTATAGTAATAATATATCAAAGTTAAATCTTTTAGTTTTTTAAAGTTTATAATTATATGCAATTTAATTTTTGTATATTGATAGTTTAAAATGATTTTATATTATCAAACAATAAAATTTAAAAGAAGTGTTAAATTATAGTGGATAGTTATCACAATAAATAGACATCTAGCATGATTTGAGCAATTTCCTAAATTTTTATTAATTGACAACATAAAGCGTTTTGTAATATCAGTCTATATAAATTAAACTCAATCACATATATCAAAGTTATAATTTTTTTATATAAACCTGTCCATGGGCATTGTTAGTTGCTTGTAAGATTTTCCTTCTTACTGTTATTTTTATTGTCTTCTAGTAATCGGGTCAGCATGCACCTGGTACAAGATATGAACCCAATTCATTTTTGAGTGGAGAATGTGGAGCCAAGGCCATCAAATTTCGTTTTCTTTTCGTTTTGGTAAGTAGCAATATTGATTTGATTATGGGAAGCCTAGAGTCTCTATTGCGGGCAAATTCAAATGTTGTCATCAAATAATTCAGAAAACGGAAAAAGTTCAAAAGCCTCTTCAACTTTATTCAATTTGAAGTGCTGTTACTTTAAAAATATATAAATTAGGTTTTACTTTTCAACGTATCCAAAACAATATTTTGTTATATTTTTTTCTTAATTGGAAACATGTGTACTAACTACAGAATCTCATTTCATGTGAAGATAATAATTACATGCAATTTTTTCCATTCAAAAACTAGTGTTTTTTATTAACAAAATGTAATTATTTGAACATAAAAATATAAGAGCCAATTTATACATTTTTAAAATGATAATATCCAAGTGCACATGATGAGGTTCAAGGTGTCCTTGGTGTTGTTCAACAGCAGATACTATCAAAATTCAAGCCAAACTACACTACAGTTGTATGAATTGAATTTTCCATGTCAATTTCCCAGTTTCAACAAGAAACCAGAGGAGAGTGGTGTACGTGTGCAGTGCACAAAATGATCATGACTCAACGAGAAAAAAAAAAGAAATGAATACCTTTTCTTTTCAAGACAACCTGAGGGTGGAAACTGCAGGACCAAACAATGAAAGCAGTCCATCCCAACACATTGTATGCCACTTCAAGGGCATGAGTGTTCCATGCCGTCTCCATCTTTATTTTATCGTCACTCCTCTACTTCAAAGTTCAAACACACACAAAGAAAGGTAGGGAACAAAGCCAACTGTAAAACATTAAAAGATAAACACCGGCACAGCAGTGCCTAGACAATATCGGCAACCGTCATATATGATTGGGATACAATTACCCTCAATCTGCTGCACTTGCTATTTTTTGTTATTATATTATATTTAATATTATTATTTGATATATTCTGAATTTTGTGAATTTGAATATACCTTTTTCGTGAAAAATCAAGAAACATGAAGCAAGAAATGATAAAATATGATCAGTGGACTTGTTTGTAGATGACCCATGCAATTTTCACTATTTACTATAAGGGGCCTGTGATAGAACTACTAAATGAAATAACACAAAAGATGCACCGAATATTATATTCACTTCTTAACTAATATCAACACAGTATTAGTCAATGGAAGAAAGAAGGAATACACAAGTAAAATGCAGAAAATAGAGAGAAAGGTATGAGACACTAAAGCAATCTCCTCTCCAAACCTAACCCAAAATAACAACCTAACCCTAAAAACGCAGCTCATTCCTACAAATATTCCCTTTTCCTAACCATATCACGCTAAATCACACGCACTCCACCTCCTGCCACAGCACGCACGCACTCACCTATGCCGCCTTGTAACATCCCCTACTTTATGGATTGACGACCTGCCACAAACCAACACGAGTTTTTCAGCGTGCTTTATCCTCACTCAAATGCTTCCTGGAAGTTCAGGAGGTCACCCATCCCAAAATTACCCCAAGTCAAGCACGCTTAACTGAAGTTCTTTCGTGATGGGCTACCGAAAGAAAGATGTATCTTTGTGGCATAGGTAGTACCAATCAATTCATATAACTCCTTAACTATATAGTCTTATACCTATATAGACTCTGATCTTTCTCATTCGGATTTGTAACAGTTCATTCATGTACCCCTCCGCTTGGAGGAGGAGCCGCTCCTTGTTCGTTCTCGCACGACGATTACTCCCGCCTGTCCAGGCGTTACATGCTCAACTTCCGCTTGGCGTTCCCAAACCACACTGGTTGGGAGGTGTATGCTCTGAGACCATTTGTAACATCCCTCCGCTTTATGGATTGACAACTTGTCCTACAAACCAACATGGGTCTTTCAACGTGTGTCACAACGTCCTAGGGAAAGACGAGGATGACAACTGACTTAAAATAAAATAATAAATGGGAGTCGCCACCAATTAATTCTAGAAAAATTGGAAAACCTTTTAATTTGTAAACTTGTCTTTTTAAAAGAGATTCTAGGTTTGGAGTCTGATTATGATTAAAAGGGTGGAAACTTAATTCCAGTGCACCCTAATACATCCGTACAAATACGGTTACCTTAGAGCTCATTGTGCAAATTTGTTATAACTTTAATAATATTTAGTTTTCCCCAAAGTAATTATAATTATGTAAGAAATAAAATAAATAAAATAAAATTAAATTAAAGCAAGGAATAAAAATTAAATGAGAACACAATTTAATGAAAAATTAATTTTGGCTTGATAGTTGTTTGCTACGGACGTATCCTCTGTGCAATGATGTTAAAGTCACGTCGTTCTGTAAAAAATAAGTATGTGTTGATGGATTTTAATTAATAAAAAAATGATTGATTTTAATTGTGAAAAGGATTTTATGAAGAAATTAAAACCCACTTTTGCACAGGATTTAGATAGCGTAAACTATACAATAAACCCTTACATTCTTATGAAACTTGAGGATGATGAATTATACATCAAAATCATAGATTGTCCGTGGATTGAATTTTTATTTTTATTTTTTGACAAGCTCTAATTTCCATAAACTTACTAAGTAAATTGTAAACACATAAAAACACACAATTAACTTAAACGAACATACATATATAAAAAGTAATTAAACTAAAAATTAATTCATGAACGTAATTATACAATGAATTTAAACACAACACATAAACATAAAAAATGATTAAACTGACAAATCAAATTTTTTATAGAACAAAATTCACACAAATAACATAAACAATTAAATCACCCTTTTTTTTATTTTTCACATAACTAAATCACTTGAATAATTCATAAACCTTCTTTACTAAGAATTTATTTTGAATCAAACTAAAAAAAACTTTTTTTTAAATAAACTCATACTCAACCAAACAAAATCAAAATCCAATACAAAAATAAATAAATAAGCAATATAATAATAATAATAACCTTAATTCAAACCCCACAAACACTACACACATTCACACACACGTATTGTCTCCTCTCCCTCTTTTCACCTACACTCACTAAAGAAAGAAAAATAAAGAAAGACATCTGAGAGAGATCAGATGTAGAGAGTAGAGAGATTAATATAGAGATTGAGAGAGAGAGAGAGAGAGAGAGAGAGAGAGAGAGAGAGTGAGAGTGCCGAAAGCAAGGCGGCGATGTCAGCCCGGTGGCCCTGCACGAGAAAGGGGAAGGTCTCGTTGAGGGGCGGAGGACGGTGGAGGTGCGACCCACCGGGCTCGCGACTACCGTGCGGGCTGCCGGAGTGGTTGCATGAAGGGAAGCTTGGCGGAAATGCAGATCCAAGGAGGGGAGCCGGATCGCGCCAGCGTGTGGGCCAAGACGCCGGAGCGGTGGTACCTCCCAATGGCCGAGAGGTGACTGAAAGGAAGGGAGTAGGACTTCGCCTGGTCATGGTTGCATGTGGCGGTGTGGTGGTTCTGGTGAGGGAAGATGGCTCGATGATGATGGCAATGAGGGGAGGAAGGAGATGATGGAGCATGTGGATGAATGATGTGAGGCCGCGGTGGTAAGGGAGAACCGCCAGCTGTTCCTCCTCTTCCTTTTAGTTTCTTTTTTTTTTTTTTTTGAAAAAAAATTTGATGAAGATGATATTGTTATTGCTATTGGCTCTACCTTGTTCTTTCCTTTTTTTGTTGTTCTGGATTGTCTTGTTGAGATTGTTGATGGTTTCTTGCAGGTTTCCTTTGAATGATGGCTAATTTGTGTATTGGAATTTTTTTTTTGGCCTTTTTTTTTTGCTAAATGGTTGTAAAAATTTGTGTCAATGATAGTGTTGTTCTGTGTTTTGGGGAGGGTGACGGTTTTGGGTGGTGGTTGGCAGACCATGATGAATGAGGATGATGATGAATGGATTCTCCTTTACTTGGTGATGAACCTGCATTTATACATGCTTTGTTACTTTAATTTAAATTTTCCAAGAATTGATTTTCCATGGATTATGCTCTAATTGAGGATTCTGTTGACATAAGAGATTCTACGTCCTCTTCTGAATTGTTTCTGAATCTTTTGTTGATCTTTTTCTTTAGCTCGCACTTTCTAAATCTTCTTTCTCATTGATTGTTAAATTCGATGCTAAGGCATGCGTGTAGAGAATTTGAAAGAAGACAAAAGAAACGTGCAAAAGTTTTTTTTTTTGTCTTTCAAAAAGCCAAATGAATGAAGTTTTTTGTTTTGTTTAAAATAACAAAATGAAATGGGCTAAAAAAAATGAAATGGGCTTTTTTACAATAAAAATAAATGAATGGGTTGAATTTTTTTGTCTACAAAAATAAAATAATATCTGAACAAAATATGTTGTTCACAGTTGCCCCCTCTACTTGTTTTCTATTGAAAAATATAAAGACCGTAGCTTTAACATTTTTTTGTAAAGACAATAAAGATATGAACGCATATTTTGTCCAAATACAAGTTGAGAATGCATTGATGATGATTAGTGTATAAATAATGATTATGAATATATGGTGAGGATGAATGTATGATAACAATGTGAAATGATGTGATAAATGATGCTTGATGATTTCATGATAAATGCACAATGTTAAAATAAATGGAATAAAATGTATGTGGAAACTAAAAAACCAGTTGGAACAATGCAAATTTTAGAAGCATGTGAAATGTGAAAGCCTGAAAGTGAAATCCGCATGTGAAATTTAAAGATTTGTGAAAGTGTAACGCCTGAATTTTTATGGTTTACTGTCATTAGAAATTACCAAATTACCGTAGGTAAATATTATATAAAATTTGAGACCAAACAATTCTTAATAAAGGAATATAACGTTAGAAGAGAAGTTAGGAGCAATTCGTCAAGATTGCAAACCAATTTTTGTATGTGTAAAATGACCAAAATGCCCTGAGGTTATTTTACTAGAAAATGAGGATCGTGGGCCCCACCCATCCTCAAGGGGATGTTTTGAGGATAATAAAGGATTGTTTGTGCTATGTGTGTTAATAGAGAGAGAATCTAATTTTGAGTTCGACGCGAAATGACCAAAACGCCCCTATTTTAACTCCAATTTGCATGCCGACTAGTCCGAACCTCACTAAAATATTTAAAAGGTGTTTTTAAGTTATGAATAACCCTTGGTTAAGTCGGATGGTCCCAGGTATTTTTGGTTAAATTACCATTTTTGCCCCTGCGTTGTGCAAGTTTTGCAAATTTTGAGATTTTCGATTTGTCTAACGAAACCTAAACAATATTAGGCTCAAATTAAAGCTTATTAAATTCTAATTACTAATCTAGAGTCAAAATTATTTATTTAGATTGATTAGAACCTAAAATTGCTTAAAACACCCAAATTGCTTAGTAATTCACTTAAGCCCTTAACCGTAAATTCTCTAAATTGCATGAATACCTTGCCTACACCTAAATAATACATGGAACACACAAAATCCTCTTCCACAAGGCTGTAATGCTGAAATTATTGAGTAATAAGTCAGAAAATTATTACACAAAAATCCAAAGAATGAAAACAAAGAATCATGAAAACATGGAAACATGATTCCATGTTTTAAGCCACCAAACAAAATGATTTTTCTTCCTTATTTTTTTTCTCTAATTTTTGGTCAGATTTCCTTCCTTCCTTTGTCCATTTATGAGCTGCAAAATCTCTATAAATAGGCATGCTTGAAGATAGTTTAGATGCTTAGTTCATAACTTACACAAATTCTAGTCTTAGGAGCACCAAAAGCTTTCTTTCTTTCTTTCTCTTGGCCAAATTCTCCCTTCAGCTTTTCAAGGATATTTTGCTTCATTTCACTCAAGGAAACCAAGTTCTCTTCCTTTCTTTCAAATCAAATTAGGTAGGGAGGTGTTTCTAAGTTCATTTTATGCTAAGACAAGTTATGTTTCTAGCTCAAAATGATGTTTTCATGAGCTTTCTTTTAAGTTTTCATTTTCAGTTTCTTCTTCCTTTCTTTTTAAAGTATTTCGGCCATATGGCCTAGCTTATGATGAGACCATGGTTTGATGATGAGATTCTTGAGTGTTGGTTGCAAAGCTTTCACAAGTTAGATCTCTAAAACTTGAAGGTTTCACTAGTTTCCAAAGCTTCTAAAATTTCAGTTTTTCTTTCCTTATTTTCCTTTCATGGTTTCGGCCAAATGGCCTAGGAAGGAATGAAATGATGGCTTGATGATGAGGACCTTGAATATGGGTTGTAAATCCATCACAAGTTAGGCCTCTAAAGCTTGAACATTCCATTTAATGCAAAACTTTAAAGAATAATGTTTTTATCTTGAGGTTTGAATATGAAATATGTATTTTTTTACTTTGTCTTGCTAAGATACATATATTGGGTTGAAATCATAATTTTCTTAAAGTCTTGAAGGAGCTCTAGTAAAGAGATCAAGTGAACTTGCATCCATGTTTAAGTTTATGTCTTGCACAGCCATATTTATTTTATGTCATAACTAAATTCTCAAGAATAAATAAATGAACTTGCATATCTCATGTTTAAATTTCAAGCTTGCATTTCATGTTTAAATTTCAAGTTGTCACTTAATCTCTAAAGATAATAAAGAAGTTGCATCTCATGTTTATTTTATGCTCTCACAATGCATGGCATGTTTATTTTATGTCATCACCTAAAAATCCTAGAGCTCAAAGACTTGCCTATGAATCATAAGCGAAGAAATGAGATAATTGGAGTTAAAGAATTTATTCTTTAAGAAGTCTTGAGAATTGGAGCTTAAAAAAAAAAAAATGTAATTCTCCCTCACCGGTCCTATGCGGACTACCGCCGCTTGCTTAAGATTCTCTTCTCCCTTATTGTCCCTGCGGATTCCGCGTCCAGTTTCTTGCATCATGTTTATATTACAAGTTCTTGCATCATGTTTAATTTTCAAGTCATCACCTTAAATCTTAAAGATAAAGAAATGGAATTGCATATCATGTTTATAATTCCAAGCTATCACCTTATAAAGATAAGATTAAAATAAGGTTGCATAGCATGGTAATAATTCTAAGATGTCACCTAAATCTCTAAAGCTCAAGACTTGCTCCTTTTATCTTAAGTGAAAGATTTAACTATGAACATTCTTTCAAGTTATAAATCGGTCCCATGGTTAAGTTAGGCCTAAAGTCCTATGACTTCTTTCAAGTTTAACAAAAAGAATTAGTTCTAAAAGAGTTTTAAAACTTTGTAAGAATTTTATGGGAAGCTAGTAATTTTATGTGTACTTAAAATGTGATTTGATGCTTATCAAGAATTTGGTGTCATTGATTGATTCCTGGTTTGTATGTTATAGTTGCTGTTGCAAACAATGAAAACTTATGCATGAAATAAGGACATATTTTGTTACCTGGAAGAAAGTGTATTACTTGTAAGAGTGCAATTTGGAAAGATTCTGGCTAAGGAAAGATTTGGTATTTAAGGTGTCCATTGTGACCCACCTCTCTTTCCTGGAATCTCCAGATGCATGATTATAGTTGATATATATTATTCCAAATAAGACTGTAAATAAGAAAATGTTAGAATTATTATGAATTGCGAGTTGTAACATGCAAAGACTTATTGGTGACTTAAAATTTATAAGAAAATGATCCTCTGGACCCATCAAACTATAGGTGGTGAAAAGGTGATTCTAGCCCCTAACCCTGTTCTCTCAAAAGGGTAGAGTTAGGACTTTAACTTATCAAAAAGGATAAGTATATGCTAGTGACGACTAGTAAGGTATGAGCTCATAACCTAGATTACTCCCAAAAGGGTGGAGTATAGGGTGGCCCAAGGAAAATAATGAGGATGATAAGATTTTAAAGTCACCTAAGGTACTAAAGAAATAAATTATGTGCACCATGTCCATGTGTAGCTATTATGATATTCTTCTGCATAACATACATGAGTTGATGATGAGAAATATGATGTTCTTCTATGCATGTTATATTAATGATGATGATGAGGAATATGATGTAATGATAAAAGAAAAGTTCATTATAAATATGACATGTTAAGATTATGATGCATTATAAGACGCATAATTAAAATTGGTCGAATCTCGGTAAAAGTATTTTCTGAACTTAAAATTTAATCTTCGTATGTTCACTATTTTATAAACCCCAGATTCCTGGAGACTTTGATGATGACACCGTAGAAGGAGATACTCCTGAGAATTCTTTAGTAAGATTCTCACTCCCTTTCCTTTATTTCCGTCATTGTCTTCAATTTAGATGGCGACATTCGTCCGTTCGTTGACACCCCTACTTGGGAATTCCACTATGATCCATGCATCATTCGTATCACTTTGAAGGAAGGTGCTCGTTCGTGTTTTTATTTACGTAGGTCGTCCATTTGCACATCCTGTCCCTAGTTATCATTTTCTCCTACTTCTCCCTATGGCGATGAAATGGTTTTCGAACATGCACGTCCACTTGATGAAAGAATGTTACGTTCTTATCCCGCCTCATCTGCCGTCCATGGTTTTCCAGAGTATAATCCACGAACGGATATTTGAAACTGATCATTCAGAGGACCCTCCTACTCATGCTTATTCTGAGAGCTCCTTACTCTCCCACGTGTAAGAGAGGGTAGTGAGGAAACAGTTGTTCAGCCGAGGTTAGCAAGAAGACCGTCCATGCGACCCGCCTGGTGCATCTCGTGTGCCCCTTCCCAGGAAGCTCGTCAATGATCGGGTTTCTTCCCCCTTTTCCAAGACAGTGGCCCTAGAGAGTTTTTAAGTAGTCTTAAGAGTGTTATGCATCCAATTTTAGAGTAGCCTTCCTCAGCTTTTAAGGTTATCTAGTTTAAGGTTATCTAGTTTAGGGCATGATTTCCTTATAAATAGTTTCCTATGGTGTGAATATGTAAGATATGATGTATGAACTTAACTCACCTTTTGAGTGAGGTTATTGTATATATGTTGTGATGTGCATTATGGATGTTATGTGATGGAGCCAATATGATATATTTAGATTCTTAAATGTCTTATTTTACTACCGCTTAATCGTTTATGTTATGCGCGGCTCACGATTTCAATTATGTTAAAAAAAAAGGCTCGTAATTTCACTAAGTATTTTCAAAATATGATGAAAGAACCAAAGCAAAGAGTAAAGTCTAGTCATTAATCAAATTCAACCTAGGTGTATTTGGTTAATTACTGAGTGTTACAAAAGAGTAAGGACATGTGAAATTTAAAATTTGTGAAAGCAGAGTAAGGATATATGAAATTTAAAATCTGTGAAAGTAAATGTGAAAGCATTTAAATGTGAGAGCATTTAAATGTGAAGACATGTAAATGTTTGTGAAAGCATGTAAAATGTGAAACTTAACAGAACTTGTAAAAATAAAGTTTGTGAAAGCATGTAAAAAATGTGAAAGCCTATGAAAGCATGTAATTGTGAAAACATTTAATTGTGAAAGGTTGTAAATGTGAAAACATTTAATTGTGAAAGCTTGTAAATGTGAAAACATGTAAAATTGTGAAAGCATTTAAATGTGAAAGCATTTAAAAATGTGAAAGCATGTAAGTACATGAATTATGAAAGCATTTAAAATGTGAAAGCATATAAATGTAAAAGCATTTACATGTGAAAACATATAAACTGTGAAAGCATATAAATTGTGAAAGCATTTAGAATGTGAAAGCAAAATTTTGCAAAGGTGTGTAGAAATTAAATTCAAATGAATGGTTGGCAATTTTGATGAAATGTTGATGTAAGACTGATGTGATGGTGATATGATGAATGATGCAAAAAAATTGATGTAGTGATGATGTACTTATTGACAAGAATGATGACAATAGCTCTCAAAATTAAAATTGCCCCAGTTTAAAATGTCTTCGCATTGCTCTTCAAGAAAGCTTTTGTGTATTCCCAAATGAGCTCTCTTTAGATGAATAGTATTGTGAGCCTTTCCATGCAAGTTTCAAACATATATTCTCTTAGTGACACTTCAACATTCTCTTTTTGCCCAAGTTCTTTCATTGTCTTCACTTTTGCCTTAATCACCTGCTGAATTTTCATTCAAACATTATTTTTAGTCCATCAAAATCCACATTTGAGCTCTCCAAATCTTGGCTAAGCAAGTGGCCTCATCCTTTTACGAGTCAATCTGGATCCTCAAACACCCTGGTTGACTTTTCATTTATGAGTCTCTTAGCAAATTAGTCCTTTATTGTATTTCAATTTTAACATCATGATTGCGCATAGTTTTAGAAAGGAAATATAGAAACAAAGATTTTTTGTAGAAGAAAAAGAGAAACAAAGACATAAGGGAAAAGAAAGATAAATTTATTGAACTTCAATTTGGAAAATATGGATAGGATGTAACAACTTAAAGAGATGAAGAAGGAAGAAATAAAAGACTGATAGTATTGCTTTCATGTGATCAATCCATTTCACTGATTCATTGATTACACCAGACTTGAATTCCATGTTAGCAAGTGGGTCCTTCGTTTTGTGCTCAACAATATGCCTGATTCACCAACATTTAAATTGCCCCAGTTTCAATGTCCCAATAGCTTCTTGATTATTGACCCATCTCTTCACCATTGCCTAGGCCTGCTTTCAGGTTTTCAACCTAGCAATTTAAGAGTTGTCATCTCCTTTGGTTTTTCCTTTTGTGCTCTAATTTTTGCCTAGGTCACCCTTTTGGATTTTCAACCTAGCGAGCATTTTTCTTTTTTCTTTTTTTTTAGGCAAAGTACCTCTCGAAGGAATCTAAATTGATTGGTTTAGCAATATTTTGCCTTCCATGTCAGTCAAGATCAATGCTCCTCCAGAAAATGCATCTTTGACGATGTAAGGGCCTTCATGTGTGGGTGCCCACTTGCCTCGTTATCCTCTTGATTCGGCAAAATTTTCTTCAGAACAAGATCGCCTGGTTGGAATGTTCGAGGGCGAACATTTTTATTAAATGCTTTCTCCATCCTTTTCTAGTACACCTGACCATGGCACACCGCATTTAGCCGTTTTCCTCAAGCATATTCAATTGTTCATATCTCATTTGACCCACTCGCTCCTTCCAATTCCGCTTCCGCGAGACTCTTAATGATGGTATCACTTCTATGGGTGTTCCTCCTGATTCATACACCAGTGAATCAGGGTTGCCCTAGTTGAAAATCTGGCAGAAGTTGAATAGGCATATAATGCATAAGGCAGCATATCACTCCAATCTTTGTAGGTGACCACCATTTTCCCAAGATCTTCTTGATATTTTTATTGCTGCTTCTACAACCCATTCATCTTTGGTTGAGGAGCCGAGTTGTGATGCTTGATCTTGAATTTCTCACACAATTTCCGTACCTCTTCATTGTTGAAATTAGTGGCATTATCGTGATGAGTTTTTCTGGAACCATACCTGCAAATGATGTTGTTCTTCAGAAATTTCACAACTACTTTCAGAGTTACATTGGCATACGATGCAGCTTCCACCCATTTGGTGAAGTAATCAATGGCTACCAGAATGAATCGATTCCCATTGGAGGTTTTGAGGCTAATTGGCCCTATGACATCCATGCCCTACATTGCAAAAGGCCAAGGTGATGTTAGAGTGTGCAATGGAGAGGAGGGGAATGGATTCGATCAGCATAGATCTGACATTTGTGGCATTTTTTGACAAATTTTATACATCTTTCTCCATCATGAGCCAATAATATCCTTGCCTGAGGATCTGGACAATGTGTGTCCATTAGCGTGAGTTCCACAGATACCTTCATGGACTTCTGATATGATGGAACTAGCTTCTGCCTCATCGACACACCTCAATAAAACTCCATCATGTTTCTTTTATACAACACCTCTCCGAGAGGAAGAACGACATGGATAGCCATCTAAGTGTCTTTCTGTCATTCTCATTTGTTGTTGCCAAATATTCTCTTTCCTTAATAAACCTTTTGATATCATGGAACCATGGTCGTCCGTCTAATCTCTTCAATATTAGAGCAGGATAGGCTCTCTTCTAACAACCACTTGCAAAGGTCTTACTTCCACTTCTAGATCAAGTTTGGTCATCACAGCCAAGGTGGCTAAAGCATCTGCAAACTGATTCTTATCACGGGGCAAGTAATGGAAACTGACATCCTTGAATTCATCTTTTAAGCTCATAAGATGTTCATAGTATGATAGTAACCTATGCTCTTTGATCCGCCATTCTCCATTGACCTGAAAAATGATTAAAGCTTAGTCTCGTAAACCTCCAAGTATTGCCCAAAGGATATTGCTGCTTTCAAACCCATTATGCATGCTTCATATTTGGCCATGTTGGTACAATCAAATGCCAGTTCACAGGATTGGAACTGTTCCCATCAGGGATATTAAGACTGCTCCAACCCCATTCCCTCATATGTTGACTGCACCATCGAAATACATTTTCCACACTAAACCTTCTTCTTCCTCATTTTCACTGTCCTCTTCTACAACTATTAGACATCTTTCTCAGGAAATTCAAGCTCCATTGACTGATATTCTTCAAGCGGGTTCTTGCTAGGTGGTAAGCTATTACACTCCCTTTATAGATTTTCTAGTCACATACTTGATGTCAAATTCTGCTAGAGTTACTTGCCATTTAGACATTCTCAAGGAAATGTGCGGGCTTTCAAAAATGCACTTCATGGGGTCTATCAGAATGAGCAAAGTTGTATAGTAGAGCATGTATTGTTGCAACCTCCTTGCTGTCCATACTAGTGCACAACAAGTCTTTTCAATAGCTAGATACTTGGACTCACAATCATTGAACTTCTAGCTCAAGTAGTAAATGGCTTGTTCTTTGACAATTCATCATGTTGACCTAGTCCTGCCCCCATAGACCCATGCAAACCTGAGGTATAGTATAAGTGGTCATCCGCGTCGGAACCAAGAGAGGTGGATTTGTCAAGTAGTTCTTGATTTTGTCGAAGGCTTCTTGACATCTGTCATCCCATTTACCCAGATTGTCTTCCTCAATAGTTTGAATATCGCTCGCAGGTCCTGGTCAAATTGGAGATGAATCTTGCTATGTAATTCAAACGACCCAAGAAACCTCAAACCTCTTTCTTTGTCTTGGTTGCTGACATGTTTTGGATGGCTTTGATTTTGTCTGGGTCTACCTCAATGCCCTTCTTGCTAATGATGAACCCTAACAACTTTCCTGGATGCTCCGAAAGTGCACTTTGCTGGATTCAACCGAAGCTTGTAAATCCTTAGCCTCTCAAAGGTTTTCTAGCACCGCAACATGACTCTCTCCATCTTGTGATTTTGCCACCATATCATCAACATACACCTCTAACTCCTTGTGGATCATGTCATGAAAAAGAGTCACCATCGTCTTTGGTATGTTGCTCCTGCATTTTAGACCGAATGGCATCACTCTATAGCAAAACACCCTCCACTAGGTGACAAATGATGTTTTTTCTTTGTCCTCTTCTCCATCAAGATTTGATTGTAGCTTGAATAACCATCCATGAAAGAGAATCTGGCTTCTAGGTGTTATCAACTAGAACATCTATATGAGGTAGAGAAAATTATCCTTTGGGCTTGCTTTATTCAGATCTCGATAGTCCACACACATTCTGACCTTTCCATCCTTTTTTGATACGGGTACTATGTTGGCTATCCATTTCGAGAGGAACCTCCAAGAAGCCCGCATCAAGTTGCTTTTGACTTCGTCCTTGATTTTCAACGACATTTCTTGGACTCATTCTCCGCAACTTCTGTCGCTTAGGTTCCATTCTCTCAATTAATGGGATTTTGTGAGCCACTATCTCCGGGTCTAAACAGGCATATCTTTGTAAGACCAGGCAAAAATATCTAAGAATTCATGAAATAGCGCAACCATCTCTTCCTTTTCGGTTGTCGACTATTTTCATTTCTTTCTTATCCTCATCAGTTCCAAATTAACCATTTCGATGACCTCTTCGTGTGGATTTATCCCTTTTTCATTGAGTTTAGGATTTTGGCAAATTGTTGGCACAACTCAGGATCTTCATCGTATTCATTTTCATTCAAGTCTGTTGTAACGCAATAATCAGCTAATGGGTTTTTACAATCATTTGCACAAGACAGATGTTTTGAAGAAGATGAGTCCCTGAAATTGAGACAAGGTTGGAAATAAATAAAAAGAAGAAAATCACAAAAAGAATGGAAAAGAGAAACCATGCATAATCATTTCATTATTCAATTAAAATTGAAATACAACAAAGATGACCAAAGCGTCCATTACTCAAAGTACAACAAATCATCTAAGGGCATGGAATCCCAATTGTTCAATGGCTCAAGGCTAGGGTAGATTAGCCGAGGTGCTTCCCTGGTTCCTCAGGAGTTCTAATAGCTTCATCTGCTTCTATCACCATCACTGCTAGGTCAGGAAATGTATCCCTAATATGCGGATCTTCTTCTTGGAGGGCTCAGAAGACATGATCACTTGTGGCTTCATACCCAAGGCCAAGTTTTCCAGGATTGTTAAGAAGTGACATTGGATCCCTGATTCCAGCTGACCCTAACCCCTTTCCTTCTTCAAATCCGTTCTTGCGCATTATCCGTGCGGCCACTTGATGCACATCATCTTTTGGTTCCATGGGTTCAGCTATCTCGAGGTTTTGAAATGACACCTCAAGAGTGTTTTCAGACACAATCAATGTATGGCACTGTCACTGGCTTAGTCACCAGGATTTCTTCTCCTTTGACGGTAACAAGTTTCCCGCCATCAATAAATGATGCAATGTTGAAGGAACAAGCACAAGCCTCATGAATCCAGGGTCTTCCTAGCATCGCATCCCGGCTCAATATCCATCACCTGGAATCTGGTCACAAAGGTAGTTGGCCCAATTTCCAGTGGGATGTCAATGGCACCCATGATTTCCCTCATTGATCCATCAAACACCTTCACAATTGTCCCACTTGGTTCAATCACAGAGGAATCAATCGGGAGCTATTGCAGTGTAGAATAAGGAAGCACATTGAAGGCTGATCCTCCATCAATCAATACCTTCGCGATATTGCAACCATGGCACTTGAGGGTGATGTGGAGCGCTTCGGGCGCCTGCTGGATGAAGGAAAACCTCGCTTTCAGTGAAGTGATGACATTGGACATTCTGATCGCATTCATGATCCCTTCAACCTTATCAGGGGTTATGTCTTTGGATACATAAGCTGATCCAATACCCTTTTAATTGCATTACGGTGAGCCTCCGAAGATAAGATAAGAGAGAGCGAGATCTTTGCTTATGTTTTCTTCAGCTGTTCCACCATGTCATACTCACTCTTTCATTATTTTCAGGAATTCTTCCTCTTCTTCTTCTTGGCTCTTTTCTCTATTTCTTTCAGGCGCCACTTGGGGGTCTTTCATAGCTATTGCCTGGGGGCTTTTTAGAAACTTCCCTGTAGTATAGCACCTACCACTCCAGTAATTCCCCCTATTCCTGTAACATTTGTAATAGACTCCGATGAGAGGGTTCTGAACAAGCTTCATTGTCAGATTCTCTAATTGCTTCTATCTTATCTGACTTTGTAGTTATGACAAGACAAGAAGGCAAATTAGACACCTTGAAAACAGGTACTACTCTTTGACTAGGGGTATTGCTCCCATTGTAGAATGAGGCTTCACAACGTTTCATATCTCCATGGAACTCATGATCACTTTCATAGGGAAATGGCTTAGGCACCTTGAAATAAATGCTGACTCATGATTGTAGACTTTATAAACGGGGGTGCATGGTGGATCATTGATGCGTTGTTTGTCCCTTTTAGTATCTCAAACACCCCTAGCTTGATCATCCTTTCAATGTAGAGCTTCAACTCTGGACATTCCTCTATATGGTGCTTCATTTCGGAACACTCACATAATAGATCATCTTCCTCTCCTTTCACCATCCTTTTACCTTTCTTTCCTTCAACTTCCATCTTATAACTTGCTTTCCTTAGTGTTTCCAAGATCTCCTTCATTGAAAGCTTGACATTCTCTACTCCTTGACTTGCATGCTTCTCATAGCAGATAGAATTCACCTGTCCTCTCCTGTGATTGGGAACGGGTTATTCCTTATGTGTGGTCTTGATTCTTCTTCTAGCTTGATGGCAGAAGTCAATTAAATGCCATCCTGCACTTCTGAACCCATAACAATCTTCGCTGAATGCCCGGAGTTGGAATGATAATCACAAGTCTGATTTGGATTGTACCACCGAGGATATGGTGGCATGAAAATCTTTCCAAGACCTGGGCCTAACAAGTTGTCCCTACACAAATTCTTAAACGCTCAGCATGGCTCATATGGAAATCAGGTAAGGGTCTGTTCTCCATCGGAGGCCTGAGTGTTGTTGGTATTGAATGGTGAAAGGGTTGTAAAGAGATGACTCGTTTGGTAGGCTTGGGGTTGTGTTTGGTGAGGTCTAGGTGTCGTTGGCGTGGATAAGAGACATGGTTGATTTGGTGTGGTTGAGGTGTGTATGGTATTTGAGGTGAAACAACTCTTGGAGATGGATATTGTTGGTGTGGATAAGATGAGTATTGTGTGTGTGGGTAGGTTGGATATTGGTTTGGTTGGAGTGGGCTTTGAGGGTGGATGTAGTTAACATGTTCTCCTTCTTCTTAAAATGGGACTCTTCTTGTGTTGGGACTCACTTATTTCTTCTGTTACTTGCTCAGTTTCCTTCTTGGATATTAGTTTCAATCCTTTCTCCGATTTCAACCAAATCCACAAACTCTTTGACATGAGTCCCCAGCATATTCTTGAAAAAGGGACCTTCCAGCGTACGAATAAAGTAAGAGCACATTTCTTGCTCTAACATTGGTGGGACTACCCTTCCAGCTATGGCCCTCCATTTCTGAGCATATTCCTTGAAAGAATCATTCTCTTTCTTCTTTATTCCTTTTAGCTGGTCTCTAGTAGGTGCGACATTCAATTAAACTTATATTGGTTTGTGAAAGCCTGAGCTAAGTCTTCCAACACCTTACTGAGTTCGGTCTATTGCATATACCATTCCCATGCAGCCCCATCCAAGCTCTCAGGGAAAAAGTTTATTAGGAAATTCTCATCTTTTGACCACATTCCCATCTTCGTGCAATACATTCGTAGATGCATAATAGGATTAGTGCTACCGTCGAATTTGATGAGCTCAGGCATCTTGAAGTCCTTGGGAATGACTATACTAGGAGCCAAACACAGATCATTAATGCTCATTGGACCGAGGTTAGGTCCACGCATCATTGAAGTTCCTGCATGCTTTCTTGTAGTTCCTATTTAAGCTTCAATCGCTCTACCTCCAGACTATTATGTGCGTTTGCATTATGGCCATTCTCATCTGAGTCATATCCAGGCCCTCCATTATTAGAATTGTTGCCTTCACCTTCCTTATTTTCCTTGGACTTAACCAGATGTGCAACGCTTCTTTGACCGCTTCCACTTGTTCATTCATTGCAGCCTTCAGTTCATCAATTTCCTTCCCAAAGTCTCTTTCTCCTACCATTTTTTCTTGGAGTCTTTTGATATAGACAAAACTTTCTCTTTCTCAATTTTGGATCGTAGTTCATACGGCTCTCTAGCCGCGCACTAGTATTAGACAAAGCTTTCTTTGAAGGAGCAATGTTTGACAACCTTTAGTCACAAACAACAAAAAGGTAAGTAAAATATATATATTAAAAAAAAATCCTTTGATGGCAAAGAATAACATTTGTATTCAGACTTGATTCATATCCTATTCAGAGGACGTTTGTCCATAAGATAGGATATGTGATGGACAGAAGTATAGGGGAATATTATTCCACAATATACTTTGTTAGTAGCACACTAGCAATGTAAAACTTGGTATTCTTTCTTACATTCCAACAGAAGGAAAAATTTCCTATAAGGTGGAAATGTAATTGACAATATATCCAAGGAGATTTGCTCCACGATGGATATAGTCTTGCACGTCATCCAAAGAGAAGTAGAGAAACTCGAAAGATGAACTTGTTTCATTTATTCAAAAAAAGTGCAATTACATCATAGTTGAGTCAAGAATATCCATTCTCTTTCTTTTACAACCTCTAGCAATGCCCCTACTCATGTTCATGAAATCATTCACTTCACTAGGCAAATGAAGCTTGAGATTCTTTTGAACCTTTTTCTCCGCCCTTTCAAAATGATAAATGAACTTTGAAATATGATGGTCCAATTTCTTAGTTAATCTTGCATGTCTTTCCTTCCATTCCTCAACCTTCATTGCCCAATCACCAGCTTGTTTCTTCCAAAATCTCCTGCATCTTTCGTATAGAGAAGTTGGTTTCGACATTTCATGAAATGAGTCCATTCTTGATCACATTCCTCCTTAGCCTGGCTAAAGATTTATTTAGCTTCTCTATCTTTAGCTCTAACTCTTCTTTTTGCTTTTGCATTTCAACTTCCAACTCTTCTTTCATTTGTTCTTGTTGGTCAATCTTCATTTTAATTCTTCATTTGCTTCATTTTGTTGTTTGATGTGCTTCACAAGTCCATTTTTCTCTTTAGTCATCGTGTGGACCTCATTTTCAAGGTTCTGAACCCTCTGTATTTCCTTTTCTTGCCCTGGGATATCAGCAAGCTCATCCTTCAGTCTCTCTCAGCTTTTCTTTCTTTTTACATTGACTTTGAGCAATAACAGCTCTAGCTCTGTTGCTTGTTTATGATGTTCTAGGAGCTTCATTTGTGCCTTCAGGACTTCCATTTGTTCAGCCAATTGTAGGTCATTCCTCTTTTCATGAGGAGAGCTAGGGACACCTTGAGGTATTTTTCTTGCTTCCTTCCACGTGACATACTCACGGTATTGATCACGAGTGGTTTTCCTAACTCATCCCTCCCCATGTGAACATCTCTCCATGCTTCTTTGACTTCTCGTGATAACCTTTAGTGTGCTCACCTTCTTTATACCAGAAATAAAGTCCTCCAAGTTGCTCTTCCGTGGTTTCTTTTGTGTCCAACAAAGTTGTCTGAGTGCTATTGTTGGTGTATAGGATATGCAACCTTTGGACCCATCAATGGTATATTATGATATTTTCCACAGCTAAGAATAATGTCACCTCTTTCATGTTCATACCATGGACAAACCCACTTGAATGATCGTTCCTTTATGGTGTCAAATTCAGCCCTCCATTCATGGTCTTCTTTCGGCTTTGTTGGGATACGATGAAACTTTTAATGGATCTGAAACATTTCTGATGTGATTCCCTACATACATGTGTGTGATGATCCACACGTATAAGAGGTGCAGGCTACATCGAAGCTTCCCTTTTTGTTTCTCTTGGGAGAAATTTAAAGTCATAAATGTTTCAGCTAACAGGCAGGAACTCATTCCTTTGCTTATTTTCCACAGCAAAGAAAACATCCATGGTAGCTTGGTCAACTATGTCTGAGAGGGAACAATACCAGTCCATAAATAGCAAATGCCAGTACTCTTGCAAAAATAGTCCATTCTTTTTTATGCCCCAAATCCTTCAAACGTTCTTCTATGAATGCTTTAGTCACCCCTTTTGAATCTGCATGTCCTGTTAACTTCACTTAAGCCACTGGTACCCTAGTAATTCCCCAAATTGCTCTATTATCTTTGCATCTGAAGTATGTTGTTCCAGATAAAAATAAATAGAAGTGTTTTTCCTCACTAGAGTTTTAACATGCATGCATATTCTTCAATAGTAGGAGTGATGTCAATGTTTGGCAATTCAAAACATCTCAAAGCTAGGTTCCAATATTGAGCCAAAATTCTGAGGGAGAAGCTTCCACTGATATAAGTAGCAGATCAGAATTGACCCATATTTATTCAAGAAAGCTCTTCTGTTTTCATTAGGTAGCAACTGACTCAACTGGTACAATTTCTTTAGAGAACTGGTATTTGCCATCACATTGAAATGCTTCTTCAAGTTAGATACATTGCTAGTTTATTGTGCTCTTTCCATCATTTACTGTCAAATATGATGTTATTCTTCAACTGCCAATGGACCTTTTTAAAAAGGAAAATAAATAAATAGATAAATAAATAAATAAATATGTATGCTACATAAAAAGAATGCATGTGATATGGCTAAATGGATGCAATTAAAATATGTGTTTTTTTTATGCTTAAAAATAAAAATGCTTAATGAGAAAAAAATGCAGATGTTATGCATGATGGAAATATGTCATAAATAAAATAAATATGTATGCTACATAAAAAGAATGCATGTGATATGGCTAAGTGGATGCAATAAAAGTATGTGTTTTTTTATGCTTAAAAATAAACATGCTTAATGAAAAAATGAGATGTTATGCATGATGGAAATATGAATTACTTATGCAGAACTAATCATGAATGTTGGAATGCTTGTAATAAATATTACATGATACCAAAGATGCATGATGTATGATAAAATAAGAAGAAGTATGCTCCCTTGTGTCCTAATGAGGTGGGACCTAAGGTTTGATGGTTCTATGGTCAAACCCTATTTAAGGTGGCCAATTAAGGTCATTCTAATAGTGCATAGCTTTTGGATAGATCTAGACCCCTAAAAGTTATAGTCCCCAGGTTGCCCTTATCAATAAGATAAAGATCTAGTTCTATGAGTTAAATAAGGACATGAAAGTCATAATATGGCAACCCATAGTTCTAGTAACAACCTGAGCGGGTGAGTCAACAACCAGGGAAGCATAAGCCTCACAATAACAACGTCAAAACCCCTTCTTGCCTATGGTTTTCCAAGGCTCGGGTATAGAGCCCAAATAGTGTGTGAGGACAATGATAGTGAAAGTGTGTGTAGGGAGCATACAAACCTTTCAAACCCTATGTACTATACACATCCCTGCAAAACAAAGCAAAACAGCATATATATACAAAAGTCATCTATCCTAAGGTTTGAGTAACAGATAAATAAGATAAACAACTATATATAAATAAATGAGAAGAAAAACAAAAAGATAAAATAAACAATTATATACAAATAAATAAATAAAAATAATAAGCAAATGTGATGTAAAGGGAAAAATTAATATTATAAAAATTATAAATTATTTGCATAATTTACTCTAATAGGCTTGACTTTCTTTAGCTTCCCAGTGAAGTCGCCAAACTGTCAATTAAACCAAGGTGCGACGAGGATGACAACCAATTTTAAAAATAAATGCAAAATGGGAGTCACCACCAATTTTAATTCTAAAATTGGAAAACCTTTTTAATTTATAAACTGGTCTTTAAAAGAGATCTAGGTTTGAGAGTCTGATTATAATTAGGGAATGGTGGAAATTAATCCCACTTGCACCCTAATACATCCATATAAATACGGTTACCCTAGAGCTCATTATGCAAATTTATTATAACTTTAATAATATTTAGTTTTCCCCAAAGTAATCATAATTATGTACAGAAATAAAATAAAATTAAATTAAATTAAAGCAAGGAATAAAAATTAAATGAGAACACAATTTAATGAAAAATTAATTTTAACTTGATAGTTGTTTGCTATGCCGACGTATCCTCTGGTGC
The DNA here is from genome assembly GCA_030441495.1 of Dalbergia oliveri. NCBI lineage: Eukaryota > Viridiplantae > Streptophyta > Magnoliopsida > Fabales > Fabaceae > Dalbergia > Dalbergia oliveri. Next base: position 5,849,680 of record JAMLFY010000010.1, read on the forward strand.
AATGAACTCAAAGTCACGTCGTTCTGTAAAAAATAAGTATGTGTTGATGGATTTTAATTAATAAAAAATGATTGATTTTAATTGTGAAAAAGATTTTATGAAGAAATTAAAACCCACTTTTGCAGAGGATTTAGAAATAGCGTGAACTATACAATAAACCCTTACATTCTTATGAAACTTGAGGATGATGAATTATACATCAAAATCATAGATTGTTGCATGAATTGAATTTTTATTTTTATTTTTATTTTTTGACAAGCTCTAATTTCCATAGAACTGGCTAAAGTAAATTGTAAACACATAAAAACACACAATTAATTTAAATGAACATACATATATAAAAAGTAATTAAACTAAAAAATTAATTCATGAACGTAATTATACAATTAATTTAAACACAACACATAAACATACAAAATGATTAACTGACAAATCAAATTTTTTATAGTACAAAATTCACACAAATAACATAAACAATTAAATCACCCTTTTTATTTTTTTATTTTCACATAACTAAATCACTTGAATAATTCATAAACCTTCTTTACTCAAGAATTTATTTTGAATCAAACTAAACAAAACTTTTTTTTTTAAAATAAACTCATACTCAACCAAACAAAATCAAAATCCAATACAAAAATAAATAAATAAATAAGAAATATAATAATAATAATAATAATAATAATAATAACCTTAATTCCCCCAACCCCACACACACTACACACATTCACACACACATGCTTATTCGTTCCTCTCCCTCTTTTTCACCTACACACACTAAAGAAAGAAAAATAAGAAAGACATGAGAGAGAGAGATTGAGATGAGAGAGTGAGGTTGTGTTTTGGAGTTAGGTGGAAAGGGAAGGGAAGATATTGGAGGGAGGGAAAGATGAAGGGAAGGAGTTTAAAGGATTGATCTTCTATATGTTTGGGAGTGCAAGATATATAGAGGAAAAGGAATTGGGGGATTTGTAATCTAATTTTACAATTTTACCCTTTTTTACAATATTTAATTATTTTATTTTTATAGAATTAATTATTTTAGAAAAAAATACATATTTCTACTAATAAAAAAATAGAAAATTTATAATTTTTTTACACTTTTATTCCGTAATAATGTATTTAATTATTTTAATTTTAAATAATTAATTATTTTTAAAAGAAATAATAATTTTGAAAACAATTGAAAAATTGCTTCTCCCTCAAATTTTTTACTCTACACAATAGATCATTTAAAAAAATATCTCTTTATGTTTTATCTCTAAAAATGATATTTCTCATCAATATTTTTAAAAATCTATAAAAAAATTTATAAATTTTTTTTAAAATCCATATTTATAAAAAAAATAATAATATGCAAAAAATTTGTATTTGCAAAAAAATTACAAAAAGGGACTAACTATCAATTACATACACAATTGCAACTTGCAAAAAAAAAAAATAACAAATACTATTGGTTAACACTTTGGCAATTTTTTCATAACAATACACAAGGAAAAAAAATTTCATTAATTGAGACTCAAATAATCCAACAATGTCAAGTATTAAATCAACTTAAATACAAAATCATTGGTTCACAAACAGATCCATTTAAAAGTTACATCAAGAAGGATCATTTACATTTGTCTTGAGGACAATCGACTACTCCTCTCATGGATCTCTGAATGACCAAGAAGATACAAGTATAAGTGTCTTGAACGCTATCCAAATTGAACTCACTTGGTTTCAAGAGACTTTGATTTATCAGGCACTGTCCTTTTGTTTCTAATCTCCCACATCCTCATGCTTTCCATTAGCTCTATCTTCGTCGCACAATATCATCATCTTATTTTTCATCCACTCGTTTTAAGGTTTAGTCTATCAAACAAACAATAATAACTTCAAGTTCAGAAAGATATTAAGCTTCATTGCTACAATATGAAACTTGGAACCATTTCTGCTATATCTACCCACTTATGCTACCATATTTCTATTCCTATACACACAATTTAGTAACCAGGTTATAAAGAGCCGCTCTAACAAGGACCAGGACAATAATCACAACATTTGCAAGTTTCCTTTACCATTACCACTTACTTTATTTTAATTTTGTTTTATAAACAGATTTACAAATATTTATATCATGCTTTCTAAACACTGAAGACATATGCTACACATACTTATTCACAGAAGTGTAGCTCCAATGAAAGAAAGCACAGACAGAACGAGTGAATGAGAGAAATCAAGAAAGAATGGATTTCATGCATATTTAGCGAATGAAAGTTCTTACATATGAGCTTATTAAAATGGGGTTTATATAAAGACATTGAATTGGGTTTATATACAAGATCATAGCGAGAACAAATGGGTTTATTTGTCCCTTATGCATATGTTAAAAGATTGAGAATAGTAACAGGTAATGACATGATAAAAGCATTAGAGTTTATATATACATTTACATTGCATTATAATGTGATACTTTACATAAGTATGCAAAAAACTGATACGAAGACACAACAGAAACAATTCCATAGACAATAGCAAAACAACTATAAAGCCATCTCCTTGTGTCTCTTATTATGCTCATTTCTTTTTCTCTATGGCTTTTAAAAATGTGTAATTGAGCAAGGAATAATAATAATTACATGTATATATAATATAAAAAAACTTAATTTCCATTTCTGCCATGCCTCAGGCTTGATGTTTATATTCATGATTATCTTTTGAAAAGAAAATTACACGCGTCTGCCAAAGAAAAAAAGAAATGAGCATAATAAGCAACACAATAGCATAATAGCAAAACATCTTTAATAAAACAAACACCCATCATTGTGAACCTGATCAGTGACCATAGTCATAGACTCACATATAAAGCCATAGCACACTTCATTCCATCAGTGGCTAAACCAAAGCCTACATGAATTGCAATTTTAAACCACTATTTAACAAGCGATACTTATAGATAGCCTTTCTACCACATAATTAGACACCATCATCACATTTCCAAATTTAGGTAACAATAGCAAATCTATAATAAATTAGTAGCATTGTTTTAAGTCATAGCATTTTTCTTTTTTTTTCCCCTTATTTTACATATTGCCATTATTTTCAATTATTGGAGGGGTCACACTGTCAAATCCTGCCAATGGAGGGGTCACAGTCCACATACAATCACACACAACACAATAAAGGAATTCAATAAGGACAAACAATAATGCAGAGAAATGCAGTTATTAAGTGGCAATATGGCTATGTCCCCAAGCACCCTCACAAACAATGAAACAATCCTCACAAATACTGAAAACAAGAAGCGATTATCTTCCAACATAAATTACCAAATCCCATAAAAATTCAACATCAATGTCAGAAAAAGTTAACACTGATGAATAATTCAACACATTATCTAAGACCCAAAAAAAAAAAATGATGGCAGTCTTAAATCATGGGTTCATTTTGTATGGACTAAACATAATTAAACAAGAGGTTGGAAACAAGAGGTAAAAGACAAGATCTTTGAATTTTAAACCAGCAAGCAAATACATGGTGTTGTGTCTGTTTACTCCAACAAATGTGAAGAAATTTTTGTTCCCAATTTTCCAGTTATTCAAAAAAAAGGACTTTGATCAATATGCACGAGGAAAAAAAAACCCACAAGAATTGCATAGTCATCATTCATCAAAGCCATCACAATCCAAAATACTAAGAAACTATAATGTTAATTGAAAAGGCAAAATCAAATTAACTGACTATAACACTTCAAAATTCAGTGATAGAATTCTATCCAAGATTAGTCGAGCTATCAACTTTCCAACTCTCACACAGATCTTTAACATAAACCAAACTCTGTTTTTCACATGACAAAAAGGCCAAACTTTCTGTTTTCTTAAATCTAGGTATAACTCATGCATTTCATTCAACGTATCGAATGATGTAATTTGAACACCATCAGTAAAGATGGAACAAGGTAAAGATGGACTTTATGTTTGATTGGGTATTCAAATTGAGGTTTTGCAAAGAGGTTGCTAATTCCTGGGCAACTTTACCTTTGTGCATCAAAAATAAAAAATCAAACTTAGAAATTTAGAAGTTCTGCACGACAAAGCAATTCAAGATTCCTATTCATTTCTCAAGGAATATGAGATGCAAACTCTATTTCAGTTACATTCAAAAAGACCAAAAAAGGGAAAAGGTACAACACACTTTCCATTTTGGACCTCTTTCTGAAAGCTGGGAGACTTTTCCTGTGTGTGATTTCCTTGATTATAGAACAAGATTTTTCTAATTTTTCTAATCTGCAGTAACCATATATTGATTCTAAATCTTGATTGCAAATGCCTTACTACTAGGTCACGATGAACTAACTAAAATGACACCTGATTAGTGATTACTAATCCACCATTTAGCTTCCAATTATTATTAAAATTGAGAAACGAGCCAATAGGAACTAATCCAAGTAGTTATCACATAATTACACAACAACAACAACAACAACAACAACAACAACAACAACAATAATAATAATAACTAAAACTTAAGAAATACACACAGCAACACAATTTTTTAAAATAAAAAGCCATAAAATAAAAAAAATCTGAATCAAAATGAAGACAAAAAAAAGCAGTCAGAGCAAATCACGAAACTCGTTATTCAAATACTAATTAAAAGCCCGATCGAGAACATTTTAAAGTTTTAAAAAAAAGTAACCCTGTAAGAGCAAAACAACACTAGCTAATTTCCATTTCAGATGGATAGATCTAACGGACACTACACTTGATGAAGCTGATAAAAGATTTGAAGAAAGAAACTAAAAGCTAGAAAATCATGAAACCTTTGCAGAGGAAGGAGAGGAGCCAGCTGCGATGGTGGTTGTTCAGGTGGAGGGTAATGAGTGACAATGCAAGTGAGCGACAATGGTGAGCCGCGAGCGCGACGCGAGCGACGATGTAGGTGGCGGTGGACGGTGATGCACACGCGGAGCGATAGATGGAGAAGATTAGGATTAGGGTTCTTCGAAGAGGCAAGAGATGAGATGAGAAATTTGCTCGCATGGAATAGTGTGATTTTGGTGTGGTTTTGGCTAATCTGGAAATTGGAAAAGTGAGTAACGGTAAAAACGTAATTTCAATCCATATTCCACTAAAAATACCCCAAATTGGGGAACCAAAACTGGGGAGTATGAGGGATTTAGGAGGATTTTAAAACACCCTCAAACTCTTCCTTTTATCACTTATAAAACTCACAAACACTGATTAATCCCTCATTACCTTCCCTCCCTTCCCTTTCCCCCAACCCCAACTCGCAGAGCTTAGAGAGAGAGAGATAGGGAGAGGGAGAGAGAGAGGGAAAAGCAAGGCCGCGGCGGCAGCGCGCTGTGCACGAGACTAGGGAAGGAAGGCCGGCATTGAGGGGCGGAGGACGGTGGAGGTGCGATCGCTGGGGCTCACGTGATTGGCTGCGGTGGTTGCGTGAAGGGGAAAGCTGGGTGGCGGAAGTGTATTCCGAAAGGAGGGAGCGGGCATCGCGCAATGTGGCTAAGAGACCGGCCTACCCGTGGTACCTCCCAATGGCCGAGAGGTGACTGAGGGAAGAGGGAGAGGACTTCGCAGCGGTGGTCATGGTTGCATGTGGCGGTGTGGTGGTTCTGGTGAGGGGAAGAGTGGCTCGATGATGATGACAATGAGGGGAGGAGGGAGATGATAGAGCATGAGGATGATAATGATGTGAGGCCGCAGTGGTGAAGGAGAACCGTTGGTCTCCCCTTCCTTTTAGTTTTTTTTTTTGATGAAGATGATATTGTTATTGCTGTCGCTCTACCTTGTTCTTTTCTTTTTTGTTGTTGCTGGATTGTCTTGTTGAGATTGTTGATGGTTTCTTTGCAGGTTTCCTTTGAATGATGGCTAATTTGTGTATTGGAATTTTTTTTTTTTTGCTTTTTTTTCCTGATGGTTGTAAAAATTTGTGTCAGTGATAGTGGTTGTTCTGTGTTTGGGGAGGGTGAAGGTTGGTGGTGGTTGGAGACTGTGATGATGAATGAGGATGATGATGAATGGACTCTCCTTTTCTCGGTGATGAACCTCGGCATTTATACATGCTTTGGTAGTTTAATTTAAATTTTCCAGCTTGATTTTCCATGGATTATGCTCTAATTGAGGGATTTTGTCATGACATTAGAGATTCTACGCGCTTTTTAAATTTGGTTCTGAATCTATTGTTGATCTTTTTCTTTGGAGCCGCACTTTCTGAATCTTTCCTTGTCATTGATTGTTAAATTCAGTGCTAAGAGGCGTGTAGAGAATTTGAAAGAAGACAAAAGGAAACGTGCAAAGATTTTTTTTTTTTTTGTCTTTCAAAAAGCCAATGAATGAAGTTTTTTTTTGTTTAAATTGAAAAAAATGAAATGGGCTAAAAAATGAAATGGGCTTTTATACAATAAAAATAAAATGAACTGGGTTGAGATTTTTTTGTTTACAAAAATAAAAGGTAAAATATTGGACAAAATATGGTGTTCACACCGTGCTTTGTTTTTACTACACGCTTCCTGGGAAAACTTCCTAGGAGGTCACCCATCCCAAAATTATCCCAAGTCAAGCACACTTAACCTGGAGTTCTTCGTGATGGGCTACCGAAAAGAAGATGCATCTTTGTGGCATAGGTAGTACCAATAATTCATATAAACCCTCCTTAACTATATAGTCCCATACCTATATAGACTTAGGATCTTTCTCATTTGGATGTGTAATTAGTTTATTCATGTACCCCTTCGCTTGGAGACAGGAGCCGCTCCTTGTTCATGCCTTCTCGCACCGTGATCACTCTCCGCCTCGTCCTAGGCATTACATGCCCACCAACTTCTTGGTTCGTCCCCCGAACCACACGTCCTGGAAGAGGTGTAGGCTCTGATACCATTTGTAACATCCTCGCGCTTTATGGATTCACACGTCCCCACAAACCAACATGGGTCTTTCAGTGATTTGTCTTACTCACACATTTCCTGGGAAAACTTCCCAAGAGGTCACCCATCCCAAAATTATCCCAAGTCAAGCACGCTAACTGTGGAGTTCTTTCGTGATGGACTACCGAAGAAATATGCATCTTTGTGGCATAGGTAGTACCAATCAATTCATACAAGTCTTCCTTAACTATATAGTCCCATACCTATATAGACTCAAGATCTCTCTCATTCGGATGTGTAATCAGTTCATTCATGTACCACTTCGCTGGAGGGAGCCGCTCCTTGTTCGTGCCTTCTCGCATCCGATCACTCCCCCTCGTTCTCCACGTTACAACCTCAGCCTCAGTCAGTTAGCTCATTTGCATTACCCCTAATGCCTATATTTTTTACTTTTGTATACTTTGATACCCTCAGGACTCGATCCCAACAATACCCTTCCTCCCCCTTGGACTATCACCTTGTCCTCAAGGTAAAAATGTGGAAAACCTAACTTGATGTCTTCTGCCAATTCCCATGAACTCTCAAATTCGGGCATGTCCTCCATTTAATCAGCACCTCTATTGCTCCCTGGGTGTTCTTCCTAACAGCTAGCACTTCTGTAGGTTGGACTTTAAGCTCCCAGTCATCTATGAGGTCTGCAAACTGGTTGGTTCACCACATCAGCGCCAAGCATTTTTTTAAAAGGGAGATGTGAAAAACAAGATGGATGAGTTTCAGCTTGTAAGCGACGCACCAATCTCTTCAATTACTTCAAAAGGGCCATAATACCTCGGGCTTAATTTTTGGTTGCTATGAGTTGCTAAAGATTTCAACCTGTAGGTTGGATTTTGAGATAAACCATGTCTCCAATAGCTAGCTCTACCTCTAGTCTTTTCTTATTCATTAAGACTTCATTCCGTTTTGAGCTTTGGTCAATTGCCACTTTAATTCCTCTAAAATCATATTCATTTCAGCCAGGAGCCTATTCACCTCTTCCACAAGGGAAGCGGTCACATCACCCCTAAGGAGAGTAGGAGGATCCCTCCCATATAAAGCTTTGAAAGGGGTTGTATTGGTACAGGAGTTAAAGTTTGTATACAACCACAGTCCAGCCCAACAAAGCCATTTTGGCCACGTCTTGGTTTAGTTCTTGTAAAACACCCTAAGTATGTTTCCAAGCATCTATGAGCTTAGTCCCTCCCTTTGAAAAGTTCTACCGAAGGGAGCTCATAAAGACCAGATCTCGATCACTAATAATAAAGAATGGGAAGCCATGTAGTCTTACAACTTCTTTAGCAAAGATAGGGCCACATCTTTGGTGCACGATGAGAAAGGCTTATGAAATAGGCAAATTTAGTGAGCTGATCCACCATCACCAGAATTGAGTCCAACCAGTGACCCTTTGTGAAGTCCATTGTCAATTCATCCCAAACCTGAAGGAATGAGTAGAGGTAGTAGTAGTCCTACTAGTAAGAGTGTTTGGTATTTATTGCATTTGCACACCTCGCACTTCTAAATATAGTGCTAGATAGAGCTCTTCATCCCTTCCCACCAAACAGTCAGATATCCTCTTGTAGGTTCTAAAAACCTGAATGTCCTCCCAGGATAGTGTTGTGAAATTCTTACAAAATCAAAGGAATTCGAGATGAGTTCTTTGGGACAAACAACTTGTTTTCATAATACAACCTTCCTTTGAGTTCAAATTGGTAGAGTTTCTTTCCCACCAGGAATGTCCGCATAATTCCTTTAAGCTTGTCATCACCTTGCACTTCTTCTTCTAACCCTTCCCACTCTTGAAAGTGACTAAAGATATGGCGCTAAAGTAAAGCTTACGAGAAAGAGACATCTCAACTATTTTCTTTACCCCTTGTACCAGATAAAGATGTCAAAACGGCCAATTCGTTTCGCTTAGCCCGCCTCGCCAAAAGCTCCCAAAAAAGAGGAGGCTTGCCAAAATAAAATGGACTGAACAGTTAACCAAGCCTATTTAGGACGGGTTGGCGGGTTGGCGAGATGACGGGTAAAAAAAATCAAAAAACTATTTTTATTTATGTATATCCAATTTTTCAAGGTCCATAATAATTATACACTAACTTTGGCATGTAGGATCATTATGAAAGATTTTTCGTATCAAGGAAAATGGCTCCTAGAAAGTCTCTGAGGAATGATCTTTATGAAGAAATAGCTATTCTGGATGAAGTCTTTACCTTTCATAAATGGAAGGAATATCTGCATTAGTCTTTCCACGATTATTCACCACTTTCTATTCTCATTCTGGAGAGACTCTCAACTTCATCTATCAAAACTATGATCAGAGATTGTGCGGTCAAGATCATGGCTTTAGGACTCTCCAAGATCACTAAAGCACCAAATGCAGGAGTCATTTGCAATTCCTCACCAGACTGGGCTCACTCTCTTGGAATAAATGAAGAAGATGTGTCCAGGATCTAACTTATTCTATCCTTCATAAGCCAAATGAAATCACTCCTGCCATATTAAGTGCTAAGGCTAGGAAGGTATATACGATGGTCCAATTCTCTGTCTTACCATTAGAGGAAGCACATACGCACTTGTTGGCATGGACTACAAGCTTCTTTATTGTCTAATGGCAAAGAGAAGAGCGAACCTACCAATGCTCATTCTAGATTATATGATGAGTGCAACCACAAAAGAAAAATGGAGAACTGATGTTCCATATGGAATATTGTTGACTAGACTTCTTCAACATATGTGCTTCTCACTTCTCACTTATAATATGAGCTCTTGGAAGGAACTATATTCACACCTTCTTCTTTTAGAACTTCAGGAAAAGGTCCATCATTCCAAGTTCTGAACAACAAGGCAGAAGTCCCAGACAAAAGGTGATCAAGCTAGAAAAGCTTCCTAAAAGGCCGAGTCTCAACAAGAAATATCTATTGTAAAAAATAGAATCAAAATTACTTTTCTTTCACCTATTTATAAAATAATTAAAATGAATAAAATCTCTTTAACATTTTTTAAATAAAAAATATTAAAAATGATCTGTTAATTCAATGTTTTAGCATTAATCGTACCTATTGGTAAAAGATAAAGAGATGTCAAAAATTGATACAAAAATAATGAATTATAAGGGAAAATAATACCTTTTTGGTAATAACAATAAAAGATTTCAATTAATGGAAATAAATTCAAGCTTGGAAGGTGGAAAGCTTTTTATGTGAAGGTGAATAAGTTATACACCACTTTGACTTATATGAGAATATAGATGTGATTTGAATTTTATATATATATGTATAGAGATGTGAATATATATTCACCATTATAAAAATCACTTTTAGATCAAGGAAAATCAAAGAAGAAAAAATATGGGCAGAGAATTGCGGACAAAGAATATATACAGAAAGAAAAATAAAGAAATGCAATAAATGTGTATTAGATTAATAACTATAAGCGAAAGATTTTTTTATTTTCTAAATTTATAAAATAAAAGGGTTTATGCATAGAGAGAAAAAATGGAAAGAAAAAATTTTCATGTTAAAATATTTAATAGCGATAAATGTTAGGAGGTTGTTTCAATATTTTTAAATTATAGGATATTTCAATAGTTTTCATGGATATTTACACAATAAGTAAGTCCTAGAGGCTACAATTTATTAGGTATAACTAATTTTAGCTAAAAGTGTTCATTTCTATCTTATTTCTGCAATTTGATCCTTTAAGCTACAAAAAATCTCATTAAATCACCAAAATCAGCATCTAATGATTTATGGTTGAAGTAATATTTTTTTAAATTTATACAGGATTATGAGATAAAACACGAATTTAGTTTTATATCTACATTTTTATTTGTTATGGACAACTTATTAAGTGTTCATAAATTAACTTTGTTAATATGAAATAAATTTATTTTTACAATGAACTAAATTTTATTTATTTACTATTTAAGTTAATTTTAAATTTTCCATGCATTGGAGTATTCATTACATGGTAAAGTTTGTCTTCACTCACAAATAAATCTTAGCGGAGATGAATGTAATTTACCTTTTAAAAAATTGTCATCAAATAATTTTTGGAAAATTACACCCACGTCCTATAAGGTTTGGCGAAATGCAACATATCCCCCCTTATTTTCAAAATATTACGAAAAATCCCTAAGTTTTGAAAAATCCTACATTAACCTCCCATATTAATGTTAGTCCATTAGTGACTTTAATGTAACAATACATATGTGCATAACATGTGAGTTTTAATGGCATTGTTGGAAATATCAAAGATTTATATAACTATTGAGTGACTATATTATTCTTTTATCAAGTGATAAAATCTCATTCTCTTCCCATGCTAGAGATGGGAAGATGGTGCACTTTTATCACTTAATAAAAGGATAATATGGTCATTCCATAGTTAAAATAGTCTTAATTTAATATTTATAGCAATACCATCAAAAAACATGTGTTGTGCACATCTATATTGTTCCGTTAAAATCACTTAAGACTAACATTAGTAGGGAAGTCGTGTAGGATTTTGCAAAACTTAAGGACTTGGCATGCAAAGTTTGGAAATAGAGTGGATGGAATTGCACTTCATCAAATTTCATGGGAGGTAAGTGTATTTTTCCCAATAATTTTGAATGGGATAAAGATCTATTTAGATCCCTTACGTTTGATCAAGGTTTCAATTTAGTCCAAAAGATTCTTTTATTGTATTTATGTCCTTAATGTTTTCAAAAAGTTTCAATTTTATCCTTTCAATAGAAAATATCCAAATTATAAACAAGAAATGGATGTAAATGCCAAATTACAATGTTAAAGTCACAACAAAATATAAAATGCCATATGACGATACTAGTCATCACAACAAAGCATAAAATATCAAGTTTGTGTTCATAATTTGAGTGTCATTGTCATTTTAATTTGAACACAAACTTCATGTTTTATGTTTTATTATGATCCCTAATTTTATAATATGACATTTTTATATTTTGTTGTAATTTCTTAACATTGTAATTTGACATTTACTTACATTTGTCTTTTATAATTTGGATGTTTTCTATCAAAAGGACAAAATTAAAATGGTTTTAAAACATGAGAGACGAAAATAAAAATAAAAATTGGAACTGAATCAAAATCTGGATAAAATGTGAAGGCCCTAAATAGATATTTTATCCATTTTACTATTTACCAAATTTTAAACTTTTTTGGTATTATCCCGTGATTGCATAGGTCAAACAACCAGTTGTATAAAGTAATAAAAGATTTTATTTCTATAGAAAATATACATTTTTCTTTACATAGATATAAAGATGAGGATTTCATATCACCATCATTTGATAGGCTTTACATTTTGTAACTTAAGGAATTGGAATATTGGTTTGCTACACTATTCAATTCAAGATATATCTCATACTTCCTCAGCTGTAGGCGGATCCAAAGATTGAACTGAACCTTTGATTTGTTGATCTGTTGGACTTGCACTAACTAGTGGTTGCTTGATTTCTTCGTAGTTTTGGGAAGAAACAAACCTTTTCTTATCAGGATATAGAAGATAGTGTTGACACATTAAAATTGAATCATAGAATATAGTTACCTGCAATAGTTTTTTTTTTCATTTCAAAGAATATAAATTCAAATTCATTGATCAATATATCAGCAAGCTAGAGAATTTCACAAACAATGTTACAATAGTTAATTAAGAAGTTCAATACACAATTTGTATAACAAATTATAAATGTCTTTTATCGTTTTCAAAGTTTATGCAATTTATATAACCAAAAAAGTTTATGCAATGTTTCCATTCATTATGTCAAATATTTTAGGAGTTGTACTTCTTGAATAGATTTTAAATATGTAATAATCTAGTATAATATTGTCAAAAAAATTTAGTTCCTTCATACAAAAGAACTATGCTTAATGCATGATTTAATTGGCGAGGTAAAAGAAAGACATTAATCATCTTCAAAGAAAGATGTTAAGAATGTGGGAGTATATTACATACCAAAGATATAAGTACTTTCCCAATGTTTCCATAGAAGTTCACCCATGAACCTAGAGAGAGATGAAGTTGAAAATTACAACACACATTATTTATAAAATCTAATAGCATGGACTAATTCACTATTTTTTAATATAATCACAAACCTTGATCTATAGACAAAACAACCATTTGTGAATAATTAAAGACCCCTCCAGAAAAATCAAGGAGAACACCACCAATGCTAAATCCATCTGTGCTCTTTCGCAAGAAGTTCATGAATGCCTATATTTCATAACAAAATAGAAAATAGCCATGACTTAGCAATAAAATATAAATGGCTAATTAAGGTAAATGCTCTTTTTTCTTGTTCTTTTGTTTTTATATGTTTCTGTTGACTTGAAAAATTGATGTAAATAAAACAAATACAAGAAAAAATAGATAGAAAACTGTCAACAACAACAACAATAACAACAATAATAATAATAATAATAAAATAGTCTTTTACCAATGAAACAAGAGAAAGAACTGTAAAGCAACTCTTGCTTGATATACACATGAACATAGAAATTAAGCATAATAATATGCAAGGCAGTAAGGCATTCTGACCTGGGGAAAATATTTGATGAGGGTCAAACATGCTTGAATTGAGCTGCAGTACAATTGATTTCCGTAAAATTATTAGAATAAAATGTTAATTATATTACAACTCATAAGGCAATTACAACAATAACAATTATATCGAAATAAAGAAATAAAAAGAAGCAAAAGAATGTCCTATTCTCTGTAAAAACCCTTGATGAGGCTGATGTTTTGCAAAGTTATACACTGAAATGACAGCAGACTTTGCTGTACTGCAAACATATCACAACTTAAAGTATCAATCCCTAATAAGTTGGGAATAGAGCCTTAACAATGTATGATTCACAAATAATATTATCTATGGGCATATAGCTGAGGTAAGACACTGATTAAAATGCATATGATGGTTTAATCTTCTAGTAAACACACCGGTTAAAGATACACTAAGAAATTAGAAACTGTATGGTGTACACTAGTAACCATGGCCTCAAGTTCATAGCTCTACTAGATTGCTTAATCTTACTCAACACTCAAATGAATATCAAGTAATAAAACATTGGGTAGCATATAATCATTTGTTAGCTAGGCATCATCATTACCATGATAGGTTTAGAAAGTGAAACCATTAAACAAATAGAAAGCTACAATGAAGACTAAAAATAATGTTTAATGTATCTAACTTTTTTATAAGACCAATTTAATTGGTGAGAAACTATATTTAACAATCCATATAAATTACTCAAACTCCATAAATTAGACATAACTCAAAGAGATTTTGATTCTCAATTGAGTGCTAAGTGCTAACCTAGAAAAAACTAGCATTGTGGATTCATGTTAGAATCAGATTTGATATCGAGAAAAATTACCACAAAAATAAATAACTCATGATAGCGAGGATGTGCTTACATAAATTTAATTATTTCTAAGTTAAAAAAATTATGTGCTTTTGTGAAAAATATGATAGATATCTCTACATATATGTTAATTTTCTCTACCACTTGCAGATAGAGATTCTTATGAAATGAAAAAAAATTCTTATGAAATGAAAAAAGTTAAGGGAGAATTGTCCCAAAGAAACTAAGAAGCAACCACCATAGAAGTAATGGTTTCAAAAGGAAAAGAGATTTTCATTCTAATAGATGTAGTCCAAAGAGATTAATTAACATAATGAGATTAAAACTTACTTGAAGATGGAGATTAGCCAAAGCCATGACTGACTAGGTAATGCAATGAAAAAACAAACTACGACACTGAACCACACGACAACGACTACTGTAGTGGCATATTTGGTAAATTTCTGATTCCCACACTGCAAAAAGTCATGAAAGAATTCATTAAAAAAAAAGAGTTATGAAAGAAACAACGAACATATGCCATTTGCCATCTTTGAATTATAAGGATCTCAACAATAAGGCCAAAGCATTATGGTTGTAAGAGGAAAAGGAAATCTCTTACAAAGAACTGTTGTGAGTACTTACCTCATAGGTTGCAATTTGGGACAATATAACTAAATTCATTACAACAGCATGAGTAGAGAAAGCAACATCATTAGCTGCTACAGGAATCATCTGCAATAACAACAAATGAAGTCAAATTCAAAAGATTTAAGACTAAGAGGTATGGTTGATTTTCCAATTTGGACATCACTCCTAAAGTGATGAGATTAGTAAAGTACAAAAGCGATGAGTTAATCACCCTTGGGTCATTTAGTGGAATCCACATGATGCATACATGATGGAAATTATTGATCTAAGGGTGATTAATACCTCACTTGTGCACTTTACTAATTTCCTCACTTTGGAGGAGCCAAATCCTTCAAATTTATATAGGATCAACATTGGCAACTCGTCACCAATTGCTATTGCCAAATAGAGAGCATTTGGATTGACATTTTTTCTCAATAAAAAAGCACTTTTTTTTTTCATAAAAAAGTGTTTTAATATGTGTTTTTAGAGTTTTTGGTTGACTTTTTTTACCAAAGCACTTGTGATAAAAAAAAAAAACTGTTTTATAATTCTTTTTTAAGTTAGTGATACATAACTTCTAAAAAAAGTGGTTCTTGATAAAATTATTTTCCAAAACTATCCCTTGTTATTCATAATTATAATTGTATCCCTTGTTAAATCCATATAAAAATTTCTTTTTTGTTTCCATTTTCACTCATATGAGACTGAACATTCCCACTTTCACTCACAAGAGACATAGAACAACCACAATCGCACTCAACCATGTTGCCCTATGCATCTATTCTTCAATTGGGTATATTAACAAATCATTAGTTAAAGTTGACATAGAAAGAAAAAAATGATATCTTTTGTTGAAAAAAGAAAGAAAATAAGTTCTAAGAGTAATGAACAATATTATTATGAGACTAGTGAGAGACAACATTCCCTAAATAATCTCTCGGTATTGATTATGAGTAGACCAAGCCGCTTGGAAATGGAACAGCCTCGACTTCCTCGAATCAAAACTAGAACCACAATGAAGAATAATTGTGGAGTGATCATAGTGGAGCCAAGGGAGGTTAATGACAACAGCTTATAAGAAGTGATTACGCCTACTTACATCCCCAAATGCCTGGTCCAGCCTCTTGGCCACCTCTCTAACACCCTCATTAGCCCGAAACTAGGTAAATCTCCCACCACAAGCACCAAGATCGACCAAATGGGACACATCCATCATTTCTACAAAGGTTGCGGCCGGCCTTCAAATGAGTAAACACACCACCATGGATTTCAGAGGGGAGTAACAGTTCATTGAAGTCCCAAGAAGCATCCATGGTTTGTTAACCACGTTACGAAGATGAATCAGATGACTCGATAAGTCCTTTCTCACTATGGGCATAGGACGTGTAAATCGCATTGCACACCCATGACTTTCTCAAAGGAGATATATTGCTGGAAACTATCCATCACCTTCACCTTATACCCACAATTATCTAACAAGACCCAAATACCTCCTTAATGACCTCGAGTTTCAACAATGCCAACTATTGAAAACCCATTGCTTTCCAAAACTTCTCGACCCTACCAAATTGGGTATGGGTTTCCAGAACTATAAAGAAGGACGGATTAAAGTGATATCATTGACTATTGATTTAATTTTGGTAAATGGCTAATCTAAAGTCTTCCAATCCTATATTACTATATTGTCAAGAATATTTGATTGGCATCATAATTGTATCAAATGTCATAGATATAATGATTTATAATTATGAGATTAATTTTGATGTATGGATAATGTATTAGTGTAAATATATTGTCATCAAATCACATGTTTATATTTATGAGATTATTTAAGGTAATGAATGTTTAAGTCTAATATTTTTATACATGAAAATAAATAATTGAATATATGTATAAATAGTTTTTACAGTGAAAATACATATAAATTAAATTTTGCAGTTAATTGACAGCATACAATAAAGTTTCACCAAAAATAATAATAATAATAATAATAATAATAATAATAATTGACAGCATACAGTATTTTGTTTTATTTACAATCTACCAAAATTAGTATCAACTTCTATACCCGTAAAACTTACGCATCATTTAACAAGTATGAGTTTTGAACATAATAGGAAAAAAATACTTCATACTTCATTGAATAATAGCAGTACATCAAAACTAAACTTCGAACGAACCTGTCCATAACCATACTTCTCGAAATATTGCTTCTGAATAACAGGGCTAAAGAAGAGGGACGCGTTGTATATCAGATACGACCACTGCTTCGTCATGTTCAGAATCTCGTAATCCAAGTTTAAGCCCACCACACTGAGTTGATCACCAAACAAACCAAAAACACTTTAGTAACAACCAAACAAGAAAAGCACAACTAGAAATTAAAGAAAGAAAAGAACACATGAGAAAAATAATGAGTATATTGCCTCTTTCTACGGAAGTTCAAGATAACTTGAGGGTAGGCACAGATGGACCACGAAATGAAAGCCAACCAACCAAGCACTTGGTACGTGACTTCTAATGGAAATGAGTTCCAGGAAGTCATTTCTCTGTTTTGTGTTTCGGGCGCAGGGGAAGCAGCGGAGTCACTTGTGAGAGAAAGACACAAGCAAGTTGGAACCGTCCAAATTTCAATGGCAAAGTTTTCTGGGACCTATCTGCGCATTATTCAACTGCTGGGTCCCACATACTGACGTCGCCAAGACTGGTATCATTTGAAAGCTCAACGTTGATGAATTATTATTTTAAATACAATTTAATTTCTATACATTTATGATGTAAATAATTGTTATTTCTAGAGTTGTTATTCAATATTTTATTATTATCTACACTATATATACTAGTGAATTGATAGGCACGTAATTCACTTTTTTATTTTTATAATTTCTTTCAATTATTTTTAACTTCTTTTATTTATTTTTGTAATTTCCTCAAACTCTCCATGTATCAAAGGTATTTTGAGAAATAAAAATTTTAGACACCAAAAAGTAGTTAAAAGAGACTATTCTCTTTATATATAGCATAGATATATATACTATATAAAAGGATTCCTTTATAACTATTTTTTGGCATCTCTTAATTAGATTGAATTATGTTTTTAAGTCTATTAATATAATTTCATTTATAGAAAAGAAAAAATTAAATAAAAACTATGCATGTAATTGATATTACAAACTCAGTTAATTACTATTTACCCCACCATACAAAGCACTCTCATAGACTGGACCTTTATAGACCTGTAAATATTAAATAGCAATTAGTTGTTATAATACTTTTATTTTTGAAATACGTATTACTTACTATAATACTAAAATCCATCAAAAAAAAAAAATTGTGAATTGATAGGCACAAACTCTAGTTGTAATAATTGACTCTCATATCCATTATTTAAAAAATTATGTAAATAAAATATTTTGATTGGATAACAATATAAAATATTTTTTATTAATAGAATATCAAAATTAAACTTTTAAAAAAATTAATATTAAAGAAAGAAAAGAATTACAAGAAGCTTTATTTTTTTCACGAGAACTATAAGAAGTTGTTGAAGAAAGTAAATTTATTATTTTAATTATTATTGAGTAATAGTATAAAATATTTTTATATTAGTACAATGTCAGAATTAAACTCTTTAAAAAAAATAATATTATAGTAAGAAAAGAATTACAAGAAAGCTTTATTTTTTTCACGAGAACTATAAGAAGTTACTTTTTGATGTACAACTATAAGAATTTGTGGGAGAAAGTAAATTTATTATTCTAATTATTATTATATTACTTTTTTTACAGTTTAATATATTATTTATTGTATTAAAAATACTATTTTTTATTTTAAAAGTATTTAAATATAAGAATGATTTTAATGCATTATATTATTATAATAAAGGAGTATTTTATACTATTAATTAATCATTTTTTAATTTTATAAATCTTTTGAATTAATTGTAATAAGAATCAACTACACTTACCGACATGTAAGTATATGATAAATGATTACATAAAAAATGGATAAAGTCTAGAAACCCCATTCAACTTTAACTCATGTACACTTTGATCATGTCACATTAAAAATGTGTAAAATAGTTCTTAAATTTTTCTATATATGCACATTACTACAATTTGATAATAAATATTCATTTTTATGAAAAATTGCATGTGTGGATTCTATAATCTCATTAGGAAATATTACATATTAAAAATAATAGGATAAAAGTGCATATAGATTGAAAATTAAAGGATTTTTTAAGACTTTTACATCAAAAAACAAATACCTTTTAGCATATTGGACTAATGTGCACATATAAAAAATTTAGGCACCATTGTGCATATTTTTAAAGTAACAAAATTAAAATACACATGAACTAAAGTTAAAGGGGGTTTTGTAGACTTGTTTCTAAAAAAATGTATATTAATAATATATCAAAGTTAAATCTTTTAATTTTTTAATATTTATAATTATATGTAATTTAATTTTTATATATTGATAATTTAAAATGGTTTTACATTATCAAACAATAAAATTTAAAAAAAGTGCCAAATTATAGTGGGTAGTTATCACAATAGATAATCATCTAGTATGATTCGAGCACTTTCTAAATTTTTATTAATTGACTAAAATTATTTTATAATATCAGTTTATATAAATTAAACTCAATCATATATATCAAAGTTATAATTTTTTTATATAAACCTGTCCATGGGCATTGTTAGTTACTTGTAAGATTTTCCTTCCTAGACTGTTATTTTTATTGTCTTCTAGTAATTGGGTATGCATGCACCTGGTACAAGATATGAATCCAATTCATTTTTTAGTGTAGAATGTGGACCCAAGGCCATCATATTTCGTTTACTCTTCGTTGTCGGTAAGCAGCAATATTGATTTAATTTGATTATAGGAAGCCAATTAATGGAGTCTCTACTGCGGGCAAATTCAAATGTTGTCATCAAATAATTCAGAAAACGGAAAAAGTTCAAAAGCCTCTTCAACTTTATTCAATTTGAACTTTGTGCTGTTTCTTTGAAAATATATAAATTAGGTTTTACTTTTCAATGTATCCAAATCAATATTTTGTTAATAAATATTTATTTTTTTTCTTAATTGGAAACATGTGTACTAACTAAAGAATCTCATTTCATGTGAACATAATAATTACATGCAATTTTCCATCCAAAAACTAGTGTTTTTTTTAACAAAATGTAATTATTTGCACATATCGAAAAATATAAGAGCCAATTTATACATTTTTAAAGTGATAATATCCAAGTGCACATGATGAGGTACAAGGAGTCCTTGGTGTTGTTCAAAAGCAGATAGTATTGAAATTCAAGCCAAACCACACTACAGTTGTATGAATTGAATTTTCCAAGTCAATTTCCCAGTTTCAAGAAGAAACCAGAGGAGAGTGGTGTATGTGTGCAGTGCACAAAATAATCATGACTCAACGAGAAAATAAAAAAAAAGAAAATAAATTAATACCGTTTTCTTGAAGAAGTTCAAGAAAACCTGAGGGTAGAAACTGCGGGACCAAACAATGAAAGCAGTCCATCCCAACACGTTGTATGCCACTTCAAGGGCATGAGTGTTCCCTGCCGTCTCCATCTTTATTTTATCCTCACTCCTCTGCTTCAAAGTTCAAACACACACAAAGAAAGGTAGGAACAAAGCCAATTGTAAAACATAAAAACATAAACACCGCCACAGCAGTGCCTAAACAATATCGGCAACCGTCATATATGACTGCGATACAAGTACCCTCACTCTGCTGCATTTGCTATTTTTTGTTATTATATTATATTTAATATTATTATTTGATATATTCTGAATTTTATGAATCTGAATATACCTTTTTGTGAAAAATCAAGAAACATGAAGCAAGAAATGATAAAATATAATCAGTGGACTTGTTTGTAGATGACCCATGGCTATTATCACTATTTAATATAAAGGGTCTCTGATAGAACTACTAAATGAAATAACACGAAAGATGCACCGAATATGATATTCACTCCTTAACTAATATCAACACAGTATTAGTCAATGGAAGAAAGAAGGAATACACAAGTAAAATGCAGAAAATAGAGAGAAAGGTCTAAGACACTAAAACAATCTCCTCTCCCAAGCCTAACCCAAAATAACAACCTAACCCCAAAAGCACAGCTCATTCCTACAAATATCCCCTTTTCCTAACCATATCACACTGAATCACACGCACCCCACCTCTGCACCTCCCCACAGCACACACGTACTCACCTATGCCACCTCAACCTCAGTTAGTTAGCTCATTTGCATTACCCCTAATGCCCCTATATTTTTTACTTTTGTAGACTTTGATAGCCTCAGGGACTTCCCTAACAATACCCCCCTCCCCCTTGGACTATCACCTTGTCCTTAAGGTGAAAATGTGGAAAACTTAACTTGATGTCTTCTGTCAATTTCCATGAACTCTCAAATTCAGGCATGTCCTGCCATTTAATCAACACCTCTATTGCTCCTTGGGTGTTCTTCTAACAGCCAGCACTTTCAGGTTGGACTTTAGGCTCCCAGTCATTCTGAAAGTAGTGGCTGGCTCACCACATCACTTGCCAAGCATTTTTTTTAAAAGGGAGACATGAAAACATATGGACCGCTGTCCTGGAGGGAGTTTCTACTTGTAAGCGACGCACCAATCTTTTCAATTACTTCAAAAGGGCCATAATACCTCAGGCTTAATTTCTGGTTGCTACGAGTTGCTAAAGATTTCAACCTGTAGGGTTGGATTTTGAGATAAACCATGTTTCCAATAGCTAGCTCTACCTCTCTTCTTTTCTTATTCAGTTGAGACTTCATTCCGTTTTGAGCTTTGGTCAATTGCCGCTTTAATTCCTCTACAATCATATTCCTTTCAGCCTGATAGCCTATTCACCTCTTCCAGAGAGGAAAAGGTCACATCACCCCTAAGGAGAGTAGGATGATCCCTCCCATACAGAGCTTTGAAAGGGGTTGTATTGGTAGAGGAGCTAAAGTTTGTATAAAACCATAATTCAGCCCAACAAAGCCATTTTGGCCACTGCCTTGGTTTAGTTCCTGGAAAACACCCTAAGTATGTTCCCAAGCATCTATGCACAACTTTCGTTGTCTGCGGTTGCCTCCCGCTTCTTTGAAAAGTTATCACCGAAAGGATCTCATAAAGACCCAATCTCGATCACTAATAATTGAGAATAGGAAGTCATGTAGTCTTACAACTTCTTTAACAAAGATGGCATCACATTGTTGGCTGGATACGGATGAGAGAGGCTTATGAAATGAGCAAATTTAGTGAGCTAGTCCACCACCACCAGAATTGAGTCCAACCCACATGCCTTAGGCAGCCCCCTATGAAGTCCATTGTCAATCCATCCCAAACCTGAGAAGGAATGGGTAGAGGTCGCAGTAGTCCTACTAGTGAAAGTGTTTGGTATTTGTTGCTGCACACCTCACACTTCTAATATATTGCTGAGAGATCTTCATCCCTT
This sequence comes from Dalbergia oliveri, assembly GCA_030441495.1. Classification (NCBI taxonomy): domain Eukaryota; kingdom Viridiplantae; phylum Streptophyta; class Magnoliopsida; order Fabales; family Fabaceae; genus Dalbergia; species Dalbergia oliveri. The sequence goes on from JAMLFY010000010.1 coordinate 5,872,077, forward strand.
CCCACCATAACAGTCCAAATATCCTCTTGTAGGTTCTAAAAAAACTTGAATATCCTCCCAGGATAGTGTTCTGAAATTCTTACAAAATCAAAGGAATTCGAGATGAGTTCTTTGGGACAACCAACCCTTTCATAATACAACTTGCCCCTTTGAGTTCAAATCAAGGCAAAGTTTTTTTTTCCCACCAATAATGCCTGCATAATTCTTTTCAGCTTGTCATCACCTTGCACTTCGTCTTCTAACCCTTCCCACTCTTGAAAAGTGACTAAAGATATGGCACTAAAGTAAAGCTTACGAGAGAGAAAGCATCTGCAACCCTATTTTCTTTACCCACCTTGTACTGGATCTCAAAATCAAAACCCAATAATTTAGCAACCCATTTCGCTGTCACCACCCATCATTCTTTGATCAACTAGAAATTTCAGACTTTTATGGTCTGGATGCACTATAAACCACCTCCTTAATAAATAGTGTCGCCATTTCTGCATGGCAAACACTGTTGCCATGAGTTCTCGCTTGTAAATTGACTTTTGTTGAGCTCTCTCATTCAACGTATGACTCATATAAGCCACTAGTTTCCCTTCTTGCATCATCACTGCACCCAACCCTTTAGAGGTGTCTATCTCCACTACGAACTCTTTATGAAAATCTGGTAAGCAAGGACTAGCAAGGTAGTCATAGCTTGCTTAAGTGTGTCAAATGCTAGTTGAGCTTCCATCCCCACTGAAAGTTGTCCTTTTTTAGTATTAGTGAGAAGCCATGCTATCCTCCCATATCCTCTAACAAATCTTCTATAATAACCTGTCAGCCCAAAGAACCCTTACAGCCCTTTTTGCCAGGGTAGGCCATGTGACCATGGCTTCAATTTTCCTCAGATGATAGAAACCTGAAGCACTCCGCGTTTACTATCAAATAGTCTAAGTCCCCTTATTTGTAGTATAAGGTAACTCAGTCATCCTTCCTAAGGACACACAAGCTATGCTATCAAATCGAAAATGCTAAATAAAAACAAAGGGGATTTGTGATTTTTAGAATGCAAAAATTATAGTAAATAACAGAAATAGAATGAAATGCAATTAATCAAAGAATCAATCTCTAACATCAGGATCATTGGCAGAATTCATCACGATTCAAAAGAGTTAAAAATTTGAATGCTACTTTGTTAATCCAAATTAACTATATAATCATAGTTTCACTCAACAATCCTTAAACACTACTAAAAAGGAAAATTGCGCGGTTCTTTTACCCTTAGGCGGTTCAAACCGCTGCAATTTGCAACTTGTGGCGGTTTATGATCCGCCACCATGTCAAGCATCACCAGGCCAAGCAACAGTGATTTCAGGACCGTTGGAATAACGCTGCAAATTATTCTTGCAAAATTGCCTGAAACACCAAATAACAATGAAAAAAATAATGTTGTAGCGGTCTTTAACCGCCGCAAAAACTATGTTCTAGGCAAAAAATTATTGTGGCGGTTCAGAACCGCCTAACTTTAAAAATACAAAATATATATTACATATTCTTTTCCATAATTCTAATTACAATTACTTTCTTCAAGTAAGGATTACTTTCAAACATCCAAAAAATTCAATTATATAGCAAATATGAAATAGATTTATATTATTTTCCTACAATTCAAGCTATGCACATTTATACACATCTTAGTTTTACTCTATAACAAATCATAAATTTCACTACTACACATTTTAATTTTACTAACATTTAATAAAGGTTACTAACATTTTTTCAAATGTTACATTTATCCTATGTCGCCAAAGTGTTTTAGCAACATTTTTTCTATACTTTTACTAACATTGTAAAAATGTTACAATACATCTTTTTTGTAACATTCTAAAACGAGTTATATCTAATTTTAAAAAAATTATTACTGAAATAGAAAGGAGCTAAGCGAATAACATACTTACATTATGCTTTAAAAAGATTATTGGGCCTTCATGGTCACTAGATTTCTTGCACAATATTGGACTCAAGTGGTTCCCATGAGGCTAGTCTACACCAAAGAACTGCTGGAGAGAACATTCTACCTAAGGTAGACAACCTGTGGCATCTTTTATATGGCTTGTAATCAAGAATTTTGGAGACAAATTTTGAAGAGTTAGCTGGTCGCTAAGTGTCTAATGGAAAACACTAATGGGTTTCAATCATTTGGTGAGGAGTTGAGCACTTATTTGATTTTAAACTAAGTTAAAATTGATGAATAAAATCAATAAAATCAGACATAGCCATACTTAGAATGTATTTTGTTAAGGAAATTATTACTAATGTAAAATCTTCTTATACCAAGTTTAATTTTAACTCAAAATTAAATTATTCTCTAAAACAAAATCTTGACCAAGAAAATGATCTCTTTCTAGCTCTACTAAGGCAGAAGCCTGAATAAAGATTAGCAAATTTGGTCACAACTACCTTTAGTAGCAAAATATAGTAATAAAATGTTCCTCTGTTTTTTATTGCTTTCATGATAAGCATTAAGTATATCTGCAAATTCGTGTAGTGTTATTTGTCAATCACCATTTAGCCACTCATGAAGGTGTGGGACCTTCCACATTGGAGATTAGCATTCTAAGTGCAAGCCATTAAATTAAATTTAGCTTCTGAATCATGGCATCCTTCCAATTTGTTTGAACTTATTCAATAACAGGAGTACTCAATTCAAAACCTAATTGTTTTCAGTCAAAATCTAAACTAGTGTCCTTAAATTGTCATCACCCTTTCTGTGTTCAAAAGGTTCAATATACCAAGAGCTGTCAGGATGAAAGCTAGAACATGTAGGACTACACTTGGTGTCTAAAACAATTACCATGACTTGACTACTTTCTTCAACAAATTGAAATAAAAATATAAGGTATCAATATATTGTCATCTGGAAGGTAGTTCAAGAACCACCAATAATTATTAATAGCAATTCTCTGCTCTTCAAAAGAACCAAAAAGTGAAAAATATATTAAGTCAGGGAAAAAACATAAACCCCTATGATCATTCTTGGATGGCATTTGTGAGATCTCGTGATGCAAATAAGTGATCCGTGTATATATATTAGATATGATGTCAATTAATTAACTATTGCATGCCCAACACATTGTGCTCAAATTGTTCCCTCCTTTTCTCTCTCTATTTCTGGATAATAGGTCCTTCATAGAGGATCGCAAAAGCAAATAAGATATGTAGGCTCACTAATAACATGCGGCTAAATATTTAATTACATCATTTCATAGCCTACTTATCAATGACTTGCAGCAACTTTCACTATCCAGGATCAAATAACTTAATGACCAATACTAAAGCATAGTAAGAAGAGCATCTTCATCTTATTCCAACAACACTTCTATTAACCCTTGAGAAATTTCCAATAACAATGAGAGCTTCTTAGTTTGTTACATACTAATAGCTTAGTCATTTTACTTTTAATTGAAAAGACAGAAATAATTGAAAAGTGATGAAGCCATTCAAAAAATTGAAAAATGCAAAGCTGTCTATATTTGATTTAAGTTACTTAGACTACCAAGTGGCTAATGTGCTTTATTTAACTATCTTTGGTTTCAAGCCATTCTAATAGGATAGTGTTGAATCCATCCATTCTATTTGGTTTCAACTTTTAGCTACTAACGATCATGGTTCTAACAAATTAAAGACGATCCAGTATCAAATAATTGCAATGACAAGTACTCAAGAATAATAAGAAGAGCATCTTCATCTTATTCCAACAATACTTCTATTAACCCATGAGAAATTTCCAATAACAATGAGAGCTTCTTATTCTATTACATACTAATAGCTTAGTCATATAATTTTAAACTAAGCATTGACAAAGATGGAAATAATTTCTTCTTCCCCTTTAAATCCATTGTGTGCATATAGTGTTAACCCCCAATCCCAAGTGATGAAGCCAATCAAAAAATTGAAAAGTGAGAGCTGTGTATATTTGATTTATGTTACTTAGACTAACTAGGCATATGAGCCAAATATACTTAACAATGAATGATGCAAAGTGCACGAATATTGGTCTCATGACCCCCAACTTATTTAAAAACAAGGAAAGCCTTCTTGGCATTTGAATCATGCAGGAAAATCATACACCAAGCCCCTAAAATTATATCACAGAAATTCAGACTCATACAATTCCTATCCACCAAACCAATTCTATCCAAGATCTGGAAATAATTCCTAACCCAAACTAAAGCACAAAAGAAAACAAACACAGAACCAACAAAACCCGAATCAAGGCACATTCATCAGAAAACAAACCAAACAAAGCAACGCACATGAGCAGTTCTCAATTCAAGCAAAATTTGAACCCTTTAAGATCCCCTACATGCCTAAAGACAACTAAACAATAGCCTATTCAAATTGAGGATCATGCTCCTATTCAAACTACTTGAATGCACTAACATCACCAATACAAACTAGAAGAACAGGGAAAAAATCCAAAAAGAACATAAAAGAAAAACAGTAAAAAGAAAATGAAAAATTGAAAGAAGAAGCACGAGAAAACAGGGAAGCTAGGCGTGTAAAGAAGAAGTGCCAAGAGAAAAGGAGAAATACATACATACCAGAGGTGAAGAGCTGCAAAGAGAAACTGGCCATCTTTATTTTTCCTTCACTGTTTTGAATTGAAGCAAACCACCCCAACCCCATAAGAATAGATAATGACGGTTCATAAAATAAATAAATAAATAAATAATAATAATAATAATAATAAAAGAAAAAATGGAAGGTGTGAGTGAGCGAAGGACCTTGGAAGTGACGAGATGATGAAATGTTTGAGCAAGGGATAGTAAAATTAAAGCTTCACAACTCTCGTGGCTGGAGAGATCAAACAGAGGAAGTTCTAAGATCTCGCGATACTAGCTTTTTCCGCGTGAATGGTGCCGTCGAGCCTTAATGGTGAGGGGTGAGTGAGTGGTGTCGAGGGTCGAGATTAGGGATTTGAGAGCGAGAAAGATTGAGAGAGAAAGATAGATTGGATAACGCCAAATAAGGATGGGTTTCTAAAGGTGGGAGAGCTTGAGACCATGAGCGCCAGAATAAGGAGGATTGAGGGCAAGCGACGGCGGTACACAACCACTGGAAATATTTGAGAGGTTGGACAGGAACGACACTTTCCCCTAACCGTCGTAAGTGAATGTCACTAGTGGCCTCTTGCCAGTAGTGAAATCACAATCGCAATTTAAATGAATGTCGAATTACATGCAGTTCGGATTAAACCTGGATAACCTATAGGTTATTCAGCCTTATTTGATTTCAATAACGAATTCAGTCCTATATCTAATCAGATATAATTCAAACATAATCATGTTCAATAACCGAATTCATAATCGAAATTGAAGTTGAGAAAAAGGAAAGCATACATACGAAATGAGAATTATAAAATAGGAACTCCAAATTCAAACCAATTATCTGTGATGTCAAGAATTGAAAGGAGTTTAGCCTTCCATGGACATCTCCATTGGTAAGCTCTCTATATGAACACCTCGGGATTAAAAGAAAACGAAAAGACAAGTCTTTAGATAAGAGAGAACTTACAAAATCTAAAACAAAAATTGGAAGTGAAGTGTCCCTTTGTGTTTGCCTTATCATAACTTTATCTATCAAAATAATTCCTAATTCCCGAAATCTATTTAGCCTAAACTCAGCCTTCTGGATAAGCTTTAGACATATTACATGACTTATTTGGACCAAAAATGAGTTAGATAAGCCCTATGAGGGAAGGTCTTGGAACCACTTAAGTACTAGCTCCGCAACTTGGAAGCCCATTTAAGCCTTGAATCGAACCGAATTTGATGAAGCCTAAACCCAAAATCATAGATCTCGGTCTTAGCTTTCAAAAGACACCAAGATCGGCCAAATCTGATATTTGTAAATCCCAAAATGATCTGTTCAAGATGGAAATGTCATAATAAGTGTAAAATCCAAGATTGACCAAGCTTTAACAATTAAATCCAATAAGGGCCAATAATGCAAAACTCAATCAAATCATCAAAATTAAACACATATATAAACCAATTAGGCCAAGCATGAAACTATAATGGATGCCTAAAAATTTCTCTATCAAAATCCCACACACTTAGTCTTTTGCACTCGGGCAAAATCCAAAGTTGAATCATAGGGACTCCAAAATGCACTATTGGGAACAAGGAACAAGTACTTTATGCACAAGAATTCAGAATATATATGAACACATTCTCAACATCTCAAGTGAACAAGAAGACAAATCCAATCAAAAGATGAACCAAGAGTAATAGAATCTCACTAGGCAAACTCAAGTGTTTAGCCTTTTATTTACACTCAAAGAACATCATAAATGTTAGCACTACCATAAGCTTGACAAGCCTCTAACATCAACATTTGAAACACATGCACATAAAGATCAAAAGGACTTTCCGGTGTTAGCGGGGTTAAGGTATGGGAGGATATAAGAAAGGATACTAGCTATCAACCTAAGAGACTAAAAGAGCAATGAGGAATGACTCCAAATAAGCATGCAAAGCTACCCCAGAGATACAATTCAACACCAATGAACTCTATTTTGCCTCTCATCAACCAAATTTTTTTGTCAAACCCTCCAATATGCACATCTATTGTATTTACAAATAAACACAAATTTTTTTCTTTTCAATAATGCTTTTTTTTTAATTCAAACCAAAACATGAAGCAAACAAATAAGAAAACCTCAAATTGTTGGATACACCCCTACACTTATTTAAGAACCCATTCCAAAGCTCTTTTACTCTCTAAGGTTAGGATGAATCATTGTTTTTCACTTCATGAGCTTGCAATGAGTTACAAAACAAAGGATGGTTTAAATAGGCTCAAATGGGCAAACAATAGGATCAGTGCAAGGTAGGCTAATTTGGCAAGTAGCACATAAACAAAAATGGCCTAAATCATTTCAATACATGCATGTGAACCAAAAGCTTCAACAAGAGTCAAGTCAAGTTCTAGAGTGACTAACAAACATGAGTGAAAACACACAAGCAAGGAAAAACATAATCATCCATATGTACAAGGATCAAAAACTCTCAAAGGATAAATCTACCACAAATGGTCCATCAATTAATCATCAATGCTCACTAAAAATGCTAAAAATTCATCCATATCATGCCATGAAAACTTGAGCACAAAACCAAAACAATTTTCTTTTTAGAAAGACTTAGAAAGACAAAATCCTAACTCACTCCCCCACACTTAAACCACACATTGTCCTCAATGTGATCACAAAACAAAGGATAAAGAAACATATGCAATTAAAGAGCAAAGGAGGAAAAACTCTCTTATTATGGTGGAAAACTTTGCACTTGAGGGAAGTGGGCTTATCAAGGTTAGCTCCTCAAGTTGCTCCCCAATGCTGGGTTCTCATGAAAATGCTTCTAAGAGTGACCATTAACCTTGAAACTCTTTTCTCTAGATTCACTTTTGATCTCCACGTTATAAGGAAAAAATGTTAGTAACAACAAAAAGGGCCATCCTATCTTGAATGAAGCTTATCTGGGCATGAGCTTAAGACAAGAGTTGAACAAAGGCACTTTTTGGCCAACAGAGAATTTTTTCTAGAAATCATCTTGTCATGAAATCTCTTAGTTTTCTTCTTATAAAATTTAGAATTCTCATAGGCCTCCAAGCGAAGCTCCTCAAGTTCCTGAATCGAGTTTCCTTTCTACACTTGCTTTGTCAAAATCCATATTACAACACCTCACTGCCCAATATACACGATGTTCAATCTCCATCAGAAGGTGGCACACTTTATCAAAAATAACTTGAAAAGGGGACCTCCCTATAGGTGTCTTGGAAGTGGTCCTTGAGTCTAAAGAGCATTCCCAAGCCTACGGCTCCAATCTTTCTTATTCAGTCTGCATTACCTTGTGCAAAATTTTCTTGATCTCCCTATTAAAAACGTAGCCTGCCCATTAGTTTGGGGATGATAGGCAATGAAACTCTTGGACAACCCCATACTTCCAAAGCAAAGCTTCTATGGCCCTATTTAGAAAATGACTCCTTTGGTCACGATGATAGCACGAGGCACACCAAACCTACAAAATATGTTAAGACTTGACAAAATCTGCAACAACACGTGAGTCACTAGTCTTGGTGGCCTTGGCCTCCACCCATTTGGATACATAATCAACAGCATGCAAGACACATGCAAATCCAAAAAAGGTAGGAAAGGGGCCTAAAAACCAATACCCCAAACATCAAAAACCTCACAAAAAAGAATAGACGCCTGGGCATCTCCTATCTACAAGTGATGGCCAATCCCTTCTGCACCGCTCACAATTGGTAAAAACCCGATGCGCATCCCTAAAAATACTGGGCCAATAGAAGCTAGAGTCCAATATCGGAATTGGTGGACCGATATAGCATCACTTTGACCTAATAAGACCCAATAATTGGTGGTCGAAATAGGATGGAATAAAGTGAAGTAGAGTGAAATAATGGTCTCTGTTATGAAATATTATTCATTTATAGATGTCCATATCTTTAGTTGATTCAGTTAAGATTTAATTTGATTAGATAGAATCTGTTATGATTTAATGTGATATTATATCTCTCTTCATTTGGCTATAAATAGCCCTTTGATGCTTCATATAGAGTACATTTGAGATTATCAATAAAACTATTCTTTCTCTTCTTCTCCATTATTCTCTATTCTTATTTTTTACAACATGTTATCACCATGAGTTTGCTCTTAAAGTGAAGAATCTTGTTAACACATTGCATGCACATTCCTTCTTCTAGGATTCTTAGTTTATGGTGGAAATTGGGAGAGCATTAGATACAAGCACATCTTCTCAATGCCACTTACACTTATGAAAGCACTTGTTCTTGATTGGTTTTCTTTCCCCTATATTATTATCATAGCATTTAGTATATGGTGATGAATAAAAGGCTTTGAGGTAAGACTTCCTAACAATATTTATCTTGCATATTATATGTTGAGATTTATTTACTCAATGGGTCTTGAAACTAATAAACACAAAAAAAAATGTTGCATTAGAAGAATTGCATAAAGCAATAATTATTAATTGCTTTAATTTTTAATTTATTTTTTATTGTACTATATCAACATGTACTCCTTTTAATTTATTCTATTTCTATATATCTCTAGAAGTAAATGGCAAGCATTCCCAAGAAGTGAATGAGAATTATCCAGAAAAATGGATAATCATTTCTGATGTGAATGAGAATTATACAGAAAAATAAATAATTATTCGTTGAAGTGAATGCATCCTAATTATTCAAAATTATCTGAGAAAATATAATAGATTTATCTCTCTATACATGTTCCAAAGTGAATATGTCAAAAGATTATTCCAGAAGTGAATGAATATATTATTCACACCACATAAAGTGTGTGACATTATAATCTAAAATAAGTTTGTATATTTCCTAGAAGGAACATTTTTATATTTAAATTCCCCAAAGTGGATGTATCTTTAAGGATAAGTTTGAGTATTTGCAACACATAATTTTTTAATTTTGAGTATTTAAATTAAATACTCATATTCTCCTAAAAGAATAATATAATGAATTTATTTATTTTCCTTCTTTGCTACCTTTATAAAGGATTATGTCTAAATATTTTTAAAAGATCTGGTGATTTTTTTTGATAAAGTACAAAGAAGAGCTGTGACCCATTACAATAGCACTTGTAGTTGCATTATTGATAAATATATGTTGAAAAATATTCTTAACTTTAATGTCTTAAATGTGCTTTGCGGTAGCACCTTCAGAAAAAAGCTATACAAGATATCAAATAATGAGTTTTTCATGAAGAAAAAAATTCATGAAACTTGCCCAGTTGACTCTGCTCCATTCCTTGAAGTGAAGTGACCAAAAAAAAAAAATTATAAGCCCAGAAGTGGTATCAAAGCAGAAGGTTTGGTTGGCCATGGCTGTTGTTTGCGCTCGAGTGTGGTATCAACCCTTGGTTAGAGCATTGGGCCAAGATTTGTATTTGGTTTTCCTGTGAAAGCTTCTGTTAAGGGCAAAGTAGATGGTTTGGCTTGGCCATGGCCGTCTGTTTGTGCTTGGTGTGGTATCAACCCTTGGTTAGAGTATTGGGCCAAGATTTGTATTTGGTTTTCCCTAAAGCTTCTATTAAAAGGGAGCACTCCATGTTGAACCTCACTCTTTGGGGAAATTGTTGATTTCAAATGTGATAAATATGATGAATGTTATTGCTATGACATCAAAGTAAATTTGGAATATACCTATTGTACACGAGATATTTTTTTTTTTATCTTTATTAAGTATTGTTAAAGGAGAATAGAAGATGCAAAGGTGATTCTTTTTCAAGATAAAATAGCTATTCGTGGCACACCATGTTGAATAAAGTAGATATGCTATTCGCATATTTCATAATTATTAATTATATTTTTATGTGATATTGTTGAGATTTAACATATCATTTACTTCATTGGTTTATGTCACATAATAATCATATTTATTATCATGATTAATATATCATGAAATAATAATGTATGATACTGATTTTTCAGGATAATTGTAATACATGTATTTATATCACCATCATGTCATGACAATTTTCTTTTCACTTACATGATATGTTAATGCTTTGATGATATATTTTCATATTTTCATATTGAAATAAGATAATAAAATCTTAACTCAATTATTAGTTTGTGAATATGATTGAAGACTCCAGAAGAGTTACTATTTTGTTTCTCGAAGAAATTAATTAAAAATATTAATATCATTCTTGTTAGCAAGATGAATGAAAGCTCTAGAAGAGCTACTATTTTGTTTCTTGAAGAAACATAAATAATTCTTACTAGATACAAAGGTAATAAAAAGACTTGGTAAGTCTGAAGATATTTGTTGAAACAAATATCATATTGTGATAGTGAGTGAGGAAAATAGTAAGTATACCTCCATATCATAACTTGTGCTTCAAGTAAGAAAGTTATTTTAGAAATTTTTGTCTACACTTTCTTCTAGTCTATAGTACTAATATGAGAACAATTGAATCATAATATGTTATTGTAGCAGATGTTTACTAACCCAAATGATTTTATCTTTTGGCATGAATGGTTGGGACATCCTAAATTAATAATGATGTAAGGAATTACTGAAAACTCATATGAACATTTGTTGAAGAATCAGAAGATTTTTCATTTTAATGAGTTTTCTTGTCCTGTTCTCAAAATAAATTAATTATATAACTTTCACCAGCAAAGATTGGATTTAAATATCTTAAATTCCTTCTAGGAATTTAAGGTGATATATGTGGATTAATTTATGTACCATATGGACCTTTAAAATATTTTTTGATTTTAATAGATGCATCTATGAAATTGCCACATATGTGCTCATTATGATTTTGCAACCTGAAGCTTACAATATTAATGCGCAAATTATTAAAGTATAATTTCCTGATAATCCAATCAAAAACATTTTATCTTGATAATTCTAGTGAATTTTTTGCTCAAGCTTTTATTGCTTGTAGGCCAATGTTATAAATGTTGAACATTTAGTTATTTATGTTACATATAGAAAAAATTTGCTAGCATAATTAACTTATAAAAGACCTCTAGTTAATTGCTAGACTGCTTGCTCATAAGAGCAAATCTTTCAATTTCTAGTTGGGGGCATGTTATTTTGCAACACTTATTTCTATAAGGCTAACAAATTGCCAATAATTCTCCCATAAATCATTTTTGACCTACAGCCAAATAGTTCCCATTTAAGAACTTTTGAGGTGCAATATAAGCCCCAATTGCCTATCTTATCGTCCTAAATGGAATCCCAAAGAAAATTTGGGATATATGTTGGATATAATTCTCCCTTTATGGTCAAATATATTGAAATACAAATGGGAGATGCTTTAAGGCTCGGTGTGAGAACTAATGTTTTCAACATTAGGGGAGAAAGGAGAAAGCTGGAAAAGAAAATAAATTGGAATGCATCAATGTTCTATTTAGATCCTCACACAAGGCAATGTGAACTAGAAGTTCAAACGATTATAAATTTGCAAAGCATAGCAAATGAATTGCTGGATGCATTTTTTTATGATACAGAAGGATAACTAAATCCTATATACCAACTGAAAATGCCTCAATTTGAATTGATGTCCTGTTAGACAATTGATCAATGTAAAAATTACACGCAGAAGTGTGATAGAGCTTCGATTCTAAAAATAAAAATCATCAAAAAAGAAGTGGGGCAAAGAGGCCAAATGATGTTATGGAGACAAATGATACTCTTCCTGTAGAAGAAAATAAAGACATAGTAAGGACATTATTGCAATCCAAAATTTTGATATATTTGAAACGCCAAAGACGTTTAGGTACCTGAAAATAATCATTAAAATGATAAGATCTCAATAACTATGTCTTCATAGAAAATGGTAGAATCGACGAGTATTAATTATCGACAATATATTTGCATATAATATGCTAAATATTATGCATGAAAATAAAGATCTTGAGTCAAGAATCATTGAAAAATGTCTACGTAGAAATGATTGGTCAAATGGAAAAAGTCATCCAATTTGAATTAGATCACTTGTAAAAACATGAAGTCTTTAGACTTGTAGTCCAAACATTAGATGAAGTGAAACCTATGGGATACAAACGGGTATTTGTGAGAAAAAGAAATGAGAAAAATAAAATTATACGCTATAAGACTCTACTTGTAGCACAAGATTTCTCACAAAGACTTGGATAGATTATAACGAACGTATTTCCCAATAGTGGATGCAACAATATTTCAATATTTGATTAGCTTATCTGACATAATAAGCTAAATATGCATATGATAGATATTGTTATAGCCTATCTATACATCATTAGATAATAATATTTACATGAAAAGTCCTTGAAGGATTAAATATATTATATATTAACATCATTAATGAACGTCCCCAAGGTACATACTTCAATCAAGTTGTAAAGATCTATACATGGTCTAAAGCAATCGGATGTGGTATAGTCGTCTCAATGAGTATTTGATTAAGAAAGGGTTTACAAATGATACCATTTGCCCCTATATTTATATTTATATTCATTATAATAGTTATATATGTTAATGACTTGAATATCATTGGAACTCTGAAAAGTTTCCATAGTCATAAAAGATCTAACAAAAGAGTTTAAGATGAAAGATCTTGGAAAGACAAAAATCTTATTCCATGCATTCAAGCATTTAACAAACAAAATGTTTATTTGTCAATCAATTTACATAGAGATAACTTTTATGAAATTTTATATGGATAAAATTGCATATATTTTTTTAGATGTATTAACAAGATATTTATCAAATTTATAAAGGCATAATATCAAATAAGTTTCTTTCACTTATGGAGATATGATCATATCCTAGAGATACAGAAGATAGACTATAGCCACTATTTCTTCAAATCACAGAGAAATTAGTACAATACACCAAGCTCGTGAATCTTTTTGCTAAAGATAATGGATCAATATGCTCAAACTATCATGTAGATTCTTAGAAGAAAGTTGCACAACTTTACATGAGGACAACATGACTTAGATAATTCAACTAAAAGAGAGCTGATATCCAATTTGTTCAAGTGATAAAGTTACTACCTATTTCTTCTTTGTAGAAGTAGTGCACAAAATTAATACATCGATTATGAGATTTTTAGTGATACTTTAAAGACTGGAATACTACTCTTTTTTCCTTGATCAAGGTTTTTATCCATGGTTTTTCTTGATAAAGGTTTTTAATGGTTGGAATTCTACATTTCCACCTATGAGGATATTGTATTCTTTGTCCTTCATTAGATTTTTTCCATTGGGTTTTTCTTATTAAAATTTTATAGGCATATCCTTAATGACATCTAAGGGGAGTGTTGAAATATTATTCATTTATAGATGTCCTATATATTTAGCTGATTATGAAGATTTGATTTATGTTATATTATATCTCTTTCCTTTGGCTATAAATAGCCCTTTAGATACTCCATATAGAGTACCTTTGACATTATCAATAAAACTATTCTTTTTCTTATTTTTCATTATTCTCATTCTTATTTTTTACACAAGTCTTCTCTATTATTTGGATTTTTTTACTCCATCACATTTCTTCCAATTTGGGATAAGAAAATTGTGAAGAATAGATAAAATTGAATAAAATAAAATACATTTATCTCTCGCTCATTTCATCTGAATTTAACTAATCCAAACAACTTGATTCTTTGAGTTTTAGTTTTCAATTTTCATTTTTATTTTTTAAATTTTATGAAGAAATATTAAAAATTTTAAAACTATAAATTTCAATTTTTAATTTTTATTTTTATTTTTTAATATTTTCTTAACAAAATTCTAAAACTGAAAAATAAAAACTAAAAAACTAAAAATAAAAATTAAAAACTAAAAACACAAATAAAAAAACTTTAACATCCCACTTCGCTCTGTATCCAAACATACCCTTAGGTAAAACAGATATAACACTACTTTGTCCGCTGGTTTTCCTCGTCCCCACGCCCCAGTTCTCAAATCAAAAGTAAAACCCTTCCAAACTCCTACCATCAGCAACCTACATCGAACAATCTTTCCCTGCAACTCCCAACAAAAAAAAATATAATAATAACAGAACAAAAAAAAAAATGGCAAACTCACATTCACTAATAACAAGAACCTTCAAATCGATGAAAACCAAAACCCTGCTTACCACACTCTCATCCCTCTCACTCTCCATTTCCATTCGCCGCTCCTCCACCTCCGCCGCCCAACCCGAACACTCCTCCTCCTCCTCCGCCTCGTCCTTCACCTTCTCACCCGACGGTGTCGGCGGCGGCGGCGACAGCAGCAGCATATACGTGAGGGCGCCGCCGTCGATGCCGGATCGGCGGTCGTCGTCCTCGGTGACGATGCCGATGTCGTTCATGACAGGGTCGATCGTTGGGAAGCGGTTCTACAAGAAGGTGACGACGAGAGAAGCCGACGACGGCGTCGGCTGGACCGTGATGCTGGACTACAGGACTCTCAAGACTCCTTCCAAGAGGCCCTCAAGCTCCCAACCCTTGCCCTTGCCAAGGCCATTGCTGCCGAATGGGAATACCAGGTATGCTAATTGCTGTGTTTATGAGCTACGCCCCTATCCCTATCCCTATATGTGTCACTGAACTCTCTTCTGGATTTGGGTTCATCTCCCTTTTTGATCAAGGACAAGGCTAGTATCAGCTTCCTTATGTCTTTTTTCAAGTTTTCAACCAATCCTCAAATCAAATAATGAATGGGTATATTTTTATTGAAATGAGTAACCCAAAAGTTAAAAGATTGCACTTTTTATTCATTGATTCTGAGAGTTGGAAGTTTTTTCCTTTGGGTAATTGTGTTGTCACTGTTGTGTAACACTCCATCCCACATATAGGCTTGCAATTTTGAAATTGAGATGGATGAAGTTGAACCAAAAGATGCTGACATGTTGCAACCGTTTCATCATGGCACGAGTAAATCCCCCAAACTGAACCGTGATGATAAATTTATCGGCAGGCAGTAGCTGGTCATGTTAATCCTTTTTAGGGACTCGTGTGTTCAATGATTAGGGACTAACCTATATTTGCAACTCTCAGCGAATTTTACCTAGTTTGAACGACCTAATAAGAGATCGAAGCACATCATCACAGAATTGATTGTCTTGGAAGGAATTAGCTGACTGGCTGACTAGGCATGAATGGTGGGATGCTAATGTTATTTTTTCTCTTATCTTTTGCTTCTTTTTTTTTTTTTTTTGGGAGGGGGGGGTGGCTGTTGTGTCATCATGAACCTATTTGGGGGTTTAGCTGTTTAACCACCTCTTGGAAAAAATTCAACAAAAAGAAAGGAAAAACAACAAGACAAGAAAACCAATATAACCAGTTGGATACGTTGAAATAATGCTCCATTTTGTGCCAAATGTTGGGATCTAAATCCTTAATTTCTTGCTATATTGAGTAAACTACTAAATTGGTTGTGGAAAAAGATAGGAGACAAGAATCTAGTCCCTCCAAGATAGAATGGCATCAATTTGTTCCTTCAAAGAAATTGGCTTAATTTAGTCTCTCAATCTTGCTTTTTGTGAAGAGGAGAATGATGATGTCACTTTATGTAATTCAGGAATTAAATTGATGTCATTTATATTTTAGGAACCAAATTGATGTCAAGTTGTAACCAAAGGGCTTGTTTGCTTTATGTTTTTATTTCTTGTTTTTAGTCTATTTCTTGTTTAACAAGATTTTGTGAAGCAAATAGTAAAACCAAGAAATGAAAACAAGAAACATGATTTTCTTGTTTTCATTGTTTCCTTTACAAAATCATGAAAATCTGGAAATAAATTGAAAATAGAAAATGAAAACAAGAAAGAAAAAAAGAAGAAAGAAAACAAACCCTAATCTTTTAGGGATCTAGTAGTATGCTAAAAAATTAAATAAGTTTTACATTATTTTGCCATTTTCTTTGTACGTTCCAAAAAAAAAAAAAAAAATTAGGTTGCAGTCATAGTTATCAAGCTCTGGAGTTAACTCGTAAACTCGCTTGAAACTTGAAGCTGAGTAAACTCTGTTGAACTCGGTAAACTCGCATAAATTCAGATAGCTTAGGTAAATTCGGGTAAACTCGTGAGTTTACTCTTTTAGTTAGAATTTGGTCTTTCATGCGACAAAACATGGAATTTCAAAAGAAACACTCTTAATTAGACCTTCCAAATTGAAGCTAAGATGTCTTGACTTAAGATACTTTTACTGTTCACATCCTATATTCTCATCTGTTACATTTATTGTGATTTTAATTTGTTTTTTGTACTTGAAAGCGATTTTTTTACATATCTTTGTCTTATAATGAAGTTACTTTATTATAATTAAATGTTATTGTTGATAATCAGTACCTAAAGGCAGATTTCCTGTGATTAAGGAATCTGTTTGTATTTATTAGCATTTGTACAGTTTTATTTCTTTCCTTTATTAGGTAAATCATATCTGTATTTTATTTCTGTTTTAAGAGAAGATAATTCCCTCCTTTAATTTAGGAATAGGATTAATTGCATAGGTGTGTACCTGGCCTATTTAATCGGCCTTTGTAAACCTTTTCTGGATAGTGAATACACTTTTCCGCATGGTATCAGAGCACTGATCTGAACCATCTCTGTTTACCTCCATTCACCATGGCCACTGTTGACGGAAAACTAGAAGGGAGCACTCAATCAGAGACTGGTGGCACAACTATAACCAGCACGGTTGAGGGAACACCACTCCCAATAACTGGTCACAAACTCGATGGCCAAAACTATAACCTATGGGCCAGATCGGTCCGAATTTTCCTTCAAGGAAAGGGAAAGGAGGAATACATCACTGGTGATGCAAAAGCACCAGAAAAGGGCACGGTCAAACTCAAGAAATGGACGGCAGAAAATAGCATGGTCATGTCATGGCTGCTGAACACCATGACAAATGAGATTGCTGAAAATTTTATGTACTACAGCACAACAAAGGAGATTTGGGATGAAGCAGAAGCAACCTACTCCAATGTGGACAACACCTTTGCAATATTTGAGATTAAGAGCCTCCTACATGACCTGAGACAAGGTAACTCAACTGTCACTGAATACTTCAACACCCTTAATCGCTATTGGCAGCAACTAGATGTCCTTGAAGAGATTGAGTGGCACTGTACAGCAGACAGCAAGCACAAGACTCTAGTAGAAAAAGATCGAATCTACAAGTTCCTTCTTGGCCTTAACACACAGACCTTGATGAAGTGCGTGGAAGAATTCTAGGTACCAAACCCCTTCCACAGGTTCGGGTAGTTTTCTTTGAGGTAAGAAGAGAGGAGAGCAGAAGAAAAATCATGTTAGGAGGCCCAAGCACAGCACAGGCCACTGAAGGCTCTGCACTAGCTGCAAAAGGACCACGCCAAAATTCCCAACAGAAGAAGAATCACCCTTACTGTGAACACTGCAAGAAGCCTGGACACTTGAAGGATGTATGTTGGTTCCTAGTTGGAAAACCAGCAAATGCAAAAACCTTCAAAGGCCAACCTGCCCGAGGCAACACAGCCACCTTCAGCCCACTGGAATTAGCTGTAGCCAGTGCTACACCTGAGGAAAGCCCATTCAGCAAAGAGCAGATGGAGGTACTACAAAGGTTGCTCCAACAAACCTTAAGAAATAAGGGCACAAGCATTGGTAATACATCCTAAACACAAAAAGGTAATTGCTTAACTGCTTTGGCCACTCACAAAAAGAAGGCCACATCTTGGATTGTGGACTCATGGGTTCTGATCATATGACAGGGGATATAACCACTTTTAGGGAATATTCCCCCTGCCATGATAACTCCACAATCCGATAGCTGATGGAACGTACTCAGAAGTAACTGGTAAAGGTTCAGTAAATATCTCTAAGGATATTATCCTTAAGGATACCCTCTATGTCCCTAAACTTGATTGCAACTTGCTGTCCATACACAAATTAACCAAAGACCTAAATTGTGTTGCTGAATTCTACCCATACTTCTGTGAATTTCAGGCTTTGGACTTGGGGAAGAGGATTGGCAATGCTAAAGAGTATGGAGAATTATATCTTCTTTCAGCTAATGACTCCAAGAGTACACCATCAGAGAAGTCAGGACCTGCCCTGTAGCCCTCACCTTCACCTGACCCTATAATGTTATGGCATTACTGCCTTGGTCACCCAAACTTCATGTATTTGGAAAAATTGTTCCCATCTTTATTCAATAAAAATTCAAAGATCTTTAACTGTGAAGTGTGTCAAATGTCCAAACATACTCAAAACTCTTACCCACCACAACCTTACAAGCCATCCTTCCATTTTCCTTAATCTACAAGTGATGTGTGGGACCCTCTAGAGTTCCCATATCACAGGCTCTAGATGGTTTGTCACATTCATTGATGACCATACACAAATAACTTGGGTATTCTTAATGAAGGAAAAATCAGAAGTGGGAAGAATATTTGAACACTTCCATAGCCTAATTCAAACCCAGTTTCAAGCAAGTATCCAAGTGCTGAGAACAGATAATGGCCATGAATACTACAACTCAGTTCTTGGTTCCTACCTTTATCAGCATGGTATTGTACACCAAAGTTCATGTGTCAACACTCCACAACAAAATGGAGTGGCTGAGTGAACTGACATCTTGTGGAAGTAACAAGGTCTCTCTCATGATGGCCACAAATGTCCCATCTCATTATTGGGAGAAAGCACTCGCAGCTACCTACTTGATCAACCGAATGCCATCTAGAGTTCTCCACTACCAAACTCCACATGACACCCTTCAATCCTTTTACCCCAACACTCAACTCCTCACATCAATTCCAATCAAAATCTTTGGGTGCACAGCCTTTGTCCACAACCACCAACCTAACGCAGCAAACTTGATCCTTCCTCAATACCCTGCATTTTCTTGGGATACTCTCTAAACCAAAAAGGATACAAATGCTACTCTCCCTCCACCAAAAAATTCTACCACTCCATGGATGTCACTTTCTTTGAAAATCAACCTTTTTTTCCCAACACTGAAATTCAGGGGGAAAAGAAGGATGACAAATTTCAGCTTTGGAGGTTTAGAGATACTATCAATTTTGAAAATTCTGGAGGAACAGTAACCCTGAAACTGCCACTGACACTGTAGAAACTAGAGTAGAACTGAACCAGCAACCAGTAAAACCGAACCAGCAATCAGCAGCTGAAACTGCCATAGAAACTGAAGCAGAACCAAACCAGCAACCAGCAAAACCGAACCAGAAATCAGCAGCCAACCCTTTTCTGGTGTACTCGAGGAGGTAGAAGGTTGGAAGACAGCAACCAGAATCCTCCATCACTCCAAGGCAAAGTCAAGACTCTGCCCTAACACCAGAGCTTGGAGAAAACCCCTGGTAACACAGTTCCTACTCCTTTAAATTCTGCTCTTCCTAGTCAAGAATTTACTGATCTTGATATACCCATTGCTGTTAGAAAAGGTGTGCTGTCTTGTACTAAACACCCAATTGGAAATTTTGTATCTTACGATAATTTAGCCCAAAACCATAAAGCCTTTGTGACAACCCTGGACAGCATTCAAGTACCTAGGGACATATAGGAAGCTCTCCAACAACCCAAATGGGCTGTTGCAGTGAGGGAAGAGGTTCAAGCACTAGAAAAGAATGGTACATGGGAGTTCTCGGTCCTCCTAAAGGAAAGAAGGTCGTGGGATGCAAATGGATTTTTTCCATTAAACACAATGCAGATGGGAGTGTTACAGAATACAAGGCATGCCTTGTAGCCAAGGGGTTCACATAGTCATATGGCATCGACTATGAAGAGACCTTTGCTCCGGTAGCCAAGATGAACTCTGTTCGTGTCATCCTATCACTTGCTACGAACCTTGATTGGCCTTTGCACTAGCTGGATATCAAGAATGCTTTCCTCAATGGAGACCTTGAGGAAGAAGTCTACATGAATATTCCTCCGGGACTTGAAACTCCAATGACTTCTGGAGAAGTTTGTGACTCCACAAGTCCCTATATGGTCTCAACAATCCCCCGTGCATGGTTTGAGAGACTAACACGAGTTGTTAGAGGAGATGGATACATACAATGTCAAGCTGACCACACCATGTTTGTCAAGCACTCGTCAGATGGTAAAATGGCACTATTTATAGTCTATGTTGATGATATTGTTGTCACAGGGGATGATTGTGAAGAGACTAAACGCCTTAAGGAGTGCCTATCTGAGGAATTTGAAGTCAAGGACCTAGGAAAGCTCAAGTATTTCCTAGGGATGGAAGTAGCCCACTCAAGAAATGGGATTTTTGTATCCCAAAGGAAGTATACTCTTGACCTCCTAAAGGAAACAGGTATGTTGGGAAACAAACCAGCTAGCACCCCAATAGAACCATCAAGAAGGAATGGGACAGAAGGGAAAGTCCTCTACGGATAAGGATAGATATCAAAGACTTGTGGGAAAATTAATCTATTTATCCCATACTAGACCTGACATTGGATTTGCAGGAAGTATGGCAAGTCGTTTTATGACTAATCCCAGAAAACCACATGAAGGCTATTAACCGAATCCTCAGATACTTAAAGGGAACCCCGAGAGCGGTCTACGCTTTACAAATAACTCTAGTAGAGATATAGAAGTGTACACGGATGCAGATTGGGTAGGATCTATGGATGGATTTGGATGTTGCTCGTATTTGTGGGAAACCTTGTCACATGGAGAAGCAAAAAACAACCTGTGGTTGCTAGGAGAGTGCTGAAGCTGAGTTTAGGGCACTGTCCCATGGCATTTGTGAGGGATTTGGCTCCAAAGGATGCTTAAGGAGTTTAAAATACCCTCAAACTATACTATGAAAGTTCTATGTGAAAATAAAGCAGCCATTAGTATTGCCAAGAACCCTGTTCATCATGACAGGACCAAGCATGTGGAGATTGACCGCCACTTCATAAAAGAGAAGCTTGACACGGGATGCATGTCTTCTGTACACACCTTCGTCTCAACAAACAGGAGATATTCTAACTAAGGCTCTCTCAAAGCCAAGCTATGAAGTCTAAGATCCAATCTGGGTATGATAGACATCTACCACCCAATTGAGGGGGAGTGTTGATAATTAGTACCTAAAGGCAGAGTTCCTATGATTAAGGAATCTGTTTGTATTTATTAGCATTTGTACAGTTTTATTTTTTTCCTTTTTTAGGTAAATCATATCTGTATTTTGTTTCTGTTTTAAGAGATGATAATTCCCTCCTTTAATTTAGGAATAGGATTAATTGCATAGGTGTGTACCTGGCCTATTTAATCGGCCCTTGTAAACCTTTTTTGGATATAGTGAATACACTTTTCCGCAGTTATAAATACTTTTTATTATTATTTTTAACATAAGCAAACTCTAAGGAATTAAAACGGTTCAAGTTTACCTTAGGCTCCAAGTTTAGGTAAGCTCGTGACTTTTACAACCTTGGTTGCAGTTATTAAAAGTATTATTGTTGGAAGGAATCCGTGCATAGTTGTACTGTAGTTGTATGTAAAATCTGCTACAGCAAAATTCATAGAGCTACTCTAGGAATCCACCATCTGTGATAAAAGAGATACTAAAATTTGATGCATTGTGAGTTCTTGAAACTTTATGACATGGATCTAAGGGTTACAATAATTAAATTCACTTTGTGACTTCATTACACATGCCCCCTTCCCAAAGTTCTCATTGAATGTGGACTTTGTAATGAAATTTGATTTATTGTAGCTAACAGATGGTATACGACCCTTCACAATGCCTCTTATGAAACTTGCTTGTACTGCCTTGGAAAGAGTTCCACTCACGAGGACCAAAATTATTGAGCATTTGATGAAGAAATTTAATCAAGACTTAGTTTTCTGTCGTGCTCCTGATGACAATGATCTGACAAGCTATGTACATGGTATGTTATTAGTTGATATGTCTTTCCATATGTCTGATCTCTGTTAATAAAAATATGGTTGCCTGATGTAGTTAATACATGCAGAATATGTTATTCAAAGTTGATAAAAATGAAAAGTTGTATTCTCTTAGAGCATGTTTGGTTGGAGGGAATGGAAGCAGAATGGATCATCTCAATTTGCATGTTTGGTTAGGTGATTGGGCCAAGTGTAGAGTGCACTATTAACAGTTGATTTTAGTTGTACCTAGACTGATTGCTTTACATGCATTTGTTGCAATGTTCTTGTAGACCAAAGCTATTTGGTTTAAGAAGCTCCCCATCTCCCATGAAATTAATTAGCATGAAATATGAGAAATTTATTTTGAATATTCTGACTTTGCAGATCGCCAAGTAGAGAGATTCAATCCCCTGCTTTGCTGGGCTGAATCAGAATTTGGGTTTAAGCCTGTTGTGTACTCAAGCTTTTTTGGTGGAAAGCAGGAAGAAGGTCTTGTAAAAGCTGTGGAGAACCTTCTAAGCAAAACAGATGACTGTGAATTGGCAGCAATTGATGCTATTGCAGCGGCAGCACACTCTTTAATTATTGCTATTGCACTTGTACGTGGTAAAGTGCAGATTGAGGAAGCAATTGAGCTTATTAGACTTGAAGAAGATTTACAGGTACTTAACATTAGTAACACCCTATACCCTCACAAAACTTTTTTTTTTGGTCTCAAAAGAGTGTTCTTAAAACATTTATGTAGTTGCTTGTGTCCAAACATTATATTCTATCAATAAAACTCTTCATGCTTTTCACAGGTGGAACGATGGGGTCTGGTTGAAGGTGGCCATGATGTCGATATCGCTGATCTTAGGGTACAGGTTTCATCGGCAGCTGTATTTCTTGGTTTGTCAAGGAGACCATAATTTTTGTCATCCCGGCTGTTTCTTGCTGCAGTAGAACTAGCTATCAGCTCGTTTAGGTTTGTCTGTATAGGTATCCAAAACTTTGCAGATTCACTGCTGAAGGTCATGAGCAATCTCTTGCTTTGACGATGAGTTGAAACTTGGAAACTTATTGATGTGGCTTTACTCTGGCCTAGTTTTCACTGGAATAACAGATCAAATTATAGCATCATGGCAAACAATGTTTTGGATTGTGGATTGGAAGATGACAAACAAACTTTGTCTACAAAAGCGTCTAGGATGACATCAAGTGGAATAATTTTTAACATGATTGCCTGGTTGATCTCGCACAAATGTTGGAATGTGTTGTACAAGTCGAATTGATAACTAGTGATGTTTATTGTGATTCTATTTCTCTAATTTCACCATACAGAAGGGTGGAGATCTACTCACATCAAGAGCAAGTTTTGATATACTCGATTGAATAATTTGTTATGGAAAATTTTATCAATTTAATCTAAAAAATTGTCAATTGTTGCTGAATAAATTTTCGATTAAATAGATTACTCCGCATGGTTTCTCGGGAGAGCTTCTACTTTTGAGGTTTTGGGAAAGGTAATCATAAACAGGCTCTATGGCACTGTGCAGATTTTGGTGGTGTGATGGTGTTTGGTGTCTGTAGCTGGAGCACAATGATGGGTTAAAACATCCTAACTAGATCTCCTGGAGTATACATTCCTGCTCTAGGCCTCATTATTGGTCAAAGCTAATGGTTTCTTGGAAGTTTAATTATTTGTTCTACAAAGCAATTGGGGTGCTCTCACAAACTGGTGGGATTTCCATTCTTCTTTCTGATCTGCGCTTTTTTTCCTTGGTGTTTTTGGAGGATACTCGTTCGCCCACTTCTTCTCTCGGTTTTTTTGTTTCAGTTTTTATTTGTTTTTTGAAGAAAAATATACCTTCATTCTTGGTTTATTTGTTTTGTGTCTTTTGTTATCAATTTCATTTTTTCCAACTCAGCTCTCTGTTGGTTAATCTCTTTTTTTTTTTTTTTTTTCTTGAACAAGATATTCCATTGGTTAATCTTTATTTATTCCTAAAAATAACATAAAACAGCTTGACAATCCTCCACAAGGATATGCAGCTATTCATGCTGTGAAACATCCATTTATACACTAAATATTTTTGAGTTCGAGTCAGTTATGTAATGCTTGTAGAGTTTAGTTTGTGGGTCTCCTTTGTTGTGTAAGTTCGTTTGTAGTTATTTATAATGTTGTGGTCGCTTGGATCTTGTAGCAAACGAATACTGCAAAAAAAAAAAAAAAAAGAAAAAAGAAAAAAGAAAAGAAGACTATTTTCCATGGAATATTTGTGACAATTTAAGTAGCTTATGTAAAAAAACAATACAAGTAGTGGCTGAAAATGCTACAAAGTCTAATACACCATAATAGAATTGATGTATGTACCATCCAATAGAATCTCGCCCTACTCTAGAATCAAACTGGAATAAAAAAAACAAAGAATAGCTAGACATAGACAAAGAACAAATTGCAACATTCCTAATTAACACACACTTAATTTCCTAAGAAGCACTAAAATTACAGATAGGAACCGACACATGGCAAAACAAACTGAAGGAAGAGCAGTAGAATTCCCGAGACCCCAAATGGTGAAATTGCATAATCATGGTAGCCATGAGACTTGGAATGGTCAGGAAGAGACTGATCCGGAAGCATCACCCTGACAGCCATCTTCTGCCCCTTCTGACAGTGCCCTGCTGCGCCACTGATGAAGTAGAAAGTCCCTGAGTGCTGGAACCTGAACTCAGTTTTGCCAATGTTGGAGAAGAAGGTTGGGTGAGTCGCATTGCAGTCCTTGTAATCGGCCTCGCCCACCTCCATCACAGAGTCCTTCTTGTACCTAAAATCTGCACACACACACACACACACACACAAAATCAGTTACATATTGAACCCTTTGTTTCCTCCTGAAGAAAAAATGAGTTTACTAAAACTCTCCATCTGTATGCATGCATGACTTTGCGGTCGCAGATGCAATTGCGGAAAATTAAGACAAAAATACTGTTGACATGGTCACGATCAATTTAAAACCCATCTATGTGTGTAATATATAAGCGAAGCATATATGTAAGAGAAGAGAGTGGTGGAGTGAGTGCATACGGATGGAGTCACCAACGTGGAACCTGTTGTGGGAAGCCCAGTCATTGTACATGTTGGTGTCATTGGGAGGTGGGACAACCCACCTTTGAGCCACCCACTTGGAACTCGAGGGAAGCCACAGAGAAACACTGCAGGAGACCACAGGAAATGGCCAACAGAAGCACAAGGAGGGAGGAGGTGGAGGTGGAGAAGGAAATGGTCATACAGGAACAAGAACAAGAAGAAGCCATTGCAAATAATATGAGAGTGGCAAGGCAAGAGGAGAATTAACGAGTGCAAGAGTTTGTGGTGAAAGTGGCTGGATTGCGGAGATGTTAATATATATAGAGAGATGCTGATAGAGAGAGTGGCGAAGTTGGGTTTGCAATAGTTGGATGAGAAATGGACGTAGTGGGTGGTTACGGTTACATACAAGTCATGCATTGGAGCCTTGGATTAGGGTCCAATCCTCAATTAAATTGATTGAACATACTCAGACAGTAAGTTTGGCAGCAAATGCAATCACAATGACACAAACAGCAATCAGGAGAAGGAAAATAAAATCACTATAATCTCGGATTATGGCCATCATGGCTTACTGACATACTGTGATTAGTTGGTAATCCATATGTATATATTGTGACTTAGTTGGCATTTTTTATTTTTTGGTATTTATGTAATTAAATTTCTCACCTCTACTAAAGATATTTTTAGGTATTGATGCTCGGCAATGATGGTTGTGATGTGGTTTTTGGGTTTGTGATTAGATGAAGATGATTGTTGAGGTTGAGAGAGTGCAGTGGTGCCCCAACCAATGATGGTGATGCTATTGGAAGGAAGAAGAACGTGATATATGAGAGTTTAAGTTTTTGGTGGTAAGTTTCATTGAAAATGAAAAAATATGAAAGGAGAAGGAAATTGTGTGAATGAAATAAGATGAGTGGAGGAGCGGTTTTTAGAAGTTACAGAATCATGTAAACTATAAACATGGAGTTGGCTGATGGTGGAGATTCCTTTATTAGATGTTATTTGTTGATAAAATATTAAAATATAAAGGTTGAAATACAAAGAATTAAAATAGTTTGTATGCGAAACTCAAAAAAGATTTCATTTTAATGTAGAGACACCAAAAAACAGTTGTTTCTTGAATCCACTTATATTACATGGTATTATATATATTTAATCCAATTTTAATAGGCTAAGATTGACATTACCCGATTAACTCAAAGATATAAGAAACCTCATGAGATGAGGCTATTTGTATTAAAGCTAGAGATTAAACTTTGACCTATGGGTTTTCCAAATCACTATAGAAAGGTTTTGGAGACGGTTAAGCTAAGAGAAATGACAAAATAAATAAAAGTAACTTATTAATTAATGCAAAACACAAAGAAAAGTAACCGCTAAAATAAATTAGCTAGTTGTATGGAGATTTCGTGTGTCTTTCTACACATAAGATCTCATATTTATGGTCCATCAGTTAAGCTATAAATATGATTGTAACCGTTTTTATTTTTTAGCAGCCATTACTCATGCTTTCATATACGTTCCTATAGCTATAGCACTTCCTTATTTCACTGGGTTCATACTTCTTTTCAATTACGCAAGCCCATTTTCCAACTATTTTTTTCTCTCATTTTGGCCTACGTTTCTTATCATTTAGCACATATCTTGATCATAGTCGGTAGTCTTTAACCGTTCATTTTGGGCCTATGCCAATTTTCCAATAATTTTGGGTATCCAACATATGCCCCTACACCTTTTAGCTTAATAGCCATTATGAGCTATGATGTGTTAATAAATGCTTCTCTTAAAACTTTCCTTACACTTTTAGTTCTTCTTCAACTTCCTTGCGATTCTTGGAATAGATCTCCTTCTTCAAATTTCTATTTCAATCTTTTCTACTTTTCAAACTTTATCCCCCTCTTGCTCAATCTTTACTTTCCATTTTCACCATGTTTTCCTCTCAAGGTTCTAATTCTCAAAACCCCGTTCCTGTCAATGAGAGATGACTCTTCTTCATGCTCTTCCTTATCATTCAACTCGTCTTTCTGGATTGATGATTCTAACACAATTCTTGTTGCTTTGGTGCATCTGCAAAGAACAACAATGGTAGTTGAGGGTTCTTTTTCCATTGAGAAAGATGAAATGGTAGCCATTTTGATCCCATTCGGTGATGAAGGTACTTACTACGTTCTTGGCTATCATTTCTAAGCCTTCAGTTTTTAGAACTTTAGTTGAAACCTACATCATCCTTTCTGAGTTTGAACTCCATTTGTTCTTCTTGGTTTTCTATTTCCAAGCATCCCTCTAAGATTCGTAGTTAGCCTCGCCCTAATAAAGCCTATACCAATTGGCTCAATCGGGCTAAGAAGCAAAAAGGCCACCTCCATAAAATATGGGGTATTTATGAATAGATTTTTGTTTTGAGAAGCAATCCTGTTATGGCTTCTCCATTCAAAACAAAGAATGAAGATGAGCCTGTCCATCCAAGAGACATCAAGAGTCTCATGGAACAATCAAACTATACAAACCAATATCACCAACCTTTAGGTGAGACAACGATGGCTAAACCCAAAAAGCGTTAAAGATAAGGATAAGCCTTCAACTTCTTACCAACCACAAGAAGAAAAACCAATAGTGGTTGAAAAACCATTATTCAAACCTTTTAAAATAAATAAAAAAAATTAATAGAGATCCTCTAAAAGTTTGGCTGATGAACTCTTTGAAAAGATGCTTATCAATTAAATTTAATAAATTCTATTATGCCAGTCTTATAAAAAACCACACTTAAAACTTTCCATAAATAATCTTCATGAACCATCTAAAATAGCACAAAGCTTCCTCCAAGGGAAATATCATATTTTTAACAAACTCCTAACTGGAGAAACCAACCAAACACTCAACCATCTCAAATAATAGGATGAACGGTCATAAAATTGCTGGTACAAAGAAAGAAGATCTTCAAGCAGCCCAAAGGATACATCTATAAACTTAACTGTTAAGATTAAAGAAAACCAAGCTACCTTCACCACGTCATGCAGAGACAACTGTCATAATTACTTAAGGAAAGAAAGAAATTGCCAAGTTTTAAGCCTTTTAATTAGAATCAACACATGAGTAGAACATAGATGGTCAAAGTATTGACTAGTCTCTTCAAGCTACCTCATAACAATCATATTGGATCGAGTTACACAGAGTATGTTTGGGTTGGTTCATTCAAACAAACAAACACTCAAGTTTTCTTTAGATGAATCAATGTATGAGCTAAAACTGGTGACTTCTTTCTTACTATTCTTCCTAGGAAGAAAGTATAATCTAATAAGAACGTAGAAGAATATTTTTACATAAATGAAACTGATTACAAGCTGTAATAGTTTTATAGAAGATGGAGGAAATTTTCTTTAGCGTTTTAGCACACAATAATGATCAAAAGTCTTGAGTTGTAAACACACCATCTTCTTTTATACTTTATCTTCATTTATGACCGTTACCCTTGATTGCTTTTGAGACATATGTTGATCTTCTTTTTGTGTCTTGGAAATGAAGTCTAGAAGAGTAGCTTTGTGTGTCAGAGTTACTTTATGCAATTGCAGAAGCCATTGTCTAATAGAGATTTCTGAGTCCACCTTTAGAAACTACTTTTTGCTTTCTAACGAGGTTTCTGATTTTTTCTTTAGAAGCTAGGCAGTTGACCAAGTTGAAAAAAGATGTCACTATTAGTCCTTTACTGAGTTTGATTTTAAATTTGAATTTCAAATTTTCCATCCAATGTATGTAAAGTGCATCATTTATAGCAAACATGCTTTTTGAAATGTTGTTTCAGTTTTGGACTTCCCTTTTGATCTTCTATGCTTCAATCAAAGCTTGTTGTAATTGATATATCACGATCATGATGATTGAAGATGGAATCACACTTTGCTTCAGAGTTTGATTGAAATCTTCACTTGAATGACACTTTCTTGAAGTCGTTGATACTTTCTGAAGATTTAAGTCTTAGTTTCTTGATCTTGATAATTTCCTTTCGTGCTCTCACTATACCAACATCCATTTCAAGGATTATTTTTCACTTCATTTAAGTTCTAAATCTCTTTGAATGTGATTAAACATGTTTACACATGGTTTCGTGAAAATAACACTTGTTCATGAAGTTGTATGTTAATGAGAACGAACCTGTTTGTATACTCAAGAAACTCAACAAACGATTAGTCCTTCTACAAAGTATTTTCACAAATTGGTTTTGTTATCACTCAAAACATTAAGCATTAATACTTTTTAAGGGTTCTAGAGATAACAATAAGAACCAACATTAGCTTGCCAAAGGAAAATCTCAAACTAGAAGAGACGTGGGCACTTCTTGTGATCAATTTGGTCTTCCATCTTGTTTAAAAAGACAGCATTGCCCAAAGTCTTAACGCCCAAAACATTACCCAAAATCTAAATATCACAGGATAAAACAAAATGTCTTTCTAAGAAAACTCAAAAGGAATTTAAATCCAAACCTACCATAGACATAAAAATTCTAATAAACGTCCCATTATTTGCTATAGTTGTGGCAAACCTGGGCACATGACAAATACTTGTGGATTCAAAAAAAACTTTTGCTTTAAATCTTGAACCCACAGTGGAAGAACAAATCAACAATCTTTCAAACTAAACATCGAAGAATAATCTAAAAAGAATCTTTTGAAGATCTTGCCCAAATCCAGGATGATGACATTATGTCTAAAGGAGAATCAGAATCTCCTAATGAAATTAATGTCTTAACAATAGAGCAAGACCTCTTGTTTGAAGTCATCAATGCTATTCCTGATCCTTAGGAAAAGAAAATCTTTGTTACCAACTAAAAGAGACTTTAGAAGCCAGTTCTTCTAAAACAAAACAAGCTCAAACTCTTACAACCAACAAATTCAATCTAAATGATACTCTTACTAGAAAAGAAAACTCTTAACTTCAATCGAAGATCTTCAACATGAAATCTAGAATCTCAAAGTTGAGATCAAAGAGATAAAAAAACAATAAGAGATTCGCAAAAATATTATTGATCAAATCAAAATGGATGATACTAACCAAGACTCATCAAGATTGAGTTTATATCCACCTTCAAAAACAGGAAATTTGGATGATTAGATGAAAATTTTCTAATGGTAATAGAATTTTTGGAATTAATGGAAATATTAAGGATCTAGAAATTCTACATCCATATTACGTCAAGGTTGTTGAATTTGTCCTTGAAACTATGGCATTATTTAACATAGGTGCAAATTCAAATTGCATCCAAGAAGGATTTATTCCCACAAAATACTTCGAGAAAATTACTGAGCGGGTTAGCATTGCTAATGGTTCTAGATTAAAAGTCCAATACAAACTTCCAAAGGTTATTGCCCAAAATCATGATTTCTAGAATAAACACCCTTCCTTTGGTAAAGGACCTTCAACGTAAAGGATCTCCTTTCATTAAATCTATTTTCATGTGTCTCCTATTCGATGATGGGATCATTACCTAGCACTTGGGAAAAGAAATTAAATTTCCTTTCGTTAGGAAACCTATCACCAAAACCCTTAACCAAATTAAGAAAAACAAATTAATTTCTTAAAAGAAGAAATTTCTTTTAAATATATTGAGTCTCAATTGTCCCAACCTATGGTTCAAAAGAGAATCCAGTCTTCTTGAACAAATTCAATTATCAATCTATTCTAATCTCCCAAATGCTTTTTGGGAAAGGAAAAAACATATAGTGGAACTTTCTTATGAAAAGGATTTTCGAAGAGAAAATCTCTACAAAGGCAAAACCTATTCAAATGAATGAGGAACTCCTTGCTTATTGTAATCAAGAGATCAAAGATCCTTAACAAAAGGTTTAATTAGAAAAAGCAAGAGCCCTTAGTCATGTTTTGCTTTTTACGTGAATAAACAAGTTGAAATTGAGCGTGGAAACCCTCGCTTAGTTATCAATTATAAACCTCTAAACCAAGCTATTTAATGGACTTAGATATCTATTCTAAACAAAAAAGATATTTTGAATCGTTTATTTAGCTAAGATCTTTTCAAAATTTGACATGAAATCTAGGTTTTGGTAGATCCAGATCAAAGAAAGTGATCGCTACAAAACCGCTTTCACTATCCTATTTGGACAATACAAATGGAATGTAATGTCCTTTGGATTAAAAAATGCTCCATTTGAATTTCAAAGAATCATGAATGATATTTTTTTATTCTTGTTCGAAATTTGTCATTGTCTATATTGATGATGTCTCCATCTATTCCTAGTCCATAGATCGTAACATTCCAAACATGTCAATATATTCATTAGAATCATCAAGCAAAATGGTCTTGCTATCTCTAAAACCAAAATCAATCTTTTCCAGACTAAGATAAGGTTCTTAGGTCACAATATTCATCAAGGAACAATTGTTCGCACTGATAGAGCAATTCAATTTGCTTACAAAATCCCAAATTAAATCATTGAAAAAAATCAATTACAAAGATTCTTAGACATATCTTCCCTTGGCTTAATAATCTTATTAAACCTCTTCATGAACGTCTTATGAAGTGTCCCCTTGGATGAATGTTCATACCAATATTATCAAAAAAGTCAACACTCAAGTTAAAGATCTTCCATGTCTTTATCTTCCAAATCCTAACCCTTCAAAATTGTTGAAATAAATGCATCTAACATAGGTTATGATGGTATCCTCAAACAAAAAATAAAAATGAAGAACATGTCATTGCATATACTTCAAAACATTGGAATCCCGCAAAATAAAAATATTCCACTTAAAAAAGAAGTTTTAGCAATAGTTCTTTCCATTTCAAAATTTCAAATTGATTTATTAAATAAATTTTTTTAAAAAGTGGATTGCAAATCTGCAAAAGACATTTTGCGAAAAGATATTAAAAATCTTGCATTAAAAGAAATTTTTTCCAGATGGCAAGCAATTTTAAGTGATTTTGATTTTGAAATTGAAAATCTCAAAGGCACTTCAAACTTTCTTCCTAATTACCTCACCCATGAATTATAGCATCATGCTGAAATCGGCAAAGTCCTCCTTTTCTAGGGGAGGAAAGGGAAGTTAGTCCTTGGAGGACTAAACAAACAATAATCAAAATCAAAACAATCAGGGTCATCAACCCAATTTGAGTCATCCACTTAGCAAACAATCATAATTGGGTCAACCCCTAGATTCAAAAAATCCAAGCTCTTTCTTCATCCAATCAAGCCAACAAACAAACCAAGGCTGACGTCTTCCGAATCCAAACACTTTTAGCCTTCCAACAACAAAGCCTTACCTATTTACCAAAATGTCTTGGGCCAATATAGCCTCAGAAGAAGAAGAACAAAATGAATCCCGATCCTTAGCTTTTATTGAAGAGATGAAAAATCAACCTCTTCATATCAATCCCAAAAGGAAGGAATTGGTCATTTCCAAACAAAAACCCAAGCACAAATCACTAACCCTATATATACATAAAAATAGATTTTTAGCCATCTACCAAATGGAACCTAATATTGGGATAAAATCCCAAATAAAATCCAGCAAAAATATTTCCAAAAGGATTCCATTTCAAACCTTCTACAGCAAACAAAACACAACAATTTTATGAATTCATTCTTGCGGATTCAAACTTAATATCCATCAAACATTACAAGAATGAGAAAAAACCCACAAAAAATTCTCATTGAAAAAATTAAAACAATTTGAGAAATTTTCCAAGAACTTTGACCCAATTGGATATAATTACGGATTATGTTCAAGCCTGGTACAATGTATTCTAGTATCAAAATGATGATTTTGACCATTCTTGGTTAATTTACTTGAAAAGAAATGTTTCATATAAATTTCCTCATTGGTTGCCAAGTGGTGGGAATTTTATAGACCAATCAATGAAATCCTACCATAAGAGGTTTTGGATGGATTTTAAACTTTTTCAAAAATGATAAACCTCATCAGGAGATCCATTCCTAGTAGACCTTCACTTTTTCTCAAAATTTTCCTTGCCATGGATCTTTTCCTGCAATACAAATATGAAAGCATGCCAGCCCAAACAAATTACCAATGCTCCAAAGATAAGCATTCGTTAAATGGTGGGTAGGATTTGATGCCTTTAATGCTTCTACGAGCAAATCAAACTTTGGTTCAAGGACTACCCCAAACTTCTATCAGCATTTGATCCAAATCATGCAAGTTTTTGAATCAAAGGTAAAAAATTTTATCAAGTCTTGGTGCATCGTCCCAAAGAAAACTTTGCCTATAAATTAGGTGATATTCTAAAACTACTTCAGCAAGAAAAAGCATAATCATCATCCAAATGGAAGCTTCCATCCTCCTCATCCTCGCCATGCTTTTCAAAAGGTTCTACCAGAATGAAGATGACTATTACGGATTGACCTAAACAAAGACTAATTTGTTGCATAGTTTTGGCAATTAGACAAAAGTGCCGGCAAGTACTATAGCAAAGTCATGTAGCTTACCCCAAGTGATATTTTCAATGTTGTAATAGTTTGATCATATAATTGATACGTTGTAATAGTTCAATCTTGTGTCTATTTAGGAGTGCCTCACTTAGTTCTTGGGCATCCGAATTTACACACATATTCAGAGAGAGAGTTTGCCCAAGCTTTGAGAGTTTTGTAAGCTTCTCAATCAATACAATCTTTATTTTCCACCATCTTCCTTTCTCTCTATTCTCTCTTCTCCTTGCCTACCGCCACTCTAATTTCTTTTACCTTCTATTTAATTTATATATTTTTAATCTTTTGCATTAACTAATCCTGGATAAGAGTTCATCTCTTGCCTATTTTTCCCTAATCTTTCGTTTCCGCTTCCTTCCTGATTGTATTAGAGCCTAAGGGGAAGTAGGCTTATATGGTTGGATTTAAGTTTTGATTATGAAAATCATGTTATTTCTTACATTCAGGAAGTCATGTTACTCAAGAGGTGACGAAGGGACCCAGACCCTA
Source organism: Dalbergia oliveri (assembly GCA_030441495.1). Classification (NCBI taxonomy): domain Eukaryota; kingdom Viridiplantae; phylum Streptophyta; class Magnoliopsida; order Fabales; family Fabaceae; genus Dalbergia; species Dalbergia oliveri. The sequence continues at coordinate 5,906,481 of JAMLFY010000010.1, forward strand.
CATGACAATCACGTTCCGAGATTGGGTTGTGACACATAAGATAGATGCATAAAATATGGAATGTACATAAGGGAACCTGCGTTCGCAGCATAGATACCAAAGCTTAGGCAAGATAGGCATTTATTTTCCCTTACTTTAATCTTGCTGAGAATTAAGAAATTTCCAATCACCAAAAAGAGTGACCATTGTCATCGTTGCTTACTTCTTCCATGCAGGTTTGCGGATTAGAGTGGAATAGGCATCACCATACTGAGTGGCCACGGGTTCAGTGCAAGTGCAGATTTCAACCAACTTTCTTTGTGGAGGTATCCATCAATGACTAAAGTTGGAGGCATGGACCGTCATGGTTCTAGAGTCCTCCATGTATCTCAGGTATCTAACAAGTCATAATTAAACTCTAGCAAAGTGGTTCAATTCCATATAGTACTTGTATTTTCTTTTTGGCCCAAGTGACACATTTTTATGTTGGCAACTCAGGTCATTGTTTGTTTCAAATTATGGCACATCATGCCTTCTTATGTTCTTTGCAGAGTCCAGATGGGTTACAGGGGTATCAGCTGAGGGAAGCTGAGACTCTTCACTTTTGGGATGTTTTTGGGCCACCTGCTACTGATAATTCAGGGAGTTCAAATCTGAGTAATCTTTTGTCTCTTAAGATATCCACAATTAGATGACGGAAACGAAGACAATTTTGTTCCTGAAAGGAGTATTCCTGTGCAAATTGTAATATCGATGATTTTTTTTAAGAATTAAATATTGTAAACGATTTATTGAGAGGAGTACAGAATTTTGGCGTATGGTTTCTAAAAGTGAAATAGTTTCTTGATTCGAAGTCGTAATTTTGAGAAGACCTTTGTGTAATCATTGTCATTATCTAAAATTGCTTGAGTAATTTCTAAAATAAAGAAAAAATAAAGGTACCATACTACATATAATCAACTGTATAGTTTTGATCAGTGCGACTAAATATTGTGGTTGAATAATTATCAAGGAAAGTGTTGATATGTTTATAACTTTCTAATATGTTTATATAGTCCAGAAAATATATGCGATATTTTTTACTTACCTTTATTCATACATACTTGCATTTTTTTTTTTTGGTCTCGAATATTTAGATACAATCTTTCATCCACATTATCCTTTTTTCCCTAAGGCTCCATAGTTAGTGTTATAAATATAATTTTAGTCCTTGTAAATGAGTCATTTTAATTTTGTTCCTTTAAAATTTTATTTCCATTTTAGTCCTTCCTTTTTCCATTGTTATGTTTTTATGTCCCTTATTTGTAAATTTAATGTTAATAATGATATTTATAAGAATAAGAAAAGATTCTTGAAATATTTAAAGGGAAAAAATAAAATTTTCAATATTTATAATAGCTAAATGCATATTCAAAATATTCACTGAGACAATAGGGACTAAAAACAAAGAAAATAGAAAAAAGAGGACTAAAATCAAAGCAAAAATTTTAGAGAGGTCAAACTCAAAATGACTCATATTTACAAGGATTAAAAATATATTTAAACCAAAACAAAAAAATAATACACATATAATGTTTTTATCAAAATATCACTTGCAAGCTTGCAAAAACCCATGGTTGAGCTTACAATTAGGGGTGTAAGTAAATTAAACCAACCCAATGAAGTTGATGAATCCAAACCAATTTGATTATATTGGTCCGTTTAACGAGTCATTGGGTCAATAGATTTGAATCTAATTAAAACCAATCACATATTGATTCAGCATCAGAATTTCTATCCTCTAACCTTAAATCAAACTTTGAACCAATGTTATTATTGTTGTTGTTGTTATTGATGACTAACTATAGTAGTTACTCATTTATTATTCATTTACTTTTACTATCATTAATATGCAATTTAAGACCTAAACGAATGTCACATAATTATCATTGCAAACTTGTGCGACATTAAAATATAGCATCTTAACATATAAGAATTTACTTATATAAAATTTTTATATTTTACAATTAAAGTATTTTTATTGAATTTTTGGGTAGAAATTAAAAAAATAAATAAACTGGTAAATCTAATGACCTAATCCAAACTAACTCTAAGTTGATCGAATTAGTTTTGTTGAATTTTGCAAAATAAAATTATGAATCTGAACCAATTAAAAGTGATTGGTTCATATTTATTTTTCCAACAAATCCAATTGAACCAACCCATTTACACCCCTACCTACAACCTAGTAACTGGAGTTATCTCCTGCACCTTTGAATTTATGATTTCATCTAACCCCCACCTTTTCTCTCCTCTATACCCTTTAGAAAGAATTTTTAGTCTTAATGGTTTTGAAAAGAGAGAAAAAAAAAAAGCCTTCAAACACCCAATAAATATTAAGAGTTTTATTCCTTTGATGAAAAAACAAAAAGGATAAATTTGACACCATATTACAGGAGAATAAAGAACCATTATGATGTTGCCTATATATACAGAAGAGTATATAGAATATTTACTCTCAAATTTTATTAAGAGGAGAACGAACAGAAGTTGGAGAATATAGAGCATTTTTTTTTTTTTTGGCGTATAGAGCAATATGATGTTACCTATGAAACACTACTCTAAAATCTTATTCAGAGAATATTAAAAAAAAAAGTGTTATGCTAAGTATCAAGTTAAAAGTCAAACATGGTATTAATATTTTATCAAAGAAGGTTAAATGCTAGCACAGTGAAAGATAATCCGCAAGCGCACATTTTACTTTATTACTGAGACTTCATGTTTTATACTTCATCATTCATGCAATATCTGAAAATCAATATGTTACTCACTTTTACAATTAACCGCTTTCCTCACTTGACAAGCTCCCTACAATATAAATGCAAATATATTTTACAAATTTTACACTTTGAATCAGTATTACACGTAGCAAATAATTAGTCATTTGCTCAAAACTACCCTATGCAAATGTTCAACAAAGTAAGCTCAGTCCTTTTCTTAAAAACATTTTTCACGTTATAGCCTCAAAGGCTAACAGGTTATCCGTTATCAAGAATTCACAGTATCAGAGTTTATTTTATTAACGAATGTGCAAAGCACTGATTTACAACATGAATCATAGAACAAAATTTGAAGCTCCAGGAGATTGAACCTCTACCACACCTAAACTCTTTTATAGATAAAAACAAACCTCATTCCGCATCTAAGTCAGCATCACTATCAGGATATATCTCAGCTGGATCTTCACTGGTTATAAATCTCTTCTTCCTCTCTTCTTTTCCTCTCATCCTCTCTCTCCATCTGGGCTACTACAGCCTTAGCTTGCTCAAATCTTGAGTTGACCGCTTCCCAAGACACGAGCTTATCCATGAAGACTGATATATAATCAGCGCGCTGGTTCTGTAAACATGGACAAGGAAGTCATGGTTACTTTTATCATTGAACAAAACGCTCAGAAACAGTAATCACCATAATGCTCTGAACCACATCTTACCAGAAAGTCAAGGTAGTAAGCATGCTGAACAAAAATGGAACATTACAAAGTCATCAATTTGCTATTAATCTCAGTTTCAAGGATCCAAGTATGCAAATTATTTCCCCAAATCAAATAATCAAAATACAGTAAATTTGAACAATACCTCCCAAACATCAATGGTAAGAAGTGGCTGCAAGAAATAAATATGAACTCTTATCAGACATTTATTCCAAGATGTCGCCCTATCCTAGCAACCATGTTTCATAATATAAAACATGAATTATGAATATTCTATATAGTACTTTTCAGTTATCACTTACATAATAATAGCCCCAAACAAGAGGGTTCACACCATTGGGACTCTTCACCACGACTAGCTTTTTATCCTGATCAGATCGAAGAGGATTTACTGCATTTCCAACATCAAGTCTGCTATCTTTGTCTATATTTCATAAATGAATGAGGGAAAACAAGGGAAAAGATTGCTTGATAAGTTAAACGTACCAAGAAAAATAAAAAATGAATCCCAGAAAAGGGGAGGGTATGGTGAGAAGGATAATTACTCACATGCAAACCAAGCCCATCCTGAACCAAATTGTGTTTGAGCAGCAGTCTTGAACTCATCAAGGAATCTCGCAAATGAACCAAAGTCTCTTTCAATCAGTTTTAGAAGATCCCCTGATGGCTTTCCACCACCACCGGGTTTCATGGACTCCCAGAAGAAGTCATGGTTCCACGCCTACAATAAGTAGAACAAGAATACTAAGCAATGGTTCAGAGATCTGAGTAGGACTCAGTGGTTTCAAGTACGCATACCTGGGCTGCATTGTTGAAAGCAGGGAGTATATCACCCTTATTGTATGAAGTAACTATAACTCCTCTAGTGACATCTCATCTAGATCTGTTCCAACAATTTGCTTGTTCAGATTTTCTACGTAAGTCCTGTGGTGCTTCCCCAATGGTACTCAAGTGTCTCCTGGCTCATAATGGGCTCCAAAGCATTCTGAGAATTATCACAGTATTGATGAAATATATATATTATCAGTCCAGCATAAACACAAAATGTCATCAAGTAAAAGAAATATGATTGGGTCATTACAAGAACTACTTGCTCGTGGTATTCTTTAATCAGTTCATCATAATTGATAAGCATAGAAAGAATTTAAATGGCCAGCTGTAATAAATTGATAAAAACCTTCCACATAAAACCAAAACACACAAAAGAAAGAAATACCAGAGGGGAGGAGAGAGATGGATTTGGAATATATGGGGAAAAGGGAAGAGTGAGAGAAATGAGGTAGGCAAGTAATTGCATAAGACTTGTGGGAGAGACTGAGCCTTGCTGAAGCTCAGAATTATCATATTATTTTTCTACATTTGCTTTACAATTTCATTCATTTATTGGCAGATATCCCTCTGGTATCAGCTCAGAGTCAAAATACAAGCTTCTTTCACTCATAGTTTAGCTCATTTTATCAGTATCTATCATAAATTTAAGATGGCTTCCCAACAGAGTGATGGATGATCAAGGAAAACCAGAGAAGAATTAATTAGCAAGTCAACTTGCTCAAATAGGCTCAACAGATAAGGTAATGTAAACTCAAGTCTTCCTTAAATGCATTTCACTTAAAAAATGCAATATTAACTTAATGAAAGAACAAGAGAGTAAATTGGATGGCAGCAGTGGAAGGAAAAGAAAAGGAAAATAAATCATTAAAAGAAAAGAAAAATTATATTGAACGACACCAACAAAGATTCTGGAAAGGAAGAATGTGAAAAGAGAACCATTACAAAATGAAAAGGATAAAAAATGGAAATAACAATCAAATTATTCTAGTAAAAGTTGCAGTGAGGTGTTCAAGTTCATAATAATAGTGCTCAACATCTTCCAGAGTTTACTCAAATGAAGACTATGCAGTACTAGTTGGGTAAAATAAATCTTTGGAAGCAATCAAGTCCAGAACAGGTTTGGAAAAATCTTGAGGTGTGTAACATAACCCTGCTAGAGTAAAGCACCAAGAGATAGCAGAGCTGTAAGAAACTCTTTAGTTTCCTTATTTACATTCCAGACACCACATGTTTGGTGAGTTACAAAATTTGTACACACGATAAATCTGTGTGAGGTGCCTGTGTTCTTCAATTATATCATGTTCAATATGCTTCATTGATGAATGAACACACACCAAAATTGTGCTAAAATATAAATTTGCAAATGATAAAGCCAGGTGAAATCTAGTTTATGGCCATCGACATGTTTCTTAGAAGCATAGGTCCAATTGAAAAATTAGCCAACTCGAAGGATAGCTAAGTCTAACAGGTAAACAGGGTAATGGACAAACTTTATATCTTACCAGTGGATATGGTGGCGGCTTCAGCTCAAACTTTGCAGCGATTTTAGCAGGTCTAACTTTCTTTATGCATCTTCTCTGCAATGTTCAACACATTTTTTTTCTTAAAATAAAATGAAAAAGTGAAACAAGATGCTTCTTCGGAATAAATATTAACATATTATAATATTAATATATTATACCAAATAATTAGTCCCTATATAAAAAATAATAAAAGAAAAGGAAAAGAAAAAAAACAGAAGAACATGAAAAGGTGGGAGGGAGCAAAGTTAAATAGGAAAACTTGTAAAGTGGAGCTGTTTCTCCAGCTAACATGATGACAAATACATTAAGTCAGATACATTGTTAAAATTCAGTAGGAAATAAGTATTTGATTTAGGCAATTAATAGATTTATACAGGAGACAAAACTCAATGAGTAAGATTAGAACCTACATCCAGCATTACATACTTACATTTGCCTATGTCTGGAGCTTGAAATGACCACCTATTGCCTAAGAAAAAAATTGACCCATGGTACACCACTAGAGGAGAGGCAAAAAAAAAAAGACAAATATCCTCTTCCAAACTCCAGAACCACATATTATGCAGTACACATCTAACAAGTGAAGAAAATGAATTCGAATGACAGCGCAAAGAAAAGACTAATCCTCTTCCTGTGGCATCCCACTGATTTCAAATAACACTGCCAAACCAATTAGAAATTTTCATGCAATTTTTAGATATCGAAAGCATTGTCTGTGCAAAGCGCAGGCTGCGCACAAGCGTAACAAACAAAAGGACACAAATGTAACCAAAACAAAAAAAAAACTCTAACTAAGGACACAAACATAAAATGGGTGTAATTAGGATGGAATTTCAACATGGGCTTCTATCCGTACAAGCATGCCATTAGTAAAATTGACAACAGCACCACCAACAACAACAAGACACGTGATATAATAGTATAGGAATTAGTAAGTGACCATATTTTAGTCTATGTATATTTTTGCAAAAGAAACCCCATGTGTTAAAAGATTGAAAGCAAGAAAGCCTTATCACTATGTGTGTGTGTGTGTGTGTGTGTCAGAGAGAGAGAGAGAGTGGAAACGAGGCGAATTGAGATACAGACGGCAAGCAAACCTCTCTGTTCGACAATTTGAAAGTGGCAGAGGAGACCAAACTTTGGAACCCTGCCAAACAAACAAGAAGCCCATCAGAGAGGGGGAGAGAGGGAGGGAGGGAGGGAGAGAGTGGAGGAGAGAGAAGTGGAACCATTAGGGTGGCGGGTAAGAAAAGCTGAAGTTGGTAAGGAAGTAGGAGTTGTAGTCGATGGCACTGGCTGCAGCAATGTCATCTTTCACAAGCTTGCTTCTTTCGGCTTCGGAGTGAGCTGTTTCAACTTAAAAATTTTGGTTCTTCTTACCACCACTTGGGTAAATGGTTCCCGTGAGGCAGCACTACTTATCACCACTTGGGTAAGTCTCGTGAGACACAAATGCATGACAAATTTTCATTGCCATCTGTAGTACATTATGTAGTCCACCTTCTCACACTTTATTAAACTCTAATTCTTCCACCTTAATTTTTAATATTATTATTATTATTTTAAATAATAATTAGCTAACATAATATTATTAACATGTAATTTGAAATTTTTTGAGAAATTTTTTTTTAAATTACTATGATTATTTCTCATTCATAGTCTTATACTAGAATAATATATATCAACTATAAATCATTGCATTCTACAAATTCCTTAAGTAGAACCTTGGTCACAATCTAATACACTTAAATATCAAGTCTTTCTGCTTTAACCTTTCCAAATTACACTTTCACAGGAATACACTTTTTTCCAGGAACCAAGGTAATTTTTAAATGACAAAGAATATTTCTTTTCTAACATATTACTACTATTTGTTAATCAGGAATTCCCATAATTTAGACAATTATCATCTATAGAAACATATTTCACTACTAACATAATTCCATAGGGTGCAATACATATTACACATTCAAGATATATTAAGGAAAATTTGAATATAAAAATATAACATAACCAAAGTCTAGGAATAGATAGTAAAGGCTTCATCTAAGCACACATAGAGAGTCTGATTATTTAGAAACTAAGTCCAAGGCTACATCCATTTCACTACTAATGACGATCCATGCTATCTAAAAACATCAAAGAAAGGGGTGTAGAACCTCTCAGGAGGGTGATGTTTTCAGGGAGCTCCACTTCATCCCAAAAATACTTAAGAATAATGCAGGAGAGGCAAGATGCAATTCTTATATATTAATTCAAATTATATTTTACTAATGTCAAGCAAGATGGAAGTGCATAATATCAATCATAATAAAAGTGCATTAAAAGAAATGTAATAAATAATCATGAGATATTGCAACTCCCTTTTATAATATCTTGTTCCCTTTAATGGTTATAGTCTGCAAGATTTGTTTCATATAGATTTGTTTTATATTGGATTTGTGAGTTCTTATCATGAGGCGTCCCTAGGCAAATCACTTTGAACGTCCAACTCTTGCCAGGATCTGCCCGGCCCAAGGCATCACTACAACATTCACCAAGCCCTTTCCTGATAAGATTGGCTCGAGATGTTGTGTAATAACTACAAGACTAATGTTTCACCAAACCTTCTCGCCAAGGTCTGCCAGACTGCCACTTATTTATGTATCCATTTCATATAGTATGCATATAGTATACATAAAAATGAAAATTACATAAAGTTTCCATAATTTCTTTCATATTTACATATAGACCACAAGATTTTCCATATTTGCACATGAAGCCCAAACAACATAGGATTCCTAAAATATTCATAAAACTCATATTTCTTTGTAATTATCATTGAAGCACCAAATCACACTATTATAATAAATTCATTTCCTTTATAATAAAATATGCTTAACTTAGTTTTTAATTATATAATAGTTTAATTTCAAGTATTCATATAATATGTTACTAATTCCATAAGCTTAAATACACCCAAAATTATTTCAAATCTATCTTTAAAAAATATGTAGGTAAATTACCTTTACATGTTCAATATAAGTAAAAAAATATTTTTATCTATATAAGGATATAATCATAGGGTAAATAAAAGAGCAATGAAATCTTTCAAGAAATATTTAAAAAGAAATAATCGAAATTATACCCAAGTTTTAGGAAATCACTTTAAGCAAGAAACTAGTTAGTTTATATGTCATGTTCCTAATGAGACCTTAATTTAAATCTTTGTAAATAATATTTCTTAATGTTAATAAATTTATATTCAAGTCAAATATTTATAGTTCAAGGTCCATAATTCAAGGTCCATGGTTCTCAATCCAAATATTATGATCATAAATTGTCTCAATCAAGTCCAAGTAAGTCTTAACTCATAATAGTCCAAATAATGTCTATGAAGTCATAAGTTTATAATGAAGGTCATAATAATTAATATGAATAGATTTTAGTGTCTTTTTATATCTTACTAAGTCTTAATGGTCCCAAGATAAACATAACACATAAACCAAGCTAAATATTACATGCTCAAAGGTTTAAAATCCATTCATTATAATAAATTAAATAAAACACTTTTTATGAACCAAAAATATTTTATAATCAAATACATAATGAAGTCAAAACCAAGCTATATCATCTTAAAATTTCACAACTTGTGCACAAAGGTTTATTAAATGAAAATACATGGTTCAACAAATTTATACAACATTGAAATATTTGAAAAAAGTATAATCAAAATTTAAAATGATCTTTAATTATACTTTTCAACCATATAAGTAGATAAATAAACATGCATCATATACACATAGATTAAGTATTTTATTTCACAATCTTTAAATCATTCAAAGATATTAAAAACCATAAACAAAAACTTTGAATATCATAACAACATCATATATGAAAATTATACATGAAGCTTATTAATGAAAGAAAAAACCCTTACTTGTTCTTAGAGCTTTAGAAACTTAGCTATACCAAGGCTAGACTAGCAACTTCTTCAACTTTTCTAAACCTTTTCTAAGGGCTAAAATTCATGTATAAAGGCTGAGAAGTGTTGATTTTAGATGGTGACAAGAAGAGGTGATAATTTGGAGGTGATTTGCTAAAAATTTGTAAATATTTTTGTGTGAAAATGAAGAAAATGAAGAGAGAAATGGTGGCTATAATTTTTTTATAGATTTTGGGCAAAAGAATGAGTGTGGAGTTGTGTTTAGAGGGGTGTTATTTATAGAAAAAGGTTAGGATTAAAATATTACTAATTTCATAATCTATTTATCATATTTAATTAGTTTAATTAGTTAAATATTAAAACTAATACTAAATAATTTAATAAATTCTCAATTATTATTTAAAGACATACTAAGATGTTAATGACATGATTTAAATACATTTAGTAAATTTTAATATATTTAAATATAATTTAATAATTAATTATTCAAAATAAGGTAAATTTACTTAAACTAGTCAATCTTAACTAAGTTAATTAATTAGTAAATGACTTAATTTTTATACTCAAACATCATAATAAGATTATTAGAGATATAATACAAGTATTCAAGAAATTTATATAATTTTCCATAATTATTTATATTTTATTTGGTATTTTATATTATTACTAGTTTTATTAGGAATTAATTATTAATTAACTAATAATTTATTTAACTATTTATAAATTATTTTTTTTCCTTCTTTGGCAGCCTATAGATTTGAGTAACATGTCTAATAGAGTTATAGAGGGTGGCAAGTTGTCTTGAATGATTAATATATGAATGCTGACAAATTTTACATATTTATCTTAAAGTTATATATACTAGATAATTCATAGAATAATCATAAAAATTAATTTTTTTAATATATTATCAAGAACATGTTTTTATCTTATTTATATGTTATCTATAATTTTTATAATTTTTTCTATAATTTTTAGTATTGTTAGTATATTTTTACCTTGATTAGGTCTATTTTGAGCTAATTAAAATAATTAATTATCTATAAATAAAATATATAAATTTTCTATAGCAGCCCATGTAAATATTG